>VZRZ01001864.1:955730-1012271 GCA_013398175.1 Climacteris rufus | reverse complement strand
ACGGCGCTGGCTGCGCAGCCCCGCGAACCCCCGGGCAGGGCGGATGGAGGGCAGCGGGCCGGGGCAGCGGCGCGGGCTGGGGGCGGACGGGCCCGGGCGTTGCGCTGAAGTTTGGCCTCGGCGCGCCTCCCTCCCTCCCTCCTCAGCCTGCGGCCCGGCCGAGCATTCCCGGGGGGTGACCGTGCCCTTCCCCGAACCCCCCCCCGCCACCCTGTGCCTGCCGACGGCATCACCCCGCTGGTTCGTTCCTCTCATATCTCCCTGGCGGCTGTTTGGGTTTATTTGGGTTTATAGTATGCCCGGCGGCACAGCCGATATTATTTTTGTTGGGTCAGATGACCCTGTCGTTATTCCTTATTTTGGCTCCTTGGGTGGGTTATTTCTTCTAAGCTGCGGGGTTTGTGGAGTCCTTCTTTTCTCTTTGTTGCCTTATATTGTTTTAAGTGTAAAAAGCACGGCAGAATGGCCCAGGATGCGCTTACATTTGCAGGTTGTGGAGGGGATAGAGGAGATGCCATGTGTTGTGCTAGTGAACTTACGCAACAAAAGAGGAAAAAAAGTCTTGATACTGGTTTTACCGCAAGACGAGCGTGTGGACATGATTCTTGAAAAACCGAGTTGGGCATTCATTCTTATGTAAAATCTCTGATCCGAAGCTACTGATGCCAGCACAGTGGACTTGGGAAAGTGGTGTAGCAGCAAGAGCCGCATCTGCATTTGTCATGGAAAAATAAGATGCGAAAAAATTTAAATAGTTTTCTGTAGGATAGGTTCCTGATTTTGGAATCAGCATTATATAAGTAGAAAGAGAAGTATCAGATGGGCGGGAAAACATCATAGTTTCTGTGCTGCTCCAGGCAGTATTCATCTGGTGACTCTTCCTAATTTTATATGGCTTCTTCTGTAAGTTATTTTTCTGAAAATAGTTGTGTGAATATTCTCCCCACCCCCTTTAGTCCATGGTAGGCAGTTGTGACACGAGATGTCCAGCGGAGCATTTAGCCCATGGCTTGCTCCTTGCTGTGCAGCTTTCCTCAGGGGCACTTGTTTGACGGTGGTCTTAAGGTCTGTGAAATGTTTGCCTGCCTCTCCCTGTAGCTCTTTCTCCAGAGATATTGCAGAAGCTCTCTTATCACAGGACGAAGTGTGTTCATGTGATGGTGCTCAGCTGTGTGTGCACGTGTGTGATAATGTTCCGAACGAAACTGGGGTCACCCAGAGGGCTGTGCAGTCCTCAGCTGCTTCTGCAGTTCCTGCACACTGCTCTGAATGGTTGGGCAGCACTTGCTGAGTCTGCTGCATTCTGCAACAACAAATTGAGATGCTTATTACAGAAAGAAGCTCACAGTAGATAAATTAATTAGCTGTAACTTTTCTCCTCAATTCTTATTAATAGTTCTGGTTGTATTTTATTGTGAAATGTACTCTTGAATGGAACATTTTTTGTGGGAGTTCTGATACCTTTACAAATAGCCATATCCCGGGCTAGGCTGTGGGATAGGAGGGGAGATTGTTTTTTTTTGTTTGGGGTTTTTATGCGTTTGGTGCTTTTTTAAAGTCTACCTTAATTTTTCTGTAGAAGTTTCTTAGCCTCTGAAGACAAAGCCCTAAGCAACATGTTTAACTCTGAAGCTGACATTGTTTTGGGGGAAAAGGATTGGACCAGATGATTTCCAGAAGTACCTTTCAACATGAATTATTTCATGATTGTATTCCCTTATTAAAGGTTAGGGGGAGCAGACAGGTGTGTGGGGAACCAAAGCCAAACAAAACCCCACTGATACTGTAGCATGCAGGTAAAAAGCTCACTTGTGAAATACAGCTACTGAATGATTATAGCTGATGTGCTAGTCCAGTGAAAACTGGCTTTCATCTGTAATGTGAAATCTCATGTTTACAATAGTAAGATTAGTTTGTTGCCTATGCTTATGCTCAATTTTTGCTTTAATTTATTGTGTGCTTATTGTATTATGTAATTAAACTTTGTGCAGACAGTTAATTGCTGAAGTTTCCCTAGAGTTTGTGAAGAAAAGTTTCCCTCAAGAAAGTAATTTGTGTCTAATGTTTGGGTCAAAAAACCCTGGAAAAGAGCAGTATCCCTTGCTTAAATAAGGGAGTTCAGCTGTTTAAGGAATAGAGTGGTGTTGCATCAAAACTTGTTCATGTTTGTTCTCCTGGTAGATGAAGTGAGGATCTCAGCTGGCGAGTGCTGCAGCTGGTAGGGGGTGTGTGTGTCTGTCCTGCTTCAACAGCCGTCCTGGCTTAAACAGTTTTACCAGGAACCTTTGCTAAGCTGAGTTACTTTGGCTGATGCAGACCAGGGAGCTCTCAGGCCCGGGGTGGGGTTAACAGCCCCTGTGAAGGAGCAGTGACCTGCTGGGGTGGATGTGGAGCCACAGGCTCTGGCTGGCACAGCGCTCTGCTTTCTGTCGCACACAGGCTACCTAAACTCTACCGGAGTTACTTTCTGGTAAAGCTTTTTGTTTTTTCCCTCAGTGCTGTTTCAAGCTGCTTTTAGCCGTTTAGACTTGTGCCTGTACATTGTCAGCATAAGGTAACCTGCTCCAAAACAGAATGGTATCAGTAGAATTTTATGGATAAAACTGCAAAGGTACAGTTAATTGATTTCTTAGTCTTGTGTATGCAGACCTGTCCATATTTTTGGTCTTCAGTCATCAGATTTTAGATTCAGAGATTACTGCATTACTTGCCAAAATCTTAAATCAACAAAGGATTTCTTTTTTTGTAAAGACTCTTTAAAACCCCAGTTCTCTGAAACTGGAAGATGACTTATGCTGAGTGAGTCCTGTATATCTTAGGATGCAGTGCTGCAGATTTTGTAAGGAAATACAGTCCTGTCTGAAAATCATGGTCTAAGAACTGCCTTCCTGTATCAATACTTAGATTAATTTTGTTGACTTTGCCAGGCCTTCTCTAAAAGGTTGTTCAAGTTTGTTTAACTTAAATTACTTTTGTTCAACTTGGTAGCCAGGCTGTACTAAGCTCAGTATTTTACTGCCTTTGTGAGAAGTTAAATTGGAAATTTGTGAAACATAAACCACCAAAAAAAGAAAGCCAAGCTCTCTGCTATTGTCATATTAGCTCTAATTAATGGTTCATTCATTCCACATAAGTTGAGGTTGCTGTTTATAATTTAGCAGCAACTTTGTGGTGTGAGAACTGCCCCATTTAGTTGGTTATGTGTTTCCTTTGAAGTATTGGCAGGACAGTGTGTCAACATGACTTAATCTGACTTAATGTGAAAATTTTTTGCAGAGTGCTTTTCACATGTTTATAGGAATTTAAAAAAAAACCCTAACCAAGTAAAAAGAAATCCACAAATGCATAAACACAAAATCTTAACAAATCTTAACAAAATCTAATCCTGTGTAGTTAATAACAAAATAAAAACCCAGGAAATCATAGAATGACTTGGGTTGGAAGGGAACATAAAGATCATTTAGTTCTAATTGCCCTGCTGTGGGCAGGGATGCCATTCTCTAGGTTAGTTTGCTCAGAGCCCCATTCACCCTGGCCTTGGCCACTTCCAAGGATTGGGCATCCACAGCTTCTCTGGGCAACCTGTTCCAGTGCCTCACCATCCTCACAGTAAAGAATTTCCTAATATCTACTCTAAACCTACCCTCTTTCAGTTTAAAGCCTTGTCGTGTCACTACATACCCTTGTGAAAAGTCCTTCTACATCTTTCTTGTAGGCTCCCTTCAGGTACTGGAAGGCTGCAGTTAAGCCACCCTAAGCCTTCTCTTTTCCAGGCTGAACAATCCCACTTCTCTCAGCCTTTCCTCCTAGGAGAGTTGCTCCATCCCTCTGATCATCTTGATGTCCCTCCTCTGGGCTTGCTCCAACAGGTCCATGTCCTTCCTGTGCTGGGGCCCCCAGAGCTGGATGCAGCACTGCAGGTGGGGTCTCACCAGAGAGGAGCAGAGGGACAGAATCCCCTCCCTCACCCTGCTGGCCACGCTGCTTTGGATGCAGCACAGGATATGTTTGGCTTTCTGGGCTGCAAGAGCACATTGCTGGGTCATGTCCAGCCTCTCATCCATACGAATCCTCAAGTCTTTGGCAGTGCTGCTCCTGATCAGTTCATCCCCCAGAATATTTTGTATGCAGCAACGTCAGTGGTGATTTACTGGAAGGATGTGTGTGAAACTCAGTTTTGTTGTATGGGGGTTTTGTTTGTTTGATACGAAGATGTGCAATTTGTAAGGGTTGTGTTATTAGTACTACTGTTAAAGTGGTTTGCTGGTTTCTGTAGTTTACTTTCATGTATCAACTATGTTGTCTGTGGCTGTAGTTCAGTGAATACTCCAAATGGTCATCTTGCATAACACCTGTATGGGCAATTTGGGATTATAGGTAAGCTGATGTAACATTGTGGGCTTTTTTCCCCAAAAATAAGTGGTCTTGGTTCTGCTGCTACCTGCTTTTCGTGTGCTATGTACAGCAGTTGTTAGGTGCAGGGTGAATACAGTCAGGATGAGCTTATAGCTGTACAACCATGAAGGCAAATGCAGAGTGGAGCAAGGCTGGCACTGGGGCTACCTGTCATGAAGTGCAGTAGTTGTACCATACAGGATGTACTGCCTCCATGTGTTTGGAAAGAAGGGTTTGCACTTGCTGTGCTGTGTTAGTGTAATCATTGTGTGCCAGCTAGAATGGACCTGGATGAACCTAATCCAGTGAATGGGGAAGTCTTCAGTCAGACGAGCTTCCTGATCCTGGTTCATGCTGCACCTTCAGCTCTGGTGCAGGTCACCACTTTGGGTTGATTTCTTACTTTTTCCTTTCACAGGCTTCAGGTGGAGATGCAGGCTATGACTGCTTTACACAGGGCAGGTTGACCTGGTTGAGTGTCTGTCTAGTTATCTAGCTCTGGCATGTAGCCAGTGCTCCTGTGGGTAGACTCAGCTTGCTGAGAGCCCCCTTTCTTTTCCTGCTCCTTCCTTTCACAGTTGTTTGTGGGGCTAGTGAGTTAAATCAGCTCACCTGTAGCTGATGGGGTAGGTTCTAGAGATACCATGATAAAAGAAGCCAAGGCCTGAGAGTGAGACTATCCATTTGGTGACCCAAATTGAATGACTTGTCAGTCACCTGAAAATTTGTCCTAGTAAGTCTGTTTTCTTATCTTTCCTCCCACTTGCTTACATGAAAAAGTAGTGAGGGCAGTGATTTTAAATTATTTGTACAGGCATGCCTACAAATGCACCTCTTTCTGTATTGCTGTATGCCTTTTAATTACTCCCTTATGCTTTTACAAGCATCCCATTTTCCCTTGCTTGCCTGCAGGTCTGGCTGCTTTCGTTTCCTGTTGTTACTTGTCTCGTATATATGCACTGCCTAAATCTTGATCTCATGCGAATTTAAAAAGCAGTATCTGACTGGGGGTCAAGAGTCACATAAATATTCCTTAGCTCATTGATAAAGAGAATCTAACTCCTTTAAGTCTGCCAACTGTTCTACCATCTTGAACAGTATGGTTTACAGAACACTAATCCAATCCAAGAATACCTCATTTAGCTTGCCATGTTCATTGAGCTTTTTCTGTATGAAGCATTGAGCACAGTAGCATCGTGTGTCTCATAAATGTGTTTAGAGCCCTTGGCTTAATTTATTATCTGTAAAGCATTGCAGAAAACTGCTCTAAAGTATAAAGAAATCTTAGGAGGCTCTTTTGTTTATTTAAGCACTAACTCAGGCACATTTGATCATAGAGGGATTGTTAAGTGCTTTCTATTTTATGTGTTGGAATTTATTAAACAACTTAGGCACAGGCTATGTTGAATTCTTAATTAGTCTATGATGAGTTTGAGAATGGAAATGAGGACTAATTTCCATTTTAAGGTACAGAGCATCTGTAAGCCCAGAGTCATGACCTGAGGTAAAATCCTTAGTTCACTTTGAGATGTATTGAAATTATTCAGTACTAAAGCAGTATGACCACAGTGAGAGATTAAGCTGCTTCTTCTTTTCCAGTTTTCTATTATTAATCTTTTGAACTTTCATAAAAAGTCACGTTGATCTTCGTGTATTTGTCTTTACTCTGTGTAATGGTTTAACCCCAGCCAGCAACCCACTCACTCCCCCACTCGTGGGACTGGGGAGAGAATCAGAAGGGTCAAAGCTGGAAAACTTGTGATTTGAGATAAGGACAGTGTAAGAGGGAGGGCAAAGCCATGCACACAAGCAAAGCAAAACAAGAATTCATTCACTGCATCCTGTTGACAGGCAGGTGTTCAGCCATCTCCAGGGCAGGTAGCTGGCTGAATATCTGATGTGGTGGCAGGGCCACATCATGCGCAGTGGTTACTTGGGAAAACAAGTGCTGTCATTCCAATGTCCCTGTCTTCCTTCTCCTTCTTCCAGTTTTTACATACTGAGCATGATGTCATATGGTATAAAATATCCCTTTGGTCACCTGTCCTGGCTGTGTCTCCTCCCCGCCTCCCACACACCCACAACTTCCTCGCCAGCATGGGAGCACAAAAAGCAGAAAGGATCTTGCTCTGTGCAAGCCCTGCTGAGCGATAACAAAAACATCTCTATATTGTCAACCGTGTGTTCAGCACAAATCCAAAACACAGCTCCATACCAGTCACTGTGAGGAAAATTAATTACCCCAGCCAAAACCAGCACTCTGATATACAAACAAAAAGTCAAGTTCACAGTAACTTTTGCAGTCATAACTGGTTAATATACCTGTACCTCTAAGGTATCTAGAACATACTTGTGTAACTTTATTGGTTTAACAGGTTGATTTAATCTAGGAAAGACCCCTGTATTAAGACATATTCCATGCATACAGAGTCAAACTGGTATAACAGTGCCAGCAGGGTAGGTTAAACTACTAAAATTTTACAGGCAGTATTTTTGTACCAGTAAAACTGGTTGGGGGTGCAACACTTTTTTCCAAAGGAAACTGAAGATCTTTGGAACAGACAGAATTTTCTTGTGTTGTATCTTATGCTGATGTGGTTTGTTCTTACTCACGTAAAGGCTACTACATCAGAATCAAGGCACTTGATAGTGGGGCAGTCTAATATAATAAAAGGAGAGATGTTACCATTTTTATCAGAGCACCCAAACATAAAGAAATACACTTCCTGATACTACTTTGAAAGTCCTCCATCTACCGTATAACTTTTGTCCCTGGGGAAGGCTGAGTTAAATATTGATGTCTTGTGGGTATAACTTACCTGTACTAGTGGAGAGGTTAGTGTTTCTGACTGTCAACCCTCAAAACTGCTGTCTGCTCTCATGGGAATGTTTCCTGACCCATTTCAGTTGAAGTAAGCCTGATATACTTTAAAAAGTAAGTATTTGAGAAGTTGTTTTGACTGTAACATTGGGGAAACTCTGGCACATAAAAACTGAGGAAGAAGTAGAAAGGAGTGTCTTAATTGGTGCAAGCTAATGAAAGTTTTCCACTGACATGGTGGCCTACAGAGTTCTTATCTAAAATAGCAATGGAACACCATTGGATGCCAGATGCACCACCACCCAGTTTACACTAACTGATTATAATAGTGATGCATTTAAAATAATTCTGACTCTTGCCAAGAAGGCGTACTAACTCATTTACTAGGGTCGTAAACTAACAATATGTCACCTACATAGGGAAAGATTTTAGTAGCGTTTTGAGGCTGAAGATTGAAGAAAAAAGCAGTTACATGCATTTTAAGTGCATTTAAGAGGAATTCAAATGCCTGCCTTCTGTCAAAGTCCCTGCTTTTAGATGCTCTTTCTAGCGGAGGGGGGATTGAAGTTTTGTAAGGAAAAAAGATAGATATATAATTCTCTTCCAAAAACCTTTGGAAAAAAAATAATGAAGAGAGCTTCATTTTATATTTGATTATTTGACAAGTAATACTGTCGAACACTCAAGAAATAAATTTGAGAACAAATGCAGTGATTATACTTGTAAGGCAGGTCTAATCAGTGTAAGTACAGGTGCTGATATTTGTGTCACTCCATACCTGGAGCAACAGAAGCAGAACCTTTCTGTGTTGGATATCTTTTGCGAAGAAGACTTTTCCCTGGCTCCAGAGATTTACCACTAAGAAAATACACAAAGGGATCATCACAGACTAAGGGAATACAAGGGCACCAAACTAGATTGTATTGGACATTTTGCAGAGGCAGTGGTCTGATCATATTGACAGTCTTAATGTTGATAATTCGACTTAGTTGTCAGCAACACATCTCTTTTAAGAAAAATGTTTTGATAAAATGTTTTGTAGTTTTACAGTATTGCAGATCTTCATGGTAGATCTGCAGAAAGCTGCAGAGGAAGTAAGAGCTTAACCTGTGACAGCATCATTAGCTAAATGGCCATCGGATAAAGCACTTATTACCACTTCATTTTTCAGAAACTTTGTGGTAAAAGTAAAGGCAAGGATCTTAAGTCTGAAGTGAAAAAGGGAAACCAGTAGAGCAATTAAGCTGCCTATTGTTATAGGCAGCTCTAGGCTTGCTGGTTGAAAGGGTGAGCAAAGTAAATAATTTTTGCAAGAGTATTCAAAGTGAGTTATAAATGAGGTAAAAATTATTTGGGCAATGTTTGTAAATAGCATAATGCCTGATGTGTTGACAGGAGCCTTGGCTCTCCTTTCTCTCCTTCACCCTTCTCTGGACACACTCCAGCCCCTCGGTGTTGTTCCTGCAGTGAAGGGTCCAGAACTGAACACAGAGTTCGAGGTGTGGCCTCAGCAGTGCCGAGTACAGGGGGCTGATCTCTTCCCTGGTCCCGCTGGCCACTCTATTGCTGATCCAGGCCAGGATCAACCATTGCCCTGCCTGGCCACCTGGGCACACACTGGCTCACGTTCAGCCAGCTGTTGACCAGCACCCCCAGGCCTCAGCCCATCCATCCAGCCTGTCCAGCTCCCTCTGCAGAGCCTTCCGACCTTCCAGCAGATCAACACTCCTGCCCAGCTTAGTGTCAGCTGCAAAACTTATGGAGGATGCCCTCAATCCCCTCATCCAGATCATTGATGAAAATGTTAAACAGGGCTGAGCTCAGTACCGAGCCCTGTGGAACACCGCTGGTGACCAGCTACCAACTGGCTACTGTGGCTCCATTCACCAGCACTCCCTGGGCCCAGCCATCCAGGCAATTTTTACCTGGGCAACAGTGCACCCGGTCAAGCCATGAGCTGCCAGTTTGTTCAGGAGAATGCTGTGGGAGATGGTGTCAGAGGCTTTACTAAAGGCTGGGTAGACAAGATCCACAGCCTTTCCTTCATCCCCTAATTAATTTTCTTTGCTGGAAAATGAAGGTTTAAGGTATTTAGGGAATACTTCTCAATTTCAGGTAGCTTTGAGTTTGGAATATATTTATTATTTTGTGTGAAACAATTCAGCCATTGAGAATGTTGGCTGGAGTAACTCAGGAAAATAAGCCTTTAGAAACATGAAAAATATGCTCAATTAAAAAATTTACATAATAGAAGAAAAACAGCTGAAGCTATTTTTTTCTGCTCAATTCCTTTAGAGGGATGTCTAAAGAGTGATTAATCATACCTCATGTGAAGTCTAACATAGTTACCCTAGGTAAACAAAATGTGAACTACAAAAGTATCCACGGCTGTCCCCAAGTTAGCTTAGAATTTGTAGATAGCCAGTTCTCCTTGTCCTGTCCTGCTCCTCTGTCCCCAGAGCAAGATGCACAGCTTGACATGTAGCTGCTCCTCTGAGAGGTGACCTTGCTGCTTCACTCAGTGGGCTGTGGGCTTGTCTGAATCCAGTGTGATCTGCATCAGGCATTTGGCTGGGCCAAAAGCAAAGAGTACAGTTTCATGGGGAGTTCAGTTGAATTGCCAGCTTCCCACCAACAGCAATGGAAATGGAGGTTTGCCTCCTCCTTAATCTTCCTTCTTTTCCTCCATCTCTTGACTTAAAACCACATGTTCTTCCTTTTGTCTGTGATAGACTGAATCTGACTGCAAAGGAAATCAATTCAGTGTGCTTGCCTAGCAGATGTTTGGTGCATTTCTGCCAGCTGAGTTTTTTGTCCTTTTAGTGAGTTGAATTTTCCTACTGAGTGGTCAAAAACACCCCAGTTTGGTCAGGGGAGAGCATCACCTCCTTCCTGGGGGTGAGCTGTAATTCTGTTCAAACTGCTTTTGAAACTATTCCCTGGCTCTGCAAGTAAGAAAGAGGTTTCTGCCGTTTCAGTTCCATGAACTGACTTCTCAGGGCATTATTTGTATGCCAGCACAAGAAGAGATGAAATAATAAAGCAAAAATGGGAAATGGGATAGGAACATCTGTTTCAGCTCTCCATTTCAGTAGTTGAGCTGCAACATGAAATGCTGTCTAAAAGTTTGTAATTGAAATGTTGAAGGTGAGTTTTTTCACTGTTAATACATGCTCTTCAGAGCAAAGTCACATGATTTATTTGAGGTGACTTAAATGAAGATATTTTAGTATAGAGTACTGTTATTACAAATATCAGGTTTGTCAGTGCCCTTGTGTTTCTGGATCATCGAGTTAAATAAAGCAGCAACACACAAAACCTACTACTGAATGTTTATGCAAATTGAAAATGCAAGTGTCAAAATACAAAACATTGTGTGATTAATACATAAATTCTTGTCAGTAATAGTGAGCACATTCCTTTTCCCTTGTATGCATGGCTCATGTGCTCAAGCTCAGATGATTTGTCTAGCTTTGACGGCTGGTTCTGCATGCATTGGTTGAATCTCCTTGTGCTTGTTCGAGATAGCATGAGGAGGTAGTACAGGTTCAACCTTTTCTCCAGGTTCCTCCTTTTCTCCAGGTTCCTCTTCACCATGAGAGTTCAGTCTTGGTTGTGTACTTGAAGTCCTGTGTTCACTCAAGTCTGGTTCAAATGAGTCTCTTAGATAAATTTTGACAATTCATTTCGAATGGTGTATGCCTCTCTGAGAGCTAGTTTCCCTGTGACTTGTGCATCACAGGTGGATACATATGTATTCTTTCACTGCTTTACTCCAAGGTAAAATACATCAGTTTAAATCACTTTCAGTTTTGAAGCTAAGTTGTTTTAGTAATAAATCTTGGCTGTGGGGGCAGTCACATCTGGTTCAGGAGAACTAACTAGCCAATGTGAACTAAGTCCTTAAAGCCACTTTTTTGTTATTTTGTCATAAAGTAGCACTCATTTCTGGCACTGTGTGTTTAAACAGTGCAATATTTTGTTGCTGGTGTTTTATTTAAAGGAAGAAAACATCGATAAAATGTATCATCTGCTTTGAAATTTCTAAGTGCTCTTTGAGTAGTGATTGTGCTGCAGCTCACTGAATGCAGAAGTTGGCTAATAGAGTGCTCCTGCAACGATGCTGACACTTGCTATATCTTCCTAGGAGATAATGCTTTTCAGCATAAACTTCAGTCTCATTTCTCTATACACGTGCCTGTCACCTTTTGTCCTAATTTAGCTAATATTGCAGCATGCTAATGGGTGGTTAAGAATGGTCTACAGTGCCCAAATATTTCTGGATTTCCCCTTTCACACATTGATTAGGCTTTAGTGTACCATTGGGCACACCTTCAAGGCCTGCAGTTCTTGCTATAGTCAAAAGAGGTTTCTTTTTCCAATTGTAAGAGCAGAACTAACTAAAAAATGAGTTAACTTTTTTATTTGCATGGCTTATTGGGAAAGTTCAGAGATTCACTGGGGAGGAGAGAATTCCTAGGAGTTCCAGAAAAGTTAAAGAATGAAAACCAACTGGCTGTATTAGTGTTAAGAGTACTGTCTTTGTTCATAAGAAGTAGGTATAGCAGTATTTTTAATACTTTCATCCATAAAATTGTTTATATGGTGCTTAATAATTTGTGTATGTTTCTTTTAAGTACTACCTAGTGAATATTTGTATATCACTACCCAAATAAACAAGGCATACATCTGAATCTTTCATGCTGCATTAATGCAGTAGTGTCTGTTAAACCCCACAAAATTCTTCTTAGGAAGATTTGGGCTTGTGCTGTAGCTACAGTATTGAGAATGGAACAGCATCTTGTTTTTTTTAAACACATATTTTCTGTCCCAAGTACTGCCTCCTGTTAGTTACAAAATTGGCCTTCAAGCACTCCTGTTAATACTAAAAAGTCTGTATGAATTTAGACTTGGCCCTCTTGATTTGCATTAACAGGAAGAAGTGTGTTCCAGTTTTCTAAGATGTTAAATATGTCCCTGCTGATGTCATGGTCAGTAATAGACTTCAGTTCTCACAGGGATTTTACTATAGTATAGCTCTTTGGGAAGGCAGAAGAGGAAAAATAGGAAGTCTCTGTGTTATTTGAATGAAACAACACAGAAATTTTCAAATAGAAAATAAATTAGTTACTTTTATAATATAATCAAGCTTTAAATTCTGCAGGGATGTCATCTTCAGAAAACTGTGAACGCGCTTATGTGATCTATGTTTTCCCCAAGATATTTTTCCTTTTGAGACTACAGATGTTAAGCATCTTCTTTCCTTTCTTTGACAGGAAATTCTGGTGATTAAAGATCATGGCAACCATAGAGGAACTGGCACATCAAATTTTTGAACAGCAAATGGGAGAGGTACATAAATTTTGAGTCCTATTTAAGAGAAACTGAATGTTTCAGTTCAATGTACAGATCCATATGTAAAATACAAAATCACAAGAGAAAATTTTTAGTACAGTCAAGGCTTCTGGACGCTCCCCTCTGAAAGGCTAGAAGAACTTACTATGTCTGTTTTAAAGTTACTCTGCAAAGTTTGCCCCAGAGAAATTAAGAAAAATCTAGCAGTGTTTCCAGTAAGTTGCTAGCTGTTCAGCTCTGCCTTTTATGCATGTAGTGGGTTTCTGAGTTTTTTATCTGGTTTTATAATTGCTTTACTCACTTTTAGTTACAAAAGTCAGGACATGGCTTTTACTTTCCAGCTGTGCAGTTGCTTCATTTGTCATTTTTATTTTCACTAATAAAGTTTTGCCGTGCTCTTCACTGTAAGATGTATGTGCTTGGTGTGTGTCAAAAGGAAGACTGAACTCTTGTTTCTGCAGATTCCTACTTTTCATTCTCTGTGGCCCGTGTGCAGAATCTGTGTACTGCAGCCAGAGAACTCCAGAGATGTACAGATAGTTTGGGAGTGTGGATATGATTATACATAGTTATCTAGAAGGTTTCAGCATAGCACAGCGGTGCTATTTATAATTAGCACTGCTTTAAATTAGAGAGAGGCAGGAATTTATTTATCTTAAATAAGTGTTATTTTTTCAGTTTGAAATACCCGCTCTTAGATTCTTGCCTAGACATAAACTTACTTCTCAAGTAATTTATTTCCTGTTGATTTGAAATGGAAAGGTTAGAGTGGTGAATGAGATGGTTAGTTGTACTCTGAATAAGTTCTTATAACTTTTACTGTCATAGCATCTGAGTGTTGCTAAGGCTTTCTCAAAGGACGTAAGTGATTTAAGTGGTGCATGATGTTTTCTTTTTATTATTTTTCCTCTTTATAGGTGAGAATGCATGTTTAGTGAAGTTGTGTTTTGGGACTGTAATTCTTTGTGGAGGTCAAAATAGGGCTGTATTTCCTGTTTAAATTTCTTTCTTTTTGATAGTACAAGGCTAGTCAAAGCTAGCTGAAGTGTACATTCCACTTAGAGGATGATGCACTGGTGGTGTTTAGTCTCTGTGAGGGTTGTTCCTCAATTTCATAATGTGATTCCATGAGACCCTGAGCTGACTTAATATCTGAGTACCATGGTAGAGAGAGGGTCCTCTTTCTTTTGTTACTTACCTTGTTTAATTTTCAGACTAACAGCAAGCTAATAACCCAGCCAGAACAAGTGGAAGGCTTTCTGCTGGGCTAGTGGTGAGTAGTGTCTGAGAAGGCTCCAGTGGGTACCAGAGCCAGCGCATGGGCGATGGCTGGTAGCCAAAGGAAGGCAGCCGAGAAAACAGAGGGAAGGAAGGTGCAGTGCTGCAGAGAGCTCTTGGCTGTTCCTGTTCATGGTGAAATCACAGCTCTGCAGTTTTCATGGCTGTTGTTTTATCAGCAGAGCAGATTAGGATTTGTCCTTTAGCAAGGTTTTACTGTGTCTGAGACCATCACGCCGTATTTGGCAGCAGGGCGGCTTAAGCGTTCCCCAGCCCTCCCTTGGCCACTTGCTCTCACGCTGTGCTGGCCTTGCACACATCAGCTCTGTGTGTCTGTGGGGTGGGCAAAACAACTAGGGAAAAAAGGAATTGCAGGAGAGTGGAGGAAGGTCACCTCCTTCCTGTTGGTGATCACTG
Source organism: Climacteris rufus (assembly GCA_013398175.1). NCBI lineage: Eukaryota > Metazoa > Chordata > Aves > Passeriformes > Climacteridae > Climacteris > Climacteris rufus. Next base: position 998,005 of record VZRZ01001864.1, on the reverse strand, counting down.
TCCTTATGTGGTACAAGGTGCAGCCCAACCAGGCACATGGTTGGAAGGACTGAAAAGCATCACTGGGGGCTGTGCAAGCTGGGACTTGGCTAATTCAGTCAAAATTACTGTCAAAGGTGTATGCTGTGCATGGATGTGCTGCCTGAAAGGTGGAGCCAGCAAGGAAAGGAGTCCCACAGGGGCCTTCATGCAATAACTTACATTCCTACCTACCTACAGGCTGTAATTGCTCGGTGGCATTCCTAATCGGTGTAAGCACTGAAAAATCATAGTTTAAGATCTAGAGAGCTTCAGCAGTATTTTTGCCCACGTTCATAGTTCTCTTGAATGGTGAAGTAGTTTTAATTGTATTTACAAGAAAAATTTACATGAGCAGAACCTGAAAGGAAAAAGACACGTGTTCCCATTTTGAGGAGAATGGAAAATCTTCCTGCCTGTCTTTGAAATAATGGTCAGAAGTGTTCTGTGACATACATTTTGCTTTCTTTACAATATTAATCATTGTTCATGAAGCATTTTAAAGCACAGTTGTCACAAACAATTTCGCAATGATGTTCACAAACATGTTTTTGTTGAATTAGGGCTTTTTGCATAAAATCAAAACATTAGAACAAAATATAACCCAGCCTGTATGGGGCATTGTGCAATGATTATCTTTTCTCAGATTCTGCCATCTGCTAGTTGTCTTTTGCTCAGTGCGAGACAATTCCTATTTCTGTATCAAGATCACATTTCTTGATTCACGTAGGGAAGCTGCCTGCCAGGAGCCTGCAGCATTCTTCATTCTTTAATCTGTGGCTGGGTACACTAAGTATATGGTGGTTCATTTCCACAGTCCTGCCAGTTTACTGTGACAGAGAAAAGCTACATATTTGTTGAAACAGTCCATCACAGACATATAAAATGTAATTTTAAACAAATGTTGCAGTTATTCTTATCAGTATTCTTTTAACTGCAATAAAAAACCTGCATTCTGCATAAAGTAAAACTATCAAGCTAACGTTTTGTGGGGTTAAAGAGCAGTTTTACCTTACACAACATGTAGATCATGGCATTTTAAGGGAGAAATGTAAAACTGTAATATGTAGCTTATTTTGTAAAGCGAAGATAAATGCACATAAAACTTTAATTGCATCTAAATCACCACGTGTACCTGTCATTTTGAAAGGCTGAGGCAGAATTTTAACACTTGAAAGTACCTCTCTCAAACTGAAAATGCTGCTGTATAATGAGCACCTTTTTGTCCTTTACTTAAGCAAAGAAGTGAACGGATTGTTTGAAAGTATTTGTACTCAGAAAAATTGGGTATTTTTAGAAAGCAGTGTTCAGAAATGGCTTGGGCAGTAGTTTGACAAGCATTACTTTTGATGGTGCTGGCAGTTTAAGCAATCTCCCCAGCAGCTTAACATCACTCATTTGCTGTGATGCATCTGCTTCTGAGCATTGTGGAGATCTGGATGGAAGGTTTGATCTGTGCTAAGAATAGCCTTTGTTTGTCTGGCTGTTTGCTGGGCTGCTTTTCAACCTGCATGGGTGTCCCGTTCCACATCACAGAATGACTAACGAGCCAGTTTTACCTACCAAACTGAAGGAGGAGGAGCAGGTAGATTACAAGATTGTTAGCAAAAGTAGCAGCTTTTTGGGTAAAATTCCCAAATCAATGTAGGCTAATGGGAACCTGTATTTCTGCTGTAAGGGGAAGTCTTACCCCCCACCCCGTCCCCCTCTCATACTGAGCTCCAGCTGCATGTTCTGGCCTGGTTTTGTCTGCTGGTACTACTGTTTGCATGGTGGTATGGTTGCAAAATCAGGAAGCCGATCCAGGAGGAACAAAAAACCTGTTATGAATCAGTACCTTTACTGCAATATAGACACATTCTCAATACTAATTGGGAGGGGCGGAGGGGCAGTCAGGTGCAGCAGAGTATTTGTATAAAGGTGTAAATACTGGGAATTGCTATTAATACAGATTTGCAGGATGTTGCAGACAGAGTTTGTGAACTGCAAAAACCTTTTGGAGTTACCTGGGAATTTAAGACAAAAGTTTCAGTTTGAAGTGTCTGTAAACTCTGCGAAGACAAATTTTCTTTGTACTGCAAAAAGGCCTTTTTGATCAAGGCTCTGCAAATAGAAGCTGAGCTCAGTTTTTATTGACAGGTAATGTAATGAATACTACCTTCCTCCATATGCCATTGGCTATAGGATGTGAAGAATTTTTGAAATGTTGATAATTGTTAAAACACTTCCATGAAGTGTATCTGAGAGCATTCACACAGAGATTTCAATATAAGATACACTGCTTGCCAACTTCGTGCAATTTACTAATTTTCTCTGCCTTTCATAATAGTTTGACACTATAGCATTGTTGTTCTGGTTTTGCTGCTTTAACAGAAAAACAGAACAGAAACAGCAAATTGTTCTGTTTCCATACAAAAAATCTGTCACTTCAAGTGAGCCATTAAAGTGCATTTGGTGCAGATGTAGCACAGCTACAATGATAGATCTTGTTTCTCAGGAACATCAATAGTAATAAATATTCAGTTTAATTGATTTACATGGAGATGTCAGCAATTAATTGTTTTACTTAATGTGTTTCGAAATTTCACATTGGAAGGTATTTCAACAGAATTTTCTAACTAACAAAATTAAGCTGTTAAATTAGATTACAAGCATTTGCATTCCTTAGAGAATAGGAGTGTCAGACTTTCTGTGGCCTTGTTCAGAGAAATTAGAAGTTGGTGAAACCTTAAGATTTAATCCATTAAGATAGTAGATCCATTAAAATAGTATATCCATTGTCAATCCATCACATATTTTTCTTCTTTCTAGGTTACACATTCCCAGGAAGCTGTTACACAAACACTGATGGATGGGACACCACAACGAATACAGATTGTCCCTGCAGATTCAGGCCTCTCTTTATCACAGCGTATACAGGTATGCTTCACCTGATGCATTTCAAAAGCAGAGATGAACTATTTGCTTCGGGCAGTTTTCACGTGGAGTTCTTTTTTATTTGCGTCATGTTACTTGCTTTAATGTAAATATGCAGCCCTGGATGGCAGAGACCCTCTCTATATAAACAGGAATAAAACATCATTCTAATTGTCCCTTTATTTTCTTCCTTTTTTTTCGTTGAAAGAATTTTAACATTACAAAAAACTTAAATCACTGAGCAGAAAAATTCTTTTTCCAATACTGCAATTATATTATTCTTTGAAAATTGAATATTTTTGTAGATTTAATAGTTCAACTGAGTTGGAAGATTTCTGCATTTTGGAACAGCGAAGGGAGTGAAATACTTCATTGTATCTTTGAAGTCATGAAAAATGCAGGGAAACCTAATGTCAGGGAAGGATACTGGTTTTCAGTTGTCCCAACCCATGTTACATGTCCTGGTATTATAATTCATAACCTGGTGAGGTAATAATCTCCAATTGAAGTGAGGGTATCAAATTTTTGGCAATGTAGGTAGTTAAATTAACATAGAAATGTGTATATGGAGACTAGGAAGATTTAGGGAATGACGTTTTATATTTTATCTCTTAAAAGTCAGTGCAAGTCCTTGGAAATGTTTTACTTTTTCATTTTCATTCTAGAGAAAAATATCAACTGCAGAATAAATGTAAAAAATATTCTCAGATATATCTGTTCATACAAAAACACACATTTAAGTGAGCCAGCTGCTAGTATAATCTTGGCTGCTTTTCCTTTTACCGACTTCACTCTAAAACATTGTCCTGTTTTTTTCCTGTTTTGGTGCATTATATTCAAGCTTTGAACCTTCCAAAGTTCTTCACAACCACCTCCCATACATGATGGGGTTTTTTAGATTTATTACCCCCCATGCTCTAGTGGCGTCATCAGCCTTACCTGTCCAGTAGATCTTTATTCTTTCAGATACCTCCACTCCTTTTCTACACTTCGTGTACAGCTGTGCCTTTTATTAACTAATTTGTGTTCATCAATCCACCACCATCTCTTTACCTTTGATTTCATCATCAATACCTGTATGCTATGATATCCCTTTAGTGTGAAGCCATTGGATATCATTTCAGCATCAGAAAGTGAGACAGCAACATCCAGGCCCATGAGCCTTTACTGTTGAATAGTGCTGTTGGTTCACAGCCAGTGGCAGAATTCTACCCTTCTGTAACAGCTTTTTTGTGGGGGAAGACCTGCTGTTGGTTAGGCACTGTAGTTACTGCCAATATAATGAACGTACAATAATTGTATTTCTGAGGACAGGGACTTTGATGTAGCTTTTCACATCTACTGTAGCTGGAAGATCACTTGTTTCTAACCCAGCTACTTTGTCCCTTGTCTTTTTGCATCATGCTCATTAATTCTGTCTTCAAAATGCGTAGTAAGCACTTTGGTTGTTGTCTGTGGATATGTGTGGAACAATACTCAGTGAAATGGCATCCTTCCTGCAGGAGACACCTACGAACATGTCACAGTATCAAACTTAGTAATAAAAACTTCACTCAGAAAAAAATTTATATGAAGGGCAAAGCAGTTTGTAGGAATAAATGTACCTCAGTGAAATGTCCACATTAAATGTCAGATTGATTGATTTTGATTATATCTTTTCAGACACTGTTTTTTTCTTTGTTATTATTAAATGCACATAATTATTTGAAATCTTGAAATAGAACATCATCAGTAAAAGGTTCTTAAAACATGTTTCATTAGTTTCATTCTTTTTAGGGAATTCTAACATTTCTTCTGGGAGAAGAGTTGAATGTCACAGTTGTCAAACAGGCATTTATGCACAAACCTGGCTGTTCTGAACAGATGTATTAGTTGTCTGTGTTTAGGCACTTTCCTTTTCCTAAAATAGGAACACTGAGTTATTGAGGTGTTTAATTTACTGAAATTATGTTCCAATGGAAGTCAATACTTGTTAACAGACAAGGCTTAAAAGCAATAAAGGAAAATAATATCCTCCATTATCATCAGGGTGCTTAAATGAAATACATGGGGGTAGTGTATTTGTTATGCAGTCAATCCAGAATTGATATATTCCTGTTTTATAACATTATCATTTTAGTGATACTGAGTTTCAGATTATTAAGAAAGATAATGTGTTGTCACTGAGCCCTGATGGATTCCCTTCAGAAGATCAGTGCTTTTCTTCTTCCCTCTGATTATTTTTTTCTCTTATCTGGACATGTAGGTATTGGAAGTTGTACTTTGGTGAACTGCTCCACTTTTCAGAGTCCCCATGGCAATTTAGGTGGAGTTTTTGCAGGTGTGTGGCCGTAAGTGGTCAGCTGCAGACAGAATGTGCTTAATTGTTTAAACTACTTTCTTTTCTGCCTCTGTCAGTTGTCAGATGCTTGTCAGCTGCAGAACCATTTGTGCAGATTGAATAGCTTTATAAGAAACTAACATAACACTATACCTACTGTATCATGTAGTGGAAATTACCTAGGCATCCTTCTAGAATTGCAGGAACCCGTTTGAAGAGCTGTGACTCTCTTTGTTAAATAGGTGAAGTGAATTGTGTGAAGTTGCAGTGGTTCTTCTGCCTACTGTCCTGCCACATTTATCTACAAGTACATGTAGTTTTTTTTTAATTACAAAGCTGGACTACAATAGGAAAAAAGATAACTTCATATATATATCCTCAAAATAATTTCAGCTGTAGTTCAACTTTCTGTCTTCACTGTTTGGGGCATACTGGTTTGTGAGTATACTTTGTATAAACGCACCTAGATCAAGTATATGCCTTTTTTTAGGTACACACAGTTGCACTTCTAAGATCTTACAGGGGAACAGATTTTAGATAAGAGTGTCTTTCAAGGAGCAGGTCTGGAAATTCAAGAAACAGCACAATGTTCTGTGTTTGGCTTTTGTACATGTATGCACCCTGTTGAGATTAACATACACTGGATTTCTCCTGATCCCAATAAAATGGGTTTGTTTGGAAAAAAAGAGGAATGAAATATCAGCTACTTTGAAAATAGCCAGAAATGACACAGGATAAATAAAGATTGTAAATGAAGGTAAACAGAACAAGGAAAAGGAAATTAAGGAACGAAGGAAATGAAAAGGCCAAGGAAGTTTGCCTTCTAAAGAATATAGAGCCAACATAAAGGAATTAAAAGGAGATATAAGCCATCTGTGGCCACAGATGTGGATATATGGGAAAAGTGAAAGGAAAATGAATCGTTGATAATTGTTATGTTTTTGCACTGTCTTCTCACCCTAAACCCCAAATCTCATGATAATTTTTTTCTTTAGCATTTGGAATTTTATCATTTTACCTGCACTTTTCTCTTAGATAGGTTTTTAATCATATTTTGCAGAGAAAAAAATTGAAATTTGTTCCGTTAAAATGTTACGAACACAAGGCCACCTGAAGGAAACACATTCATTGTGTGTATTTTGCAACTCATGGTTTCTGAATATTTGAAAGTGGCAGTATTACTTCATAACTGCTGAAATTGGTTACTTATCACTGCTTATCTTTTTAAAATGTAAGATATACACAGGTTTTTAAAAAAGACATAAGTACATTGAGCATTTAGAGAAAGTAATAAGTGTGTTGTGAAGATGCAATAGCAAAGTTGATAAAGACTTGTGTGAAATGATGCCTCGTTCAGTTTCTTTGTGCCATGGTTCTCCACCTAGGAAATATATTTAATGTTGAGACCCCAATTACTATGAAACTAGTTATGGTAAGTGTTAGACAATGAAATAAATAATTTAATCAATACTAAAAACTAGATGAATATACGGGATATGTAGATAAACATAAATGCTTGGCTGTAGTTTAAAAACAAGTTAATAGGAGCTATTTTATGATCTGTAATTCAAAACAGTTTGCAGAAAACAGTCTTTGTAGGATAATTCTCCTTACTCTCCATAATGCACCAGGCAATTTGCCATATAGGCATTTTGATAGAAAAATAATGGAATACTTATGAAATCTTGATTATTTTCTCTGGGTACTATAATCTTTTGACAAAATTGGCAGAAAATGGAGGATTATTCAATAAAATTCTCCTGTATTTGTGCTTGAAAATAGGGATAAAGTAGAAAAAACCAGCCTGTAGATCTGTTCTTGATTATAAAATAAAAATCATTTTTTCCTTTAAAAAAAGAAAGAAAAAAAAAAAAGACAGGGAAGGAGATTCTCTTTCACTTATTTTATTTAGAAATGTCTATGTAAAAAAAGAAGTCCCCACAAAATGAAGCCTACAATGTATATACAGGTGCAAGGATATAATTGCTTTTCCTGCTGTTTGATGCTTACTTTTTTCACTTGGATGTCTATGTTTGTGGTTTTCAGAAGTTAAGCAACCAAACCTTGGAGGTGCTGTGAGCACTTCATGTAATAAGCAGCGAATTCAAGGGTTAAGATTTCTCCTAACCTGATGGGTCTTAGAGCTCAGCTACAGATATACCTTAAGTTCTGGATGCTAGAATTGTCAAGAGTTTCGGTAGTGTTGTAAAAGCATGTGCCAGTTGTAAAAAATGAGTATGAACTCAGGTTTTGACTTCAAACACCCTTGATTGAAATGTGTTTCAAATACAGTGAAAATCCAAGTTTTCGCCCGAGTTTAATTCGCTCTTGTGTGCTGGAGGGGAAGATGATCCTGCTTCTCAAATGTCAAAAGCAAAATTCCCATTTTCTTCAAGTGCCCAGATTGGGTCCAAAAGTTCACTTAAATTACCATAACAACTTGAGATAAATGTATTGTTAGATTGTCACAGATCAGCAGACGGGCCAGAAGATTCAGATTGTTACAGCACTTGATCAGAGCTCAGCAGGCAAGCAGTTCATCTTAACAAATCATGATGGCTCTACCCCAAGCAAGGTGATCCTTGCCAGACAAGATTCCACTCCAGGAAAAGTTATCCTAGCAACTCCAGATGCTGCAGGTGTCAACCAGCTGTTTTTTGCATCCCCTGATATATCTGCACAACACATCCAGGTAGATAATCCACTTTATTTAATAATTTTCATTCAAATGGGATAAGAAAAGATGTTTTATTTCCAAATAAGTCTGTTTGGGTTCTCCTTTTTCATTTTTTTTTTAAGGTATAATTTTCCTTGCACTGGACCTCATTGTGGATACTTGGAAATTATGAAGAAACTTTTTTTAGTAAATCTATTGCTTTTAAAATCTATACACTGGCTCATGATGTTGGAAGAAATACAGTTATTTTTATTGTCTTTTCCAGATCCTGCTGTACCAAGAGTCCTTTATTTCTGCTCATTGACTCTCCGTTTTCATGTATTGTTGAAAAACATGCTCTTTTTTCCATTGTCCTTATCACTTAACATCTCCTTCTGCTTGTTTTCCTTTTTGCACACTGTTGGAACTGCTGTTCAGCTGTGGGAATTGTAATCCACAGTAGTTGCTCAGACTATTGAGTCGGGAATGTAGTGTGGAAAATACATTTCTCAGTGGGGATGAGAAAATAACGCAGATGATGTGGGTTTACTTGTGTGATACTGTAACCAGCCAGGTGTGTAACTCCCTGAACTGGTCCCCAGCACACCTTACTCCCATGCACGTTGTATGTGCTGCTTCCTCAGTCATCACCCTCCAGCTTCCAAGCTTTCTGTCCCAAATCAGCCTGGCAGGGATGGGGTGCCAGTGATGTGAAGAATGTGGAAAACATGCAAGAAGACTTGGGAGATGTGACCTCCTTCAGCATGAAATAGGAGACTACTGCACTCCAGCATAGCTAGTGCATTTATGCTGCTGTTAAAATACGTCCGTGGTAGGCCAGACAACATTCACACAGCTACAGTCCATTTAGTCCTGTATCAAACACTTAAACATTATGACCATGAACAGCTGCTTAATCTCCTTTTTCATAAGCTGGACAGTAAATAAATAAGTAAGTAAATAATGATCTGAGCATATCCTACTTCCATTAGCTGATGATACAGAGCAACTTCCTGATTTGGAGACTGCAGCAAGACCATGATATTTGATAGCTGCTACTAAAGTTAAACGACTTTTTTTTGTTATTTAAATAGACCATATATGCTTTAGTCTGTATAATATCCTATAGTATTGTATGGTATGCAAAGAATACTTCATGTGATTTGATCTTCTAAGAGAAGTATTTAAGTTGGTGTCTCTTGCACTATAAGAGACTATTAAGAATTTGTGTGGGGTTTTATAAATCACTATGATATCCTCTTTCAGGTAATCTCTTTAGAACTGCAGACCCCTAAACTGTTTAGTTTGTGCTCTTCTGTGAGCCAGTTCATTCTGATTACCCACATGTTGTGTAAGCTTGAAAGAATGTCTGTATTATATAATACTTTTGTTTTTGACATCCATGGTTCTTTGCAAATGGACGTCCTAGGTCCTTGCTTCAAAGAGTTTGATTACTATGAATAGGGGACCAGTAGTAAAAGCCAATCCTATTGAGAGGCACTGAAGCATGCTTAATGTTATCATACATCTTGTATTTTAGGGAAGCCTCAACAAAAATATAAACCAATGGGATAATTCACATTATTATGGGTGTAATCCACATAGAAATTATTTTCAAAGACAGCTTAAGAGCTGAGAAGTGTTGTTCCACACTGGTTTAAAAGGTAGAATTTGGGAAGAGAGGAAATCTGGACAAAAAAATTGAAAGTTGTAGTTCTGCTTGTATAATTAGGGCAAAATAGGTTAGTTTGAGAGGCAAGAGAGTATTCTGTCCCTTCGGTTAAATTGTTCTGTTGTCTGCTGATACGTAGAGTTAGAAATTTCCTTTCTCCACTTAACAGTTCATGAAACACTGAGTACCATTCATTTGTTGTTCACCTGCATCCTCTTTGGGATCTTTTGTATTTTCTCCTTCAAATGATCTTTCTGTCTGCAGTTTCACCTCTTTTCTTCTTCCACGTCTTTCCTTCTGTAGCCTTCACTTGAAATGCCCATTCATTTGTTCTGCCAAAAACCACTCTGTTATTGCATCTTATCTTTACATTGACTCATTTGGCAAGACCTTTTCTACCACCATCTATTTTACCTTCAGTGGCTCTTCTTCATATTAATAATCAATTTTTATTCTTCATGTTCAAGGTCAGTTAATGAATTCTCTGAGTTTGGGATTTTTATCTGTTCATGGGCCAATTCTGTAGTCCTTCTATGGAACTTCCCATTTCTGTGCAGCTTTCATTTATGGAAGGACTTAGAAATTGTTTATATATATTTTATATAATATCATGAAAATACATAATGCTAATCCTGGAAATTAGGAAGGATCTAAAGGTTAATATTGTCTTAACTCATCAATCTTATTTTTCTTTAAAAGTTGGGGGTTTTTTAAAGAAAACTTAAGAGATGAATCTCAGAGTATTGTTAACAAGGCAAACTAGAAAGAAGTATGCTTGTTAAACTTCCCTACATATATCATCTGTACTATCTTCCAAACTTTCTAAAAAGTGCAATTTCTTAATTTTCTCTGTAGAAGATAGCATGCTTTCTGTTTCAGTTACTTACCTCTTTATCAGAGATCCTGCTGTGAATATGTGAAGCAAGAATGAGAGAGTCTGGCTTCCCTTTCAGACACTGTAGACATTAAAAACTCTTCAATCTTCTAAACTGTATTCTCTTTTTAATTAGAAGAATATTTGTTTCTTTTTTATGTCAAGATGACGTTTGGTTGTTACGTGTGATTTTTGTGTCCTTTTCTTAAATTGAATTTTTGCTGTGCTTTATTTATGTTGTGGTGGGATAGTTCTCAAAGATCAGGTGGAAAGTTCTAGTGCCTACCCTGTAGTACTGGGATTCTAATGCTGTGTGCTTAACAGAGCTTTACAGGTACCGGAGATAAATGAATGAGACAAGACAAGAATACTCTAATAATGTCAAACTTACTGAAAGCCAAACTCTATACCAATTGATAGTTAATGGTAGGGTCCAGAATACATTTTCTTTTGGTTCTATTTATGTGTATTATAAAGAAGGGAGTTAATAAACCTGCATGTAGATACAGTAGCCTTTAAATGGGATTTTTTTTTGTTCCATACATTTGTTTAATGCTTCAGTCTCATTTGTGCTATGGACTAGTCATTAGGATATAAATACAAAATAGAGCAAAAGGTAGGAGTATGCAAATGCTAAAAGCTTTTTGAAATGTCAGTCCATTTTGCAGTAGTATTTAGAGAAATGAAATTTTGAATTCCTCTCAGAAGTGTCACAAGTCAAACTTTTGTTCCCATCTGAAAAGGGAGCACAGTGGCATGGCAGATAGCTACTTTGTGTCTCTGAAAACTATTACATGTAATCAAGAAAATAAATAAGTTTGTAGATTTAGTCCCCTATCTTAAACAAAAACCACAACATGAGATATATTTTACTATGTCTAGATGGTAAGAAAAAGAAAAATTAAATTCTTTCACTCTTTTTTTTCAGATTTTAACAGACAACTCCCCCAATGAACAGGGCCTAAATAAAGTGTTCGATCTGTGTGTTGTATGTGGAGACAAAGCATCAGGTATTTATTTTTTTCTTTCTTTCTTTTTAAGGAGGTGCAATTTTATGAAAACAGTTTAAAATTCTGAAACTATATAGTATTTTGCATGCATATACATATATACATCTCTATACATGCAGTGAAGAATTACACTAAATGGTACTCTAGTATACATGGATAGAATTTATCATTGTTTTACATAGAATCATAGAATATTCTGAGTTGGAAGGGACCTACAAGGATCACAGAAGTCCAAGTCCTGGCCTTGCATAGGACTATCCCCAAGAATCACACCATGTGCCTGAGAGAGTTGATCCAAACTCTTCTTAAATTCTGCCAGGCTTGGTTCTGTGACCACTTCCTGGGGAGCCTCTTCCAGTGCTCAACCACCCTCTGGGTGAAAAACCTTTTCCTAACATCTAAGCTAAAATTCCCCTGACACAGCTTCATGCCATTCCCTTGGGTCCTGTCACTGGAATGAAGAAATCGGTGCCTGCCCCTCCACTTCCCCTTGTGAGGAACCTGCAGACCACTATGAGGTCTCCCTTCAGCAGGGAGCAAACTTCCTAGAAAATAAAATCCATTAATTTTCTTTTTTGTGTCAAAGTTTAGTATTAAAAATATAGATACTAGAGCTCTAAATACATGTCAGACTTCACCCATCTCAAGGAAATTTCTGCCAAACTTAAGGCAAAGATCTGGTCGGTCTGTTCTAATTGTTACAACTTCTCTGACTCCCCAGTGGAGGGCTGGAGTCTCCCTTGAGGGGCTGGAGGTCCCAGGAGGTATTCCTCCTGTGCTGGCCTTGGAGTATTGAGCAGTGGTAATGACTTTGGGGAGACTGCCATGGTTCTCTGAGCAGCTGCAGGTTCTGGGGAGCCTTTCATGTGACAAGCAGCATCATGAAAACTGCTTTGCAAACACCTCCTAGCTGGAACCCAAGAGGCTACATCGAAGAGTGGGTGAAGAAGCAGCCCTGGTGCTTTGCAGAATGAATATTCATAATCTAGCTGCCACTAAAATGTTTCACACATTATTCTTTTAATAAGTATGGTACTTTGAAAATTTCACTTTTTAGTAGTGGTTAAAAGGTTGTGAGAAAGGAATCTAGAAAATCTGTCAGAATTTCTAGAAACCTTCAGGACAGGATCTAAAAATGTCTTCTAAATTAGGTCACACTTCAGATTTATTTCTGTAATGTGGCCTAGTTATTTCAAACAGTTATAAATTAAAATTGTTGTAACTGCCAAGCATGCCTTCATAGAAATCAATACCTTTTAGTAATGTTATATGTTATGAAAAATCAAAATAATTTACTTCTAAAATAATTTTAAAACTTACTTTCTGTAGTATATCTTAGAAATTTTTTATTATACAGAAATCTCACAGAACTGGTTTTATAAAAGAAATTGTAGTTATTCTAGAGTATTCTTTCATTGAAGTTTTACTGCAAGAACTTTGGATCTACTGTTACCCTTTCAGGAAAATGAAAGGTGAAAGTAGAGCTTTCAAGTGGTTACCTGCTGCTGGCAAATGCCATGTTGGACTTTCCACAGTTTCATTAGATTTAATGCATATAATTTCGACAACTGAACTTGTAAGGAGCAATCACAGGGCTTGTTTGTAGGAGAAATTGGTAAAGAAATGTATAAATTAATTTTTTTTTGCTGTGTCCTTGCTAACCTGTTTTCTTAGCTTTTTTTAACACTGCTGTCAATAGATAAGGAAAGAATTTAATAAGCAACTTGCCTATTTGTAAAATCTGTCCTGTTTAAGTGCTTTGAACTTGCTTTTTTGTGTTGTTGCATAGTCTCAGTATATTTTAAGGTCTGTAGCCATGGGGGAAAAGTGTGCTCTTTTTCTGGGTAAAAGAGCAAATACTTTGTTTTTAATAAATATAAAATCTAAAAAAATAATATTACACTGTGAAATTAATGTCATGATCCCTGTTGTTTTGTAACTAGGGCGTCATTATGGAGCAGTAACTTGTGAGGGGTGCAAAGGGTTCTTTAAAAGGAGTATAAGGAAGAATTTAGTTTATTCCTGCCGAGGAACAAAAGACTGTGTCATTAACAAGCACCACCGGAACCGCTGTCAGTACTGTAGGCTGCAGAGATGCATCGCCTTTGGCATGAAACAAGACTGTGAGTCTGAATAAGAGCAAATTCTTTTACCTGGCAGCTGTGTTACACTTTGTGCTTCAAAAGATATGCTTTGTATAAATAGAGATTGTTATCTTGGTTGTATATTTTTAATTCATTGTATCTTTTTCGTGTAAAGACTTGTATAAGTTTGGTGTATCAGAAATCTGAAACGCTTTCAGGCGTACATATGGTTTTATGAACTCAATAAGCACATTCTGTGTAATGAAAGTGAATGAATTCTTACTCCTACATGGCAAATATCTAGCATGTCTTCATTTTTTTAATGTGTGAGTTAAGCTACTGATTTTTTTTTAATTCTACCTTCTTTTCACTTTTTCCACAACTGAGATTACTGGCAATTGCTGTTCACTTTTGGCAAAGCTCTGCAGAGGCAGTTATTCACAAGGCAGAGATTCACAGTGACCTACAGTTCAATTCTCACCATTTCCTACAGATTCCAAGTTCCTTTTTAACTTTCAATACATCAGATATACTGGTACAATACCACAGCAGTGTCAGAATACTAAATACACAGAAAATCACACAATACGCAAATTCTTCAGACCTAATACTGTGGCATTGCTGCTGTACATACAGTATTGGTCTTGTTCTCTGCTTTCTGTCATCCCTCTCTGATTTTGTTGACCCTTTTGAACCTCTGAGGACATTTTCCTCCTTACAGCCCTGCTTCTGTCAGCAGAAATCAGTAACGCTTTTCCAATACAGAGGAAATTAATTCAGAAAGGGAGGAAAAGCTGGGGCAGTGAAAGTGGATCTTTACCCTCTAGTTCAGGCTGGCAGTGAGTAACAAAAGGCCCCTCCACAGAAGAGTTTCCAAGTAGAACAAGATCACTGGGCTGAGGGATCAGAAGGCAGGAAAAGACTCTGGATTGTGGGGGAATACTGAGTGGGGGAGAGGACTGTTTGGGGATAGGAACTCTCATTCCTCAGTGGGATGAGAAAAGGAAAGAAAACTCAGCACCGTCCTGGACTGTAGCTTCCTCAATGGGGATTATTTGTCACTTGAAGAAGTCTTGGCCTTTTGTCAGCCAAGTCAGAGCTGCTACTGAGCACAGGGTTTGCAAAGGAAGATAAAATACTTGCCACCATCTCCCACCCTTTCAAAGCACTATTTGTGGGCAGTGGACTGACTTTAATGGCATGTCAATACTTGATGATATTCTGACATTTAGAGTTGACTTATGAACACCAGAGTTTGAATAGCATCACGGTCTATTGCTATCTTGAAAAGCTTTTAGTTTTTTCTCTTTAATTACACATTTTTCACATTTCCACATTTTCCCTATATGGCAAAAGTCCAGATTCATTTCACCTAATTTCACTGAGCCGTTCAAATTAAAAATCCAGTTCTCTGAAGTCAGCAGTTGTGGGTCAGGGTGTTGCCCAAGTCGATCTTAAATAATCTGAACTGAACTTGTGAATGTACCTTTCCCTCTGTATTATGTGAGATCCTAACTTGAGAAGCGTCTTTAGGTGTATGAAGTTATGTGGGTTCAACACAAACCCACAATCCGCAGAAAAAGGTACCATGAGTCCTTTACAAAGGAACTGAGAGTGTGCGATAATGAAACTGAGAGAATGAGAAGCTTTAAGCTTCTACTTTGGTTCAGATTAAAAATGAGGGGATGTCTCCCTTAACTGGAACTTGAAAATGTTAAATGTATTTGGCCTTAGACTTAGGCTACTACATCACTTCACTTAGAACACATCAAATCGGTATGCTGGTTTTTATCCAACTTGTTAGCTTGTTGGTTATGGGATATGTTTTATATATATTTCAGTTATTTTCGAAATTATTATTAAATTTGAATATTAAAGTAAAAAGGTAGTATTTCTTAGTCTGCAGTTTGGGGTGTGATTTAATGTTGGGTGTTATTTCTATAGCTGTGCAGTGTGAGAGGAAACCTATTGAAGTGTCAAGAGAAAAATCCTCTAACTGTGCGGCTTCTACAGAAAAGATCTACATTCGGAAGGATCTTCGTAGTCCCTTAGCTGCAACCCCAACTTTTGTAACAGACAATGAAACAGCAAGGTATGTAAATTGTAGTCAGAATCGGCTCTCTCTGTCTCCTGAAACAGGAAAATTCAATTTTAAAATTAATCAAAATTAAAACTTGTGCTGTTTTCTGTCAGATCAACAGGTCTGCTGGAATCAGGAATGTTTGTTAACATTCATCCGTCTGCAATAAAAAATGAACCTACTGTGCTGATGACTCCAGATAAGGTATGTGATGATATGACTGATACTTAAGTACAGCTGATTGCTGTAATTGTATATATAAGGAGAAAAGGGTGTTTTATTTCTATTTGGTCAAATTATTTTTTTAAACACTCCTGTGCAACATTCAGCAGTGTTACAAATGCCTTCTCTGTACAATAATCCTTTTAGCCTCACATAATAGAAATGCAAAAAATACTACAAAGAAAATTCCCTTCCTTCACATTTTTAGACAGCTTTAAGAGCTGTATTATTTTAATTTTTGTGTTGGGAAGTCCTGGCACTTGGCTCTTGCTTTTTTGTGAATAAAGTGAGGTGTTCGCAAAACTTCTCATGGCATTATCACAGAGCACTTAGTAAATAGCTGGATTTTATTCCCCTGAATCACTACTTTTTTTGCAAAGCCAGCAAGAGCTATCTCATCAACAGTCTTATTTCTGAGCTTGTTTTCCTTTGTTTCCATTTTGGTGCACTTACTGATCCACTGAAGCCATGTGGTAGCTTCCTTACATATGCACAGCAGGCAGCTTTTGTGTTTTCCTAGCTGATATTAAATTACCTCATACTGTTTTCATACATTTTGTCTCACTTGCTCTGTCTGCAAAGGGCTCATCAGAAGTTTATTCCATTTAATTTTCTGGCTCTGTAGAGTGTGACAACACACACTAGGTGCCATGTAGCATGCTGGTGTTAGCAGCAGCATACTTGTCTGTAATAATGTACTTCTGTACTTTCCTTTTTTTTTTTTTTTCCGTGGGATAGGGTGGGACTCCTCACTGCCTTTCTGAGTTGCTAGCCAGTACTGAACCACTTTGTTCCCTTGAAGTTAAACAAAGACATAAACACCAAAAAGGCTACAGCAGAATTCTCTTTCTGCTTGCTTTTAAAGGTGACTTTTTATGCATTCCTTCTTTTCAGACATTCTTCTGACTTACTACTGACTCATTTACATAGGGAAGGAAGATGCTAAAAATATAATTTAGTGCAGTCTTACATTCTGGTGAGTGACTAGTGAGTAGAGATGATAAATCTTCTTCCTGCACTTGCTTACCGTCAGGAGTATTCTTTCTAAAAGAAAGAGATAGCTATTACATTTACAAGTAAATGTCAAAATATTTCATATTTTAGATGCAGTGCAGTGTCTAATTGCTGTATTGCAATTACCCAAACAGTTTTCTTACAGGTCTCTCTGTGCACATGCTCAATTGTTCATTTATGTATGAGTTAGACTCTTCTATTGCAGGTTAACTGCTGCCAATTTACTGAGAATTACAGGCTGTTCTTTTCCCTTAGGTAGAAGCATGTCAAGGAGATTTAAGTACACTGGCAAATGTGGTGACTTCATTAGCAAATCTCAGTAAATGCAAAGACATGTCACAAAGCAGTACAGAGCTATCTATGATTGAGAGTTTAAGTAATGGAGATGCATCATTATCTGAAGCCAAACAAGAAGAACAAGCTAGTAGTGATGTAACAAGGTAAGGCACATTACACTTGAAAATATTACTGTTTTTGAGAAGGTCTCTGTCAATTCAGACCATTAATTAAATCATCGCAATCATCACAAGGAAATTTATCTGCTTTGAAAGTAATAGTAAAATCAGCATAAGCCCATGTAGAAGATAAATCTTGTAAGATTCTTCCAAGTGAAATCAAAAGGAAGTTCCATTTGAGAAATAAATCCTTTTTGTTGTTTGTACTTGAAATTAATTTCAATATAAATGTTACGGCTGATTTTCTTACCCTTTGGTTGGCCATACTAAGGTATATTAGATCTTGTACTATAGCCTTACTACTCTGCATCATCCTGGAAAACTGGTTCCTAAGAGATCTCATCTGTGTGATAGTTAAATGCCTGTAACTATTAATCACCTTTAAAAGCTTGAAAAGCATTTTCCTTCTACACAGGAGAAGTGACAGAATGCTCACTATCAGTATGAATACATTCACTGAATATTTTACAAACGTGCGTCTCGCTCAGTTTTAACTGAGCCGTTGCGGTGAGCATATGTGCAAGATATTCTGTGTGTTATGTACTCAGTTATTCCATCAATCACAATCATGTTCTTCCTTCGATGTCACTTCTGAAAGCTTCTGACTGCTGTCCCAGCAATACTCTTTTACACACCATCTACATGTTACATGCTGTTCTGAAAGTGTGTGGGGACTAAATCCTTTAAGGGAAAAAAAGGTGGGCATATAGTGGCTGAAATACTGCATTTCCCCAGTGGTCTCTAATACTTTGTATAATTGCAAGCAGAGTACATTTTTTCTGCTCTTTTCTTTACATACTGCTTAGAAAGTCAATCTGACTTCTATACATGCTGATTTGGGCCTTTGCTGTGTCCTCCTAGGTAAAGAATGTAAGAATATGCTGGATAAATAGTATTGTAGTATGTGCTGATAACCATCATTCAATACTGTGGCTGTTCAAAGAGATGTAGTAATCTTTCATTTGCTGGCACTTTCAGATGCTTATTTTTGCCAGCTTCAGAGTTTCAGTTCAGTTTTAAAAGTCTGTCTATGAAAAGGCATCAGGTTCTCTCAGCCAGAGAGCTTGAAAGAGCTCTGACTTGGTGTACTCTTGTCAAGTAGGTTACCTAAGGGTTTTACAGTGGGGAGGTTCAAGTTAAACATTGCCATGGAAAGGGAAGTTGTTTTTCAAGGAGAAACTAAAGTTTGTCTCTAAATAATTTATTTCCTTGTCAGGCCCTATGCCAGCATGATCTAACAGACAGAGATATTTATTGAAGAAAAAGAGTTTAAGGGGTTTCAGAGAGCATGTTTTATTCATCCACGCTTTTCATGTATTTTATTGTATTCATTGCTTGCAGCTACAGTAGGTACACTTTCACTTTGCTAACAGAGTACAACTTTTCCTGCAAGCCACCCCATTGGTTTTATATTGTAATTTTACATGCCTTGTCCTCCAACACTTCATGGTGTTCATTCATTACAGTTTATCTGCAGTCCTAGATCTCTCTTAGTGACTGAGCCTGACAAAAGGAGACTGAAATTACTTGTAGCAAGGGATATCAATACCATGTATTTGAATGTTGATTATGCCCTTTTTTTCTAGCTTTCTGGGCTAGATTTTTGTAGCTCCCAGGCAAGCTTTGTTCTAGATTCTCTTTTCCTTGGTGTTTTACCTTACCTTACATTGCTGACGCTGGGGCTTCGTGTAGGGAAAGAACTCACAGTGCTGAGCCATGAGGAAGCAAAGCTGCTCCTGACTTCTGCTGGCTTGCTACTGCCAGTTGATGAGATAGGAGGGAGAAGATTTGTTTGAAAGCAACACTGAAGAATGAGTTGGGAGGAAAGTACCATGGGCAGACATGGTTAACCAGTGTACATGCCCACACTATTTAAAAAGGACTCTTCAGCCCTCCTAGAATAAATACAGGGGAGTGGCAGATGCGTATGACATTTACCTTCGGGGGAAAGGGGAGGTCTTGTTCCTGTCTTATATTTCTGTCCCTGCCACATGAAGAGCCCTGCAGAGATCCTATTGTTACCTAAAAGGCAGCTGTCACTGGGCTGGTGGGTTTTCCTGTTCTGCCTAAGACTGCAGAGAGTGAACTGTGGAAGATCTGAAACTCACATCTTCTAGCATGAGTCAAATAGTGTAGTTTCTAGAGCTCAGCCATGAATGCATTCCCTTTGTGCCTACTTTGCATATAGCAGAGACAGAAGATGGCCCAATATATCTGTGTATGCCCCAGACACCCTCATGTGTAACACATCAAGGTATACAGGCTAGTGAGGACCAAAAAGTCCTTCATTTACCATCTGCCTTGAGGCAGTGTCAGCAGGCCTTTCATTGTGGTATTTTGTTTGGTTGTAAATAGTTTTGTCAAGCACCTAGATTTTTTTAGCATGTTGGTGAATTCAGATAGCTGGAGAGTGTGGGGGTAGAGAAGGTGGCAAAGTTCTAGCCCAGACTTCAGCATTAAAGCAGTGATTTTAGACAGGTAATAAACACGTTTTTAAGTTGAGAATGAGCTCTACATATAAGCTGATAATCAGCTTTTGTAAAGCTTTCAGACCTCAGTGCCTAAGTTTTTCATGCAACACTGCATACAAATGATGCCATTCTCAGGGTATGTGATCTGTCTGTAGGCAGTGACCAAATCTGTATTTTTGATTGAAGGTGTGTGAGTTGTGGTTCTAAGGTGTATTTCTGAACAGAAAAACAACACATCTGTTATCAAGCAGCAAAATAGCAAATAATGTATCTGTGCTTGTCCTGATATCTCCCCTCTAGCGTTTGTACTGTGAAAGGCAGGAGTCACTGCCACACAGCAGAGGGTACAAAGGATAGCATTGAAAGCATGGGAGTGCTTTCTCTTATATGTTTTGAAGCGGTCTTCTCAAATTATGTTGAAAAACCTAACTACAACCTATTACCTAACAAAAAAAAAATCTTACTCTGTGTTTCATTAGCAGTAAAAGCCTGTTAAATTTATACATGCACTGACTGTAACAGAAGTCTGATGATCATGTCCTCAAAACGCTCATGCCAGCACTCTCAGTAAACATCACTAAAGAGATCTTGAAAGGCAAACTGTGATTCAGCAGCACAACCAATATGTCAAAACTGTGAATTTGTTGGCAAGTGGTGTAAACAGGGTCTGCTGCTAATTTTTGTTTCAGAGTTCAGTGGAATGTCAAGAAATCGATGCTACTGACTTATTTTCCAAATCTCATCTTTGAAACAGACTTCTAAATACAGGTGTCAGAATTTTGCAGGTTCCTCTTAAATTGAAATGGTCGCTAAATGAAATTTTATTTCTTTTTGTTTGTTTGTGATCTTACAGGGCATTTGATACTCTTGCAAAAGCATTAAATCCAGGAGAGAGTGCAGCATGCCAGAACTCTGAAAGTATTGACGCCAGTGCACAGCTGCTTGGTGGAGAAACAAGCTTGAATATTGTTGAAATAGAGGGGCCGCTACTCAGTGATGCTCATGTTGCATTTAGGGTACTGAATACTTTTTTACTGTTGACTGTAACCCTTTTGAAATAGTAATGTAAAATAATATCTGATTAAATTTTATTTTTAATTTCTTTGAGAAGTAAGTATTTGTTCAGGTATTGGCATTAATTTCTGAGGAATGAACTGCTTTTGTTCCCTGGTTACCTGTTTGGGGAAAAGTACAGTGCTCTGCAGTGGCTTGGCTGCACTGTTTATTTTGTAGTTTCTTACCTTAAAAATACCGGCTAATCCATGCAAAAGGATTTACATAGACTAAGTGTTGCATGAAGTAAGAGTCAGCATCCACATTCTCACTTGTTAGCAGCTGGATCTGATGCAACCTGCAACTGGATTTTGAGACTTTTAAGTGTATTTGTTAGTTTCTTCTTTGTGTAGATACCCTCTTCAGTACGGTATTAGTTGACTTTAGTTATTAAGAGAAAATACAGTTATATATAGAATATAGATAGAATATAGAAGTTTCTAGATTAGTTAGCCATATATTTTCTGGCTCTATTTCTCATTTTACAAGCCTGCAGAAATTCCTTCTGTCCAATTTTTTCATCATCTTATTTTTCATAGACAAATCAAAACCCTTGCTCATCTGAAAACTTACTCAGTAACAGGCATTTGGTTAAACTTCAGCCCTCTCATCAGCATCTGTTTTGATCACTCAAATAAACATCTCTAATTCAGCTGTCAGGGGTTTTTTTTAAATTGCATTAGCCAGAACCTTATATTAAGAAGTATTAATTTCTGAAGAGACAACTACAAGCTCTAAGCTGGTTTGAGTCAAATCTCTTTCTTCACATATGCAGTAACATCACTGATTTTACTCATTAACATTGAGAAGGGTCCATTCTCATGCATATTGGTTATATTTTTTTGGACTTGGGAGCAGCTGTGTTTTACTCAAACATCAAAGATTTTTGATGCATTTATTTGTAAAATACTAATTAAAAGTAATAAATAGATGTTTTATGAAACAATTCACACACACACTCTCTCCAGGAGTTGTAACTCCTCTAAATGTAAGCAACTTCATGCCAGTTACAGTGATGACTCTCTCTTATTCTTTGAGAATGTCTCAGAAGTTGACTTTCAAGGTTTTCCATCTCCAGTTGTCCCAGGCACGAATCTTTATCTACAAATCAAACTTTGTCTTTTTTTTTGTTGCTTTGTAGTTATGTAACAGATAGTGTGGAACAGTGTGGCTAATAATGAAAAAGGCAGTCATTCAGTTTTGTGTTAGGATTATGTAATGTTTATTTAAAAAACAATTTTACTTTTTCACTTAAACTCATAAAACTCCATTTTCCTAAACATAATGTGAAGAAAGTAAAATAACTCTCTTGCACTTTTGTTTTTTTTGCAGCTCACCATGCCTTCTCCCATGCCTGATTATCTTAATGTTCACTATATCTGTGAGTCTGCCTCCAGGTTGCTTTTCTTGTCCATGCACTGGGCACGTTCCATTCCATCTTTCCAAGCTTTAGGGTAAGTGGTCAGTTCCTCTCTTCACTTATGCTGTGGATATGTGCTTTTTTATTTTCTATTTTTGCTGTCTTCTCCAGGGCCTTTTTAAAATATAAAACTGCATATTAAAACTGTTACAAATCTTAATCAGTAAGGTAAATTTTCTGAATCAAAACTACTCCCAGTTTGAGTCCAGTTCAGGACTTTGGTTGGGTTTTGAAGGGAAAAGGAATCGATTTAAAACAATCAAGTGCCTGCACACTGCTACTTCTTAAATATATTTTGAGAAAATAGGAATTCCTATTAGCTTTTTAATAGCTACAGCCCTATGCTACATCCTGATGCTTATCAGGCAATCACCAGAAAGGAGCTCACCTCTGAATCTCCAAACGCTTTTACCCTTAGAAGGTGAATTACTAGTAATAATATTGCCTTTAATAGCCTACATGAAGAAAACATCCTGCTTCTCCATCAGAATTCAGTTATCACTTAAGATTCTTAAGCTAAATTTTGTAGTCCATTGCTGATCATCATGATAAAGCACCTCTGCATGGGGAAAACTGATTAATGTTATTTTCAGAAGTAATTTTGTGAAGATAATCAAACAAAAATATGTATCAGCTCTGACACAAATGGAGTATAAGTCATGTTAGTTTGTTCTCAACTGCAGTGTTTCTTCAATTCAATATCAAAATAGCCTATGACTGCAGCAGCAAAGCAAATTCCTTTTTAAAATGGGAGGTTGCCCCCTTTTCCAGGAAAACTATCAAAAGCAAGATGATCTGTTATTATCATTTGTGTTTAGTCAGATGCTTAAGCCAAATGATTCTACACTGTTTAAGGAAAGATACTCTATTGTGTGTAATTAAGCCTGTGTTTTGGAGAAGGAGAAAGGAATATTTTAGAAATTTGAAGAATAGCAAGGGTAAGAAATAGCTAAATATTATGTTCTATTTTGGTAGAAATTGTTGCCCTGCAGAATTTCAAAATACATAGCAAATAAACATTCTAAGTTTTTAAAAGGATTTTGTAACAGAGACATAGCAATTTAGTTCAAATTAGTATTCTAACAACAAATGGGATTTGTTTCTCAAAATTAAAATGATGTACAGAAGACCTCTCTCTCCTAAAAGATTTAACAAGAAAAATCTGCGCATGCTTTTTTTTTTATCTGTTACTTCACAATGCATACTTCTGCTTGAGTAAGAAATATCTAGGAGAAAGCTGGCTTAATAGTGTTAATGTTCACCTGTGAGAGCATTTACAGACCCAGTCAAGATCATGGACAACAGCATATATATTCATTATAAATACACAGTTTTCTCTTTGAAGTGCTTAAAATGCAAACTATTTTCAAGTGGAGATTTATTTTAAATTAATGCAGCCTTTTTAGTTTGAGCACATTATATCCTATAATTTTGACTTTTAGAAGGGTGACTTATTTCACTTTTAAACTGAAGAGAAATTCATGGAGCATGATGAGTAATGGTTTTGTAAGGAAGATGGATAATTGTACCTAGATTGTTTCGTCCTGAGGCAACATTCTCCTTTAGTCACAGTAAGATAGGTGCCTTTGACCTAATGGTGTAGCTAATGATACATTAGTTCATCTTCCTGCACAGGCATCCTTGTATGCAAGAAAGTTTCCTACTGAAATGTTCATGAAGCTGGTTACAGCCTTGGTTTTGTGAGGCTGCTGAAGCAGACTTAAGATCTGGTTCTGGTCTAAGTTTGATCAGCCATGAAGGTGCTCTAGGTGATATGTTTATCTACACACATATCAAATTAGTAGCCAGCACACCTTATTTTCAGTGTTTCTCAGCATAGTCCCTTTGACAGGAGATGAATGAGGATGTGGCAAATAAATGCAGGAGCTGCATGTACAGTATCATGTCTACCATAACTAGAACTTGATCATAGTAAGGACCAGTTTATGTTCTGCTGTCATTTGGCATCTTAGTATTGCAGTAAATCATCAATAATGTTCTTGAAGATTACATCAATGCTCTTGGAAAAATCCATTCCACTGTATTTTTGTAGTTGAAATCCTAGCTTTAATATGCTTTTTTTTCTTTGATAGGTCTTGTACTTCTTTTAAATTTTCATTATTTATATTCACATGGTACCTGAACTTGACTCCTCTCTGGTAGGATGTCCTTTCTAAGGTACTGAGCTCTTGCTAAGCTATGTGAGTGAGAGATGCTTGGCATTACTGAAAGTTAGGTTATTAATACAGAAGTGGCTGAATATGAATGGATATATTTAATTTTAAGCTACAGCAAAGAAATCCTAATGACTGGTATTTATACTTTGATGTCTGTATTTCAAAGCTTATTCCAAACTTGAAAGGGATGCAGAAAATAGCAGTCAGGAAGCTCAGAAGCTTGATCACCCATGTTCGATTTCACATGTATCTTTAATTAAAAGATTATACCAACCTGTTAGTTTTCAAGTAAAAAAAAAAAAGACCTTGGAGTCTGTTCTACACAGCAACAGTGCAGTCTTTTTTTTGTCCATGCATATAAATGTTGTTGTAAATCCTAAGAAAACTAGCATGTTGGAGTACACTGAGTCAGTTGTCACTTACTGTAACTTCAGCTTGCTTTTGTGTAGAAATCTCTCCTTTTAGGTCATTTAAACAAGAATTACTTCTTTACAAAAGTCACTTTAAACAGGTATTCTAATTCTAACATACAAAGAAAAATGACACAGAGCTTCATTTTGGTACTGGTTGCAATGATTGAATCAGATGAATGTTTTATGAAGTATTCTTCAAATTAAAATAAATGTAATGCAAATGGCTGGTTTTATTAAATTATTGTGCTTTTTAATAGACAGGATAACAGCATATCATTAGTAAAAGCCTGCTGGAATGAACTTTTTACGCTTGGTCTAGCACAATGCTCACAAGTTATGAATGTGGCAACGATATTAGCTGCATTTGTTAATCACCTTCAAGGCAGTTTACAGCAAGGTAAGGTATATACTGGGCACTTGTCAGACTTGGGGAATTACTTGATGTATTTTAAGTTTTGAACTGCACAGAAGCTTTTTACTTACCCTTCAGTTATTAGTGTAAATTTACTGTTTAAAGAATTTCATGATTAGTATTGTAACAAAATAATACTAGACACCACAGTGCACAAGATGGAATTTTTTAGCAATTCTGCAAAAGTCAGCTATGCTAGTATTTACCTCCAAATGGAAAAAAAAAATTTATATATATATATATTTAATTATCTCTCTGCCTAATACAGATTAGCATTTACTGGGATTGTTTTTATTGTATGTTGTAACGTCTAATAGTGTTCTACTGTTCTGTTAATGTCATCAGCCCAAATTAGGAATATTTTGGGCAGCATCAACATGAAGAACACAAATGTACTATGAATATGATTCCTCTGTATGAAGGATATAGAGTAAAGAATGACCCACCTGTCCTTGCCTTTCATAGCTGTGACACAAAGCAGCTGAATGCCAACTTGGTGATACACTTGCTTTACATAACTTTGCTTGTTGACTTCTGTGTATTGCGTTTAGTCTACATGCAAGTCTTCAAAAGGTCTTCACTAAGGGCACTTTGTTCATTGTTAATCCTATGTCCTGCATCTTTGGTGTATTTTTCATTCAAATGAAAGGCATGGCAGCTTTTTAGTTCTGTTTGTCTGAGCAGGAGGGGAGTTTTAGCTAAGCTCTCTGTGCTTGTGGACACTCACAAAGTTGTCAGCACTAACAGCTAGCCAGTCAATAGTAATACAGTCTTCATCTGTTAATAGTCATAACACATTATTAACAATAAGGTAAATGCACATACAAAAGTCTAAGCATTGTCAGATAGAACTAAACTTTTGAGTCGTTTGCTGTTAGGGGTATGAAAAGTCACTCTTTTTGATGCTGTGCAAACACAGATTGGTAAACTGAAGAAAAACAGTCCATGAGACTATTGATTTTTCATCTTCTTTTTTGATAAGGTAATTAAATAATCATTTCTGAGGGTGTGTTTTATGATTTAAAAATATCCACAAGATTCTCATATAATTCTCAATCGTTTGATCAAATCACGAAATTTACTGGATCAGCTGAAGACACTAACAAATCTGTGATTGTCTCTAGGATGGATACAAATGGAATCTGGAAACTTTGGTCTATGTAATATTTAAAGTATGTTTACCAAAAAAGGGTATTGTAGTAATCAGTCATGTTTTTATCTTTATTACAAATACATATTGCTACCATTTAAACTGGAATTCAGGTTGAATGCAAAAACCAGTTGTGCAGTATGCCAGCTGCAGTATCTCCAAGAGCTGACAAGTTTGTGGGGGCTAGAGACTGTGGTTTGGTGCGTTATGGAGGGAATGGGATTTTCAGGCTGCTTCGCTATTGCTGACTCAAGGGGAAGAGCTCTGCACCAGCCACACTGCCCTCAGTGCAAGGCAGGGAAGGTGTATAGTGCTCCTTCCTCAGCAGTGGCATGGTCTGTCACTGAAATAACCCTCAAAGCTGTGCACAGCCATGTGGCACCTGATCCTTAGACACAGGGCACAGGTCTGCAGTGGCAGTGTATTCATTACTTATGAGTGGTCTCTTCCTTCCGTGATCATTTCAAGGTCTAGTCCATGCCTGATTACTGAAAATGTTAGTGGCAGGAAGAGTCCTCATTGGAGGGGGGGGGGAAGAGTTATGCTCCATAATTGTCAAGATTATTCAGACCTAATATGAATTTATAGGTAGCACAGGTTTCCGCACTGTTTGAATCCAATAAAATAGTTATTTTTAAAATTCCAGTGTGACCTCATTTTTTGCATGTGTGTTGACTTGGGCTTCTATGTTTATGTGTGTCTTGACTTAGATAAGCTGCCAACAGACAGAGGAAGACTTGTAATGGAGCATGTCTTCAAATTGCAAGAGTTTTGTAACAGCATGGTTAAGCTTTGTCTAGATGGATATGAATATGCCTATTTGAAAGCAATCGTCCTCTTCAGTCCTGGTATGTAATTATTCCAAATGTAAAACTTTAATCTTTGCTATCTATTGCCATATAACTTCTGCCCCTTTCAGTACATGCAGTTACTGCCTCACTTGATGAGGATTCTTGGAAGGTGTGTAGGGACTGTAGAAAGAGGAGGGTTTATTTTTAAACAGTTGAATGTTGCTTTGGGAACTTTTTTGGCGGGGGAGACTTTTATTCTTTTTATTTGCAGATTTTTATTCTTGGCTCAGCCACTCGTGCTTTTTGTTGTTTCGGGTTTGGGTTTTTGGTTGATTTGGGTTTTTTAATTTATTCATTAATTGCTTTTAATTCTGTGCCTCCTTTCTGGGGCCCATTCCTGGTGAATAAACACCACAAACGTTCACTTATGTTATCATTTCTGTCTTCTAAACAGTATTTGCATAATGTACTCTCCATAGCATTAATGGACATACATGAGACAGTGAAACTAATATAACTATATTTTCCTTCTGGGTGATTGGTTTACAATAGGGAGGAAAGAGTCCTCTGGTTATGGGAGATAGTGACTGAGTAATTAGATTGTGTAACCCATATGTCTGGACTGTAGAAAACTACAAAATTAATTTTCTTCATTTGAACGTTTTGGAATTAATTTTTCACTAAAGTCATTCAGGTATTATATCACTATTCTGCAGGTCTTAGATTCATCATTCAGAATTGGGATTTAATATAAAGCCAAAACCCAAATCTTTTGATGAAAGAAAAATGTATAAACCTCAAGTACTTGCTCTATCTCCAAGAATTTTTCACTGTCGCATTTAGAAAATAAATCTTCAGTTACTCCATTTTGCATTAGAAAGTTTTAAAAGCACCAGCAGGTTCCTTAGTTCTTGTTGCTCTGCCTTTTTAGATGCTGATGTCCTGTAGAAAAAATCAGAGCAGATGTTAAAATGCTGACAGAATCTCAGTAAGCTGCCCCCTGTCAGTAGTGTAGGACAGGAGGAGAACTGGGTACTTGGTTCTTGTTGGTTCTGCAGATTTATTTGATCCAAGAACTTTCTTTTTCCATTCAGTTGCAGTTTACCCTTACACAGAAAAATTAGTTGAGGTGAGAAAATCTTTTGGAACTTGGACACTTGCAAAATGTAAATTTTAAGCAGTTTTTTTAATGTATAGAGTTTATATACTGTGATGTTCTTGCCTTATGGTTTCCCTTAGATTCGCATGATCTTTTCTATATGTAGTATCCACAACTCGCAGTAAAAGTGGCAGCATCAGCAGGAATTCATGGTATTCATCTAAGTGCACAAACAAAACCCTGCATATATTCCATTGCTACAGATGTATATATATATGGTATTAATGGAAGACTTCTGAGATGAAAGACGTTCTTGCAAAATAGAAGTAGTGTAAGTAGAGTCAGAACCCTTCAGGAAAGATGATAAATTCCCAGAAAGTATTCCAGTGATATTCTTCTATTGTGGATCACTAAGGAAAAGCAGATCCTGAGTGTTTTCACTATAGAACATAGTCCTGCTGTCAGTCATGACTAGGACAGTCTCGTATGGTTTTGTGTTTGCTTCTACAGTCCAGGGTACCAGTGAAATGGTTTCAGTTTCCTCCTGATAAGCAGGACCCACCATGAGTTGAATTGCAATATTAAGCATGCTCAAAAATGTACTATTATTACAGAAGAGATTTTCTTTAAGTGGACAGTGGGAAAGTGCCTGCTGGTTTCATGTTAGTAGATAATGCTGCAGGAGATGTAATTCTCCTTTAAGTGTTCCTCACCCCAAAACAGTCCTTTCATGGCATTCCTATACTGAGAACTGGTACAGGATACTTCAGGGAAAAAAAAAAGAAAAAGATGGAAAAATAGCTCAGTTTTTCTAGAATGATGTCCACTATGATTTATAATAGAATCTGCTGGCCTATGTGGGAAAAATCAGTGCTGTTAGACACCTAAAAATACTTCTCTAGAACTTTGCACTTGCAACACAGTTTTTACTTATTTGTTTGGTCTGAAGTTTGTCTCCTTCCAATTATATTTGACAACATAAAAGGCAGAAGGAAAGTTATCTTGGGAAAAGACTTTATCCAGTCACATGAGAGGAATTGAGAGGAATTTTCTTTAGCAGATGCTTTCAGGATCACATTGCTAATGATGAAGAGCTGCTTTAAAGGTAGTCTGTTCTCAGTACTTTTGATACTGTGAACCATTTATTTAAACTCTTAAAAATGTCTGATTTTATTTATGAAAAGTTAAGTAAAACGAAAACAGAGAAATACAAGGTGGTAAAATAGTGTCTTTCACTAAAACTGAAGTTGCTGCAGCTATTGCATAATTACTTCAGTATGTTGGCAACTGGATAATTTGTATGGATTTTAGTTCATTTTCTATAGAACAGGTAATAACAAAGAAGAGTGGTTTTTTTCAGATCACCCAGGTCTAGAAAATGTGGTACAGATTGAGAAATTTCAAGAAAAAGCTTACATGGAGTTCCAAGACTATGTAACAAAGGCATATCCGGATGATACTTACAGGTCTGTAAACGTACATGCTTGCTTGATTGATTCCCTTTTAGAGTCATTAGTGATACTGATTTGTACAGTATTTCTTGTACTAGATATGTACATTTTCTTCTTACCTTCTTAAAGTTAAGAAATTACCTTTAGAACACCTCAAATACTATGCACATACTCATACATATTATTTGTCATCTCATTCATTTTTAATTTCTAAAATTAAATATCGGGAGTAAGTATTAGTAACATTCAATTTGAATTGTACCTGTTTGGAATATCTCCTCATTTGGTCTTAGGTCCAAACATTATACAGTCCATGTAATTGACAGGCATCCTCACATTTTCTATACTGTTTAAGACGTGACTGAACATAAATTTAATGCTCTATCGATTTAAATATCTAAGCCTTTCATGAACTAGATATAGCAAAATTTGATGAGTAATGTCCCTTGTCATTTTTTTCTGTTCTTTTACTAATCACATCACGGAGAATAACACCAAAATCTGTGATCTGCTAAGTAACATTTTTTACCAAACTTATTTTCCAGACTATCTAGACTTCTTCTCCGATTGCCTGCGCTGAGGCTGATGAGTGCTGCCATCACTGAAGAGCTGTTCTTCGCAGGACTGATTGGCAATGTTCAGATTGACAGCATCATCCCATACATTCTGCGAATGGAGACAGCAGACTACAACTCTCAGATCATAGGTCATGCTGTATAAAAGGAGCAGTCTGGGATTCTGTACCATGGCAGTCATGGTGATGTAAATGCATACCCTGTCTCCAAGAGATGGTAATAAGCCTTCCAATGCACCTTTCCAAAGAAGGCTCATATTCCTCCTTTCCAGTACAGTTGGGAAACATGGTGGAGCGTATTAGGATGTAGGATCACTTCCTATTCTTCATCTGTCTTCAAGGACTTGTAAATTAACTTGATATCTGAAGAAAGTCAAGAATTGTCCACCCTATTTTTGTAGATAGACGGACTTGGAGTATTTGTTTATAAAGTCCAGGCTTATGAGGAAAGTGAAGAAGCTTTGACTGAACTAAGGTATCTCAACTTAGTTTGATGTTTTAGACAAATAAATTAACTTTCCGAGTTTTGTTCTCAGTGTTTTGCTACTAATTCTTTCTCACTTACCAAATGAAAAATACATGGTCAAACATGCTGAAAAGGCCAGTTTCCATGCAAAAAAGACCCAACTTAGTTTTGGCTGTTGTTTTGAAGAGGAATTTGTTTCTTGCTGAATTAAACACTGGATACCGTTACGATTGCAGGGAAAGTGGAGGAAGTTCACATTTTAAAATATTCTGGTGTTAACATTGATGCAGTTGATCAAAAGTGAAGCAGCAAAGAGCCAGTACTGACTGTTTTGCAGATGCAACAGAATACTGTCTTCTGGCATTAATGTTGTTAGACGTCAGCTGGTTTATACTACAAAAAACTAACAGAGATGTGTGTACTGCAGGCATTCAAAGACAGCATACTCCTGCTTTTTCTGGTGTCAGAATTTACAGCTTTTTCACCCTACCCCTCCCTCTTTCATACTCAGTGCCTAGTGATGGAGGCATTCTAGATGTCTCTTGTGTCCATGTCTTTATTTTTTTGTTATTGTTAGCCCTTGGCTATGTAGTTCTCTTTTCCAACCAGTCCTGTATGATTACTTTTCAAATATGACTTTGTCAAATCCAGTGCCCTTCCCTATTGGGAGCATGGTCTCTACTGCTTTTCCTTTTGTCATTAGAAATGTGTATAGGTACTCCATACAGATTGCCTGAGTCATACTCCATAGATCCATCTAAGGACGGGTTTAAATGTTTTTTTTGTCTTGAGGATGTGACTCACTTGACAAGTAACACTGACTTATAGTTGCTTCTTGCTTCCCTTTGCAAAGAAGTTACACATCTCTAGAATATTTATTTATCTGTTGCTTAAAATGAGAGAAGTATCCTAGGGAAAGTAGTGGTCTACTTCAGACACCAGCACTTAGGATTAGCTGACTCTTGGATCAAGGCTGAGTCCTATTTAGGATGAACCCTTCCATTCTCTGGCAAAATTGGGTGAGCAAGAGCCTCATCCAATCAAGAAGCACATGGTTGCGCCAGAAATTGCTTAGCCAGAAGATCAGCTTAAATGAGGGCCTCTGTCCACTCTGCAGTGGCAGTTCCAAGGCCACCCTAACACCAAGAGACTACTAGGTGAGGCTTGGATTCTGTAGTTCTTGAGTTCTGTTCTCTTTTCTCAGGACCTGGGGATCACTACCAGACAAAAAGAATCTGAGAACTGCCTCTGACACTAAATTTTTGTGTTCTTCTCAATTCCACCAACTGAGCTGCTTGGATCTTCCTCTACCCAAGCTCCATAATCTGAGGCTATATCATAGAATCACAGAATCAGAGGATGGTTAGGGTTGGAAGAGACCTTAGAGATCATTTAGTCCCAACTACCTGTGTGGACAGAGACACCTTCCACTAGACTGTGTTGCTCAGAGCCCCATCCAACCTGGCCTTGAACACTCCCAGGGATGAGGCATCCATAGCTTCTCTGGGCAACCTGTTCCAGTGCCTCCCAATATCTAATGTAAACCTTCTCTCTCTCAGTTTGAAGCCGTTCCCCCTTGCCTGTCACTACATGCTTTTTAATAGTCTCCAGTAGGCTCCCTTCAGGTACTGGAAGGCCACAACTAGGCCCTTAAGCCTTCTCTTTTCCAGGCTGAAAAATCCCAATTTTCTTAGCCTTTCCTTATAGGAGAGGTGTTCCATCCCTCTGATCATCTTGATGTCCCTCCTCTGGACTCACTCCAACAGGTCCATGTCCTTCCTGTGCTGGGGCCGCCAGAGCTGGATGTAGCACTGCAGGTGGGTTCTCACTAGAGCAGGACACAGGGGCAGAATCCCCTCCCTTGCCCTGCTGGCCACGCTGCTTTGGATGCAGCCCCAGGATATGTTTGTCTTTCTGGGCTGCAAGTGCACATTGCTGGGTCATGTCCAGCCTCTCATCCACCAACATTCCTGAGTCCTTCTCAGGAGGGCTGTTCCCCATCTGTTTGTCCCCCAGTGTGGATTGATGCCAGGGGTTGCCCTGACCCAGGTTTGCACCCAGCACCTTGCACTTGGTCTTGTTGCATGAGATTCCTGTGGACCCATTTCTCGAGCTTGTCCAGGCCCCTCTGGATGGCATCCCATCCTTCAGGTGTGTCAACAGCACCATTCAGCTTGGTGTCATCTGCAAACTTGCTGAGGGTGCACTCAGTCTCTTTGTCTGTGTCATTAATGAAGTAATTAATAACACTGGTCTTGATATGGATGCCTGAGGGACACCACTTGTCACTGATGTCCATCTCTGAGCCACTGACCACTACTCCCTGGTTGCGACCATCCATCTGCTTTCTTATCCATCTAACAGTCCACACATCAAATCCACCTCTCTCCAGTTTAGAAAGAAGAGTGTTGTGGAGGACCATACTACAGGATTGATCATATCCAGTCCCACAGATCACAGTGGTGAGGACCCCTGATGGAATGGAACCACCTCCTGCGCTGTGCCTTGGCACTTACTGACTTGCTGGAGGACAGGTTTCAATGTTGGAACTGGCTGTGGCAGAGCTGAGCTCTTTCCACATTCCGCCTTTTAAAGGGTATGGGATTCAAGTTCTTTATCTTGAACAGCAGCATGAGGATGACTGTCCTGTGTCTCAGGAGGTGTGCATCTCATCAGCAGAGTTTATGGAAATATGAAAGATGTCGCTGCCAACCCGCTGTGCTCGTTTTCTCCCCATGGGTTAGGGGCCCATTTTTGCTCTGTAGGACCAAGTTGCAGATGGGAGGTAGATCATTCTTCAGTTCAGCTCTCCTCAGAAATTCTGACCCTGCTTTCTAGCCCCCTGCTATCACTAACCCACTTCTGGCCCTAACAGGCACAGGAGATTCACAGTCCTCTACATTAAAACTTTTAAGGAAGATGAAAACATTAGTCCTGAATATTTTTGAGGTGGTTTTCCAGGCATTTCAATACTCTTGGAAGAGTTTTACTCCAGTATTCTCCAGATTCATGAAACCCAGGTAATAGTAAGATGGAAATAAAAACCTGCTTTCCTTCTAAATGCAGTACACTGTGCAGATCTCTCTCACATCCTTATAGAAATCTTTTACTCTGTAGTTTGAGCCTCAGGTGTGATTTGCAGTTCTTTCTTTGCAGCTGACTAAAAGATTCAGCTGATGCAGCGTCTCATGTGGTACTGTCCACCTTCAGAAACAACTGAGAAAATACCATTGTATCTACAGATAGAAATTTTTAGCAACTGAATCCCTCAGTTCAGCCACATTTATGGCTTTAAGGGCCCTTGAAAGATCTTTCAGTCCAATCTTCCATGGGAACAGGAGCCTAGAAGAGACTACCTGCTACCCTGTCCAATCACATCTTGCAGTGTTTGATTGTTCTCAGCACAAAAAATGTCTGTTATATCCAGATCTTCCAGACTTTTTACAGAAAGTGGCCTTGCACCAATGTCAGCCACTCCCTTTAATATTCTAGGATAGATTTCTTCTGAGCCCATGGATTTCTGGGGGTTGAGCTTGCAGGATGCTGCAGACCAGCTGTTCACCTCCTGGTGGGTTGGCACCTGCATTGTTGTAGACACTTGACCTGGTGCTCTGTGGTCCAGCTGCACTGGTAAAGATGGAAGTAAAGAAGATACTTAGAATCTCTGCTTCATCAGCATGACTAGTGAGTAGTTTCCCTGTCCAGTTGGCCAATGCATCTGCATCATCCCTGTGCTTTTTACTCTTCACATATTTGTCAAAATCTGTCTGTAAAAATCTTGTTATTCTTGACATCTTTGGCCAATTTCAGTTCTGTCTGAGCCTTAGCATTCCTGACTGCATCTCTTCATGCCCTAGCAAGGCACTCGTAGTCCTTGATGGGTATTTAGCTGCATTTCCATGGCTAGTATGCCTTTTTTACCTTTTGTCAGAGCACTGTTTTGGAGGAGATGGCCTCAGAACGTGATTTTCTCTTGATTCCTGTTCTTGCTCCCTCTTTGGGCCCTAGTCTGTTTGAATACAAGTTCACTTCATTAACACATGGACTGCCACTACCACTGACTGCTGGGTCAAGATTACTTTCTTAGGGCATGTTAGCTCATAAGCACAAAAACCTTGGTCATGTTTCACATCAGGTTGTTTAAATTCAGGCGTTTGTATATTGTAGGGGCCAAAAAACCCCCACGTTTTATGATCTTGGATACCTCTGACATTTGGACCTCTAAAGAGCCAAAGTGCATACATACAACACATAGCAAACAGCTCTGGCTACTGGTAAGTGACCTTTTCCCCCCAAAGTTTTCTTTCATTTTTCATAATAATAAATTTTAAAGACTGATATAAAGGTAGAATGATGTATGCTGCCTGCCAAGTAGTCTCTCGTGTCTTTATGGTGATCTAGAAGGTACATCCCTTACAGGAGTTTGTTGTTTCAGTATTACTCACTTTGCTCAGCAAGATCTTCATTAATTATTTTAAGATTATTTCATTAATCACTCTTAAAAGTATTAATTCATCCTTCTCATAAGGAATGAGGCATAATGGGGTTGTCTCAGGAATGGCAGCTTTAAAACAGATAAATACAGGAATGAACACAATTTTCCTTATTTTAATGCATGTTAACCATTACAATCATCTGAGAATAATGCAACAGCTCATGGAAAAACTGAACCATGAAGTTCTGGTTTTGTTTCAGTTAAGATAACTGCTGCTCTGTTAAATGGAGCATAGTGAGTTACCTTCCACTGAGGCCCTGGGTGTTTCTAACAGCTCTTTTTTATGATTACATAATCTCACTTTGCCACTTGTGTGATTTATTGTAATTTATAGTCTT
Organism: Climacteris rufus; assembly: GCA_013398175.1. NCBI lineage: Eukaryota > Metazoa > Chordata > Aves > Passeriformes > Climacteridae > Climacteris > Climacteris rufus. The sequence goes on along the minus strand of VZRZ01001864.1, from coordinate 962,374 downwards.
GTGAATTCATATTCTTTGGTACTGAATGAAAGGCTGGCTAATATTACTGTGTTCTGTCAGTACCATTGTCAATCACATAATAAAAATACAAGTATTGAACTCACTTCACCATGGGTGTTAAAATATCTCATTATTTTTGTGATTTCTTTTCACCTTTAAATTATTTTTCAACTTTCTGATCTTTAGCAGGGTTGACAGTTTTCAGAGCCAGTCAGGATTTAACCAAACTGTGGCATTTACTAGCCAAAAACTCTGCCAATGAAAGGACACGTTTAGTTTCAACAGCTTTAAAATTTTCAGTGTTAAGAGCAAGAAAAGTCATTTTAATATAAATAACATGAAATGAAAAACAATTTTATACATTTTAGACTTCTATAACTTAAAGATGAGTACTGTTACACATAATAAGCTTACTAGTTCAAACGTTCTTCATGAAAGTACATGTTGCACATACATATGTGGGTTCAGGTTGCTTGTTTCATACAGATAAACTTCCCAGTGCAAATAATTACGGTATTTTAAACTTTTTTTGAACGTACCTTCATAGCAATACCTTCCATAGTTGCAAACTTACCTGTTGATACATTTATTCTTGTTGTGTGATCTTCAGTGCCAGTGCAAGTCAGTCATTTTGAAACTGGTCTGTTCATTTATTCAGACCTTGTGGTTTGCTAGTACATCAGTTTCAGTGTAAGCAATACAGTGTCACTGTAGTTGTCTTGCTGTTGTGTAAAACAATCACTATAAATGTCTTGAAACCTGGCTAAATTGGAAAATTCTATTTTGGATGTATTTTTAAAAATAAATTGTAACTTTCTATTATAGAAAACAATTGCAATATCCTATTACTTTGTCAGTGTTTTATACAGATTGTCTTATAGACCTAGAACACTGTATATGATTACAAATAGTTTGTGGATCTTTCACATTTTTATTACACAGTGTAGTATTGTCCGTTACATTCAGTCTCTGGGATTTGTGGTAGCTGCAATATCTTGCTGTTTGCTGATCTTTGTTGCTATTAACCCTTTGTTTCCATGCTTACTACTTTCTGGCCTATGCATTTGAAAATTAATTATTTATTGTAAAATTTAATTTACCAGTGTTTCGGTTTTTAAAATGCTTATAGAAATATGTATTGTAATGAACCCTGATCACAGATCTTCATGTCATATAATGCAATAATGGATATTTGGAAATTAGTATTTGATTCATTATGGATCAGCTTTAGGTTGAAGGTTATAGTATGGTTGAACAAAGCTTTTTTGCTTTTGAAAGAAACAGACTTCAGATGTACAAGTAAACTTATCTCAGTTTTAAATATTGTTGGGTAAATAATTTATTAATGTTTGAAATGGTGAAATTAGCACAAGTTTTGGTCTATTGCAGAATTGCTTTCTCAATGATAATTGAAATATTGTAGGGTTTTTTAGTCGCTGTCGTCTGTTATAAGTGAGTGTGGCATTTGCATGGATGTGCAGATAATCCAGAACAGTATCCCAAATGAGAAATTAGTTGCCATTCTTTCCGTGTTTGAATTCTGAAATGTTTTTATCATGAAGTAAATTAATTACTCACTGATGCATTTCACAGAAAATGTAAGGTGCACTGCTAAAAGATAACGTTTGGATAATGCAATGAGTTTACTAATTATGAGAGCTGGAAATAAGCATTTAGAGTCCTTTTCCCACCAAATTTTACTCCAGGCTCTATCTTGCCTGTTTCAAAGACGTACCTTTCTCGGTACTTAGAATCACAGAATGGTTTGGGTTGGAAGGGACCATAAAGATTTTGTAGTTCCAACCCCCTGCCATGGCCAGGGACACTTCCCCCTAGACCAGGTTGTGCAAAACCCCATCCAAACTGGCCTTGAGCACTTCCGGGGATGGGGCATCCACAACTTCTCTGGGCAACCTGTTCCAGTGTCCCACTGCCCTCAGCATACAGAATTTCCTTGAATCAGAGAACCATTAAGGACTCTCCTTATGTCCTTATGTCCTCTCTAAATCTACCCTCTTGCAGTGTCAAACCATTGCCCCTTGTCCTGTCACTACAGGCCCTGATAAGAAGTCTTTCTCCATCTTTCTTGTAGGCCTCCTTTAATTATTAAAGGCGACTAGGAGTTCTCCCCAGAGCCTTCTCCAGGCTGAACAACCCCAACTTTCTGCCTGTCTTCATAGGAGAGACTTCAGCCCGCTGACCATTTTTGTGGCCCTCCCCTGAATCCACTAACTCCTACCAGGGCCCTGTTCCCCCCCAATCAGTCTGCTAATGAATTACTCTTTCTTCTGCCAGTAACTTTCCACAGCCTTTTGGTCACCTCTGTGGCATCTGTCTCTTACTGTCAACAAACATCCCTAGCACCCGGTCTTGCCTTACCTCCTAATACCTCTGTCACATAACTCCAAAGAACATTTCTACTTCATCATAGGAATCCATCTATCATGAGCTTCATTTTTCTTCCCATGTGTACCAAGTCCTGCATTAATACGTGCTGTGGGCAGCCCTGCTTGGCCACTCAGCCTGTCCAGCCCTACCTCGCTCTGGTATACAGTGGCTAATGCAGAGTACAAGATCCTGTTACACAAATCTTTATCAGAAGTTAGGGTTGTGCATTTTGGTTTGAATGTAAGAACTGATTGTGCCCTCTGAGGCACTGTGTTGGAGGTGAATGCAGGTCATTTGGACGACCATCCAAATCACCATCTTCAAGTATCAATATCTGGACCCCTGAAGTTTTTGTGGCTGTTGATACTGGCTGAACAAATGCATTTCCTGATTATTTTTTTAATAAGTGGATCCTGTAGTAATGCTTGCTCAAATATATTTTCAAGTTTACTGTGCTGGGATTAAGGGGAGGTGGTAGGGTGCTAATAAGGAGACAGGAATATTTGTGAATTTATGTGAAATGGCAGGGGGAAAGGGATAGCACAGAAGCCATGTTCTGGGAATGCTTCTAACTATGGTGGCAGATTTGCCTGTGAGAGCAGAGAAACCAGATGGAACTGTTCCACCATGGGTTCTTCTGAGTTAATACAGTGCATTTCACTCAGCAGAACTGCCTGCTGCACATCCAGAGGACCAAACTGCCATACTCTGAGGCTCCTGGTAGTACCAACTCCCCAACAAGGATGTTGTTGGCAAGAGATGTGAGCAGCCAACCCTGTGCTTTGCAGACCTGCAGTCTAATCCCTGCCAGTAACCTGTTCATGAGGTATCTGAGCTCCTCTAAAATGACTTCAGTTCTCCTTCATTTTAGGGTGTAACTGGGGAGCAAACTCAACAGTCACGTGCTTTGGCTAACAAAGGCTACCTGAGGAGCAACTCTAAAAGGAGTTTTTCTTTCTCTCTATAAGCAGGGGAAATTTGCCATTGGAAAATCAAACATGAAGGTAGAGTTACTGCTGGAGACATAACCCAGACAGTTCCCACAAAGTGACAGGTGTTTTTGAAACATGCCAGTAAATTTATTATTCTCAAGGTTTTGAGAGCTAAACTGTTCTCACATTTTACAAACTCTAATGGTTTTTTAAATTATAAAATATGTACATTTTTGGTAACATTTAATTTAGTTCCAGGCTCTGAATTTATCTTCTAACATTTTAAATCAATATCTTCAAATCAATATCTTTAAATCAAATTACTTCCATTGTGCTTTTGGGAAATATATATGGATGATAGGACTGAAAAAATGTGTTAGTGAAAGCATTAGAGATTGCACTGTTTAGACTAGAGTGAGAGAAACTATGGTTAGAAACTGGATTAGAGTATTAGTGGACACTCAGTTATGGAGATTTGTGTTGTGGATTGGACTTTGCTTCTGGAATTTTGCAGTTTTAGAAGAATTGGGCAGGAAGTGACAACATTTCAAAATCTGCATAGTGTGCTCTTATTTGTTAGTCTTTCTTCTGATGGATTTTGTCTTAGCTTAAGGAAAGGATTTCCATTTATTGTTGCAAGTGTATGTTCCAGAGTTGTGAACCACTGCAGAATAAATTTATGTGGCCTTCCATACCAAGAACAGAGGGAACGGCAGTGGAATAGACAAATATAATAAAAATAGTTCTTCTGAGGTAAAATGTAAACACTAAGTTATTCTGTAGATCAGTTGACTTTTGCACTTTCTGAGAATATATGAACTTGGGATTTTTAAGATCAATTGTACCACCGAATAAAGCTCTTCAAAGGAAAAACTAAAATATGTAGGACTGAATGAGATGCTTGTGTGCTAACAAAATGAAGGGAAGTTACGTGTCATCCCTTGAGCCACTCAGGAGATGGATTTGTTTATTTTTGATAAATATGTTGTTCTTATGTTCTGTATTAGAAAAGAAGCAAATAACTTGTGTTCAGACTGGAGAGGGAGGGGTTTAGGCCTGAAAAACAGTTCTGGCAGTAATTCTGTGACATTTACTTGAACTAGAGAAAAACAAGGCAGCATTAAATGTGTTCAGCCAGAGGTTTTGAGGCAGTGAGGTTCAGTGTGCTAGTTTTGAGGTAAAAAAAGCAACATCTAACAAGAGTCTTAAATTAAAAAAACCTGGGAATTAAATATTTCTTATGGGTACATGAGTTTGACGAGTTACTTGAGTGACAAGAGAGCATTTCAGTGCTGTCACCCAAAGATGCCCCAGTAAATCCTTAGGAAGACATACTTGCATTTGCATTCCGCTGTTTTCAGCCGTGACATTTGCACCAAGTTCAGGGAGAATTTTTGAAGGTGGTAGTCAGATTCTCTTTTTCATGCAGAGTGGCACATTAACAGAAGCAGTTTAAGTAGATGTGATGGGACTTCAGCAGTTAGGAGGTAATGAAATTCCCAGTGGAGATCTCACTTGACTAAAGTAATGGAGAAAATAGTACAGAAAAAATTAAAATGTAATTCGAAGAAGGTGCTGTAAAATATTCTGCAACTAAGAAAGTATTCCCCACTAAATCTTCTGTAGGATCAAAGTCACATTAAGAAGTTGATCCCTTCTTCCAGCTTTGTGTCACAATGCCCTGTTCTCCACAGTGGCCTCAGCCAAAGAACCATGGTGTCACCTGGATCAGTGCAGTGATCCAGATAATTTTAACCCTTGGGGAAAAAATCCCACAACAAACAACTATGTTATTTCACTGCCAGCAGAGAAAATGCTCATGGAATTGTACTTGCAGTCAGTGAAAATTATCCCAGTTACATGAATCAAGAATAGGCTTAGAAAGCGGTATAAGAGTTGAACCTATACAGTGCTTCCAAAGTTGGCTGTCCTAATTTAAACTACACTTCTTTCATATTTTACCGTCCATCATCAGTAGTTTATATCAAAATAATGGCTTCTGTATATGAAGCCATGAATTCTAATTCATTCTAATTCTAAATGTTCCTTCCTCCCTGTATTTATGCCTGCTATTATACCCTTATCTTTCCGTATTTTAATATATTTAATAAATTTTCTAAGACTTTTGACTGTGAAAATGCAAATCACCTGCCACAAGTGTACTGAAGCCTAAGACTTGTCACAAAAGAGATGCTGTGGTTAGAGGGCAGAGCACAGAATCAGCAGGGTCTGTGTTTTGTGTTTGAACACAAAACCACTTGTGTTAAAACTAAAAAAAAATTTGAGTGGAAACTCAGACCACTAGACTTTACATTGAAACGGGTATGTTCCCACACGGTGCACTTGGCTGACATATGTTTTTCCGAGTCTCGTTTTCCTGTCAAGTTTAACACCACCTACTTAATTTTTCACTCCAACTCCTGCTCTGTCCCCTCCCGAAATCCCAGTTCCAATAGTGACAGTGTCCAGCAGCTTGGCCTTTCCACGCTGACAGCTGGGCTCTGCTCATCAGCCAGCACTGGCTGCAGCACTGATGATGTGTTTACCAGGTGCTTTTCCAAGTCCTGCCTGCTCTGACAAAGTCCTGTGGATCTCGTTTTGCCTGGCCTGCGTAGCAGTAGCCTTGTGAAGGTCAGGGAAGCAGTTTCTGCACCTTGCCTGCTCAGCCTTGCAGCAACAGTAGTAAAGTCCTGCCGACATGCACAGCAGCACAATCAAAGGTATTTCTTCCTGCTGATGCAGATCCACAAGGCTTTGGGGCAAGACGGAGAAGGTGGGGTGGGCAGGTGGATGAGACAATAGATACACATTCCTTAATGGCCTGCTAGAGTCGGGAAAAGCCAGGAGAGAAGGCTGTTAAGCTCTTCTCTGACCATCACCCACAGTCTGCATGGGGTGAGATGTCATTTTCCTTGTCCCCTGATTCTTGATCCAGGCAATCCTGGACTCCTTACTGCCAGTCTTGGCTAACTTTTCTCATCACAGATCTCGTGACCTGCGTGAAATGAGGGACTGACAGTATACATTTCTATTTAAAAGGGTTTTTTTTTCCCTATGCTGAAATTCTTTGTATCTTGCTGACCCTCACGTGTAAGCAGTTGGCAAATGTTTTTTCTGTGGATCTAGACTATGCAGATTGAGAGCGAACTCTCAGAACAGACCCTTCAGCTGCCGTGAGAAAGGCCGCAGGGCGGATGTCACTGCCGGTTCCGTTTCGGGGCGGTCGCTGTCACCAAGGCCCGGCGGAGGCGGGGCGGCCCCGGGCGGGCGCGGCGGCGGCCCCGCCCCAAGATGGCGGAGTATGTGCAGGTGCTGAAGCGGGCC
>VZRZ01001864.1:920013-955503 GCA_013398175.1 Climacteris rufus | reverse complement strand
CGGGCCTCGGCAGGAGCCCGCTCCGCCCCGGCCGCCGTGCGCTCCGCCGAGGGCGGCGTGTCCCGGTCGGCAGCGGGTGCTGTGCTCAGAGCGCTGCTAGGCGGGATCCGGAGGCTGTTTTCTGTCCTTTAGGCTTCTTGGAGGGTTCCTGGCTGCTGAGCTGTCAGTGTTGCCCGGACAGGTTTTCCTGGCCTCCAGCCCCAGACCGTAATCCTGTTGCCACAGCCGTGTCTCCCTGTAGCTGTGCCCGGTGCTTCTGCGTACACCATGGTGCTCTTTGCGCTGGGTCACCTCAGCTTGGCAGTGGCTTTCTGAAAGCCGTGCGTCTGCTGAAATCCCGCGGTGAATAATTCATCTGCCTTACTGGCTCTATTTCTTCTCATTCCCATCAAACTGCAGATCACATCTGCCCCTTTGGCAATGGATTGTCACTGCTGACCTGTGCTCAGCTTTGGATGCCCTCCAGCCCCAATGACATTTTGTGCAAAGTTAGTTGCAGCCTTTGTTTCTGTTCATGTCTGTGTACTTTCTTCCCCAACTACAAAACCTTGCACTTGTCCACATTAAACTTTCTCGTGGGTTTTTTTTCCCCCCATTCTTATCTCATCTCTTCCTCATGACAAGTATTTTGAGTTGTGATACACCATGCTTGAAGCTGCTCCCGAATAGGAGGAGTTGCAGATTTACTGAGGTTTTTTTTTTTTTTTTTGTTGAGATCCTTGGTGAAATGTAGGGTGCAAGTCTAACTGGTACATGACCCAGACTCAGCAGTGTCAGTAACCTGTGTTATCTTTGTAGCTGGTCCTGGAAAAGTATGGGGACATACATAGTGAATGTTGTAGGCCTGACCACATGCTGAAAAGCCTTTTTTTAATCAATAGTGAGAAGTCAGGAATATGGGAATGGGGTGATTTGCAAATATAAAGTTCCCTTGAACTTATCATGATCTGTCACACCCCTGCACTTTCTGGGAGTGGGTTTTTTGTTTTGGTCAGGAACCCTGTAAAATATTAAATAAGGCTACTAAAAACATTCTTTGTGAAACTTCACTGGTAACCTCCAGTCAGCTCTGTGTTCTTTCAGTCAGGCATTATTGTCTTCCTTCTGTCAGTAAGTCTGTTGCTCCCTTTACAATTATTACACATTTTAAATTATTTTCTCCTTTGTTTTGTGGCATGGTATTGTATGCTTTTCTGAAGTTAGCTTGACCTTTGAGAGGTCTCAGCTTTGTATTCCTACTTGCTGTGGTGACAGGCGGCTTCTGGCTTCTCTGTCTCCACTGTAGAAAGCAGCTCAGATAGACCTTCCTCATGCACAATTTTTAGAGGGAAATTTGAAGCTGTTAAACAGTAAGACAGTACATTATTTCCCTGACTAGTACTTTACTGCTGTTATAATTATGATTTTCTGTCACACATCGTTTCCCCCCGCCCAGGTTGTTTTCTCCACTTTGTTTTCCTCTTCAGGCTGTAGCTGTTACACTGACAGTTCTCAAGAAGAAATGGAGCTGGGGAAATAAAAGTGTAGAGGAGTTTGAGTATTAGGTTTCATCAGACTTTCCTAAGCACAGCTTAGTGAATGTCTCCTCAGAGATCATTTGTCAGTCAAAGATTGCAGGCTGTGTTGACACCTTTCTACCACACAGAGAAAGAGGGCAGGCAAAACTGGAGGCAGTGCTGTCCTTTTGTCCCTTCAGAAAACTGAAGGTAGCTGTGCCTGCTGGAGAATCACACCTGATCTTCATAACCACACCAACCACAAACAGAGCTGCTGCCTCCTGTTATCTTTCAAGCCATTAATCGTCCGTCCCAGCTCCAGCTTGGTGCTTAAAGGAAGAGTAACCAAAGTGCTCTTTTTTGCAACAATTGGTGTTTTTTTAAGAAGTAATTACTGGTAACTGGAAAAAAATTATTTACCCAAGTCAGGAGACTCTCTCAATGTCCCTACTCTTCTCTGTTTTCCACTGAGGCAGCTGCAACAGGTTTATATGCTGTAGAAGTCCAATTATTAAGAGCCTTTGTGGCTGGAAACATTGTCCTTACTTGTCACTCAGTGACATGGGCTGGAAAATATTCTCTGGAAGCCATAAATACCTCTTAGTATCTAATATCAATATTCAGGGCATGAAGTCAGGACAAGGGCATAAGAAAGGAGAAGATAGGAGAGCAGCAGTGAAATGGCCCTTCTTTTTCTGAAGCTGGTGTCTCTGAGCCAGAGATCTTTGAGTGTTTCTTCAGCAGAGGAGAGATGTGTCAGAGAATCTCTGTGCCTGGCACCACAGAGGTTTAAAATGAGTACTTGGTGGAATGATTGTCACTGTCACACACCCTGGGAGAAACTTTGTCTGAGCACATCCCTTCTCTCACTTGGGATTGAGTTGAGGGTGTGTATAATACTACAAACAACTAAAACCTTTGAGAGTAAACTTTTCCTTATCTAATTCTGCCTGGGATGGATGTCAGTAAAAAGAAAAGCAAAGTTGCACACCTACAGGGAGAAGAGCACTTCAGTTAATTTTAAGGCTTTATCATTAGCGTGTAAATCATAGGCTCAGTTTAATTATTGATATGTACAATAATGTGAAAATATGTTCTGTATAAAGAGTTGAAGCTGGTATATACCTTATCTGGGTCAGTGCAAGTCTCACGGTGTTGCAGGGTAAATGCATTTCATTTCACAATTACATCAAAGCTACAAAGTACCAATTAGAGTTTAGGGTTTACCATGTATTTCCTTGGCAAGCGGCTGCAACGGCTTAAAATACACGGTTCCTCTCTTGGAGGTGAGTGTCCACACAGACATGTCAGGTCTCTTAAGCTGCTTCAGTGTTGACCACTTCCAGTGGCACCTCAGGGTGAAATGGTACCTACTAACAGCTGAGAAGGATGGTGGCATTTTCTACTCAGTGAATTAACAAGTGACTCCGGGACTCCCACAGTATTTAAGGTTTTGGGGGTGTTTATATCGTTACAGTAGAGTTGCTTTACCTTCCATATAATGAGCTTTGAAATAAGTAAGAGACCCCAAAAGCCTTTTTGTATGCCTTTTGTCATCCTGTCAGTGGGGTGCACGTTAGTTACAGGAATTGGTGATGATGTTTTGCAGTCCTTAAGCTTGAATAGTTTCTCAAAAAATGTCTTTGCATACATGTGTTTAAGAGTTTTTTGTTACAGATTTTTACTAATCCTGAAGAAACCTGTGTCACGATTTCATTCTGAGAGGATGTCAATTAAAACTTGTTTTAATAATTCACAGGGTCAATGATTTGAAGACTGGCAATCTGATAGGAATTGACAAATATGGAAACAAATACTATGAAGACAAAAGGAACTTCTTTGGTACGTGTGCTAATGTGAACACCTCCCAGTGGACTGCCCAGCCTTTGTATAGCTTGTGTGGGTTCTGCTAGTGAAATAGAACTTGTTGCCTGCCTGACTTTCTTGCACTGGACTTGTGTGAGTCTTAGGCAAGGACTCACAGAAATGCTTTGACACCATCCCTTTCTCTATTTATCCCTCAATTCATTTGCAAACACAGGCAATCTGAAACAGTAAGTATGGGATAAATATAAGCCAGTCACATGGTCTCCATGTAGGTAAAACTGTATGATAATGTGATTGAGAGCTGAATTTGGTCCTTGACCTAAAAGCTGGTGGCACAACATGTGGGGGAAGAAAGAGAACTACCTTTGAAACTTCCTCGTGGCTGTACTTATATGATCATTTCAGGGCAAAGAGCACAGGTTAGACTTCCTATTACCTTAAGTATTGGGGTTTTAAATAAAGTTTGTAGAGTACTTAAAAAGGCAACACCTAAAGCAATACAGCTGACACACAAGCAGTTGATACCTGGTCAGGCCAATATATGTGCTGACTGTAGGTGAGCTTATAGGGTAACTGGGAAAAGCACTTGCTGGTTAACATTGATTGGTAGTGTTATATAGCTGAAATTTAGTTTAACCTTAGGTCATCAATGGCAATGTCCTTTTGGAAAAGACTCCTCATAATGAAGAAAAAAATCCCCAAACCTGTTTCTCTGCCTGAAAATTTTATAAGTTCTCATTTTCTATTATTTATACAATAGGCAACATTTGCTTCCTGGTGAGAGCATTAGGTTCGGTTATCTAAAAATACGGTAATGGTGGAAATACAGAAGACTTGGAAAAATAAAAGGTGTGCTAGCTTTAGAATAAGTGCCCATTATGGTAGATACTATCACTCAAAATGTTTTTCCTTGGTTTTCCTGAAACATATGTAAGAATACATATTTCCTGTATATGAAAATAATTTTTTTTTTAGCTAATATGATATTTCTGTTTGTTTACTTAAGGTCGACACAGATGGGTTGTATATACTGATGAAATGAATGGCAAAAATACCTTTTGGGAAGTTGATGGAAGCATGGTCCCCCCTGAATGGTAAACCATTTAGCTTAATAATGTGCACAGATACCAATTCTATAATTGCCTTTATATTTTCTTATATGACAAAGCAGAAGATTAAAAAAAAAGAAAGCTTTCATGGACACAGCTATCTTGTTTATGACCAGAACATTTCTAGTGTTGAACTGCATTCATAATGCTTATTGCTTGCTGTCCTGGCAGAAGCACTCACTGTTTTTTTGGATTGAGAAGAGCATTTTGCCAGCCAGATTGAGCAGGTCAAGATGGTCATCTATTTCTCCTTATTGCTTGTGATTCCCTTTTAATGGTTTGGCAAAGCCTTGAGCCACCAGAATTTTAAAAAAATTTAATTTTCTATCCTAAGCAAGAACCTAAGGAACATATGGCAATGATGGAACAACATTCCTTAACCCACAGCCATTAACAGCATAATTGTTTCAATTTATATACATTGATATAGTAATAAACATTAAAGTGCCAGCATGCTCCATATGTTGACTCCTGCTTGACTGTAATTTTTATTAAGTTTTTATTTTCTATTCACGCATTTCAGTAATAATTCTGTACAGTCTTGAGCTCCAGAAGGTCTCTGGCCACACAGCTGTCCATCCTTTTTCTGTTTTCCTAGATAGCTCATACCACATAAAGTATCAGTGTATACTAGTAAAAACAATCTCTATGCAATTCTTGACAAACAGGCATAGCACTGCAGCCACAAAGCAGCAGAAGGGGATATCAAGAGGGAAGTGTTTGGGTAGACTGAGCAAACACTGGTTTTTATTACTCCTATGACAAATGTTCTGTGCCAAGACTGGGATTGATTATAAAAACTCCTAAATTGTGGCTCTCACTGGAACATTTGAACAATGTGTGGGTAGACTCCCAAGACAGTCAATTTTGTTTCAAGCTCTCCCAGCGTTATATTATGTTTAATGTGGTTAATGCTTTTTTTCTGTCTTATTTGGGAAGAGCTGAATGGCATTGTTTTTCAGAAGTGACATTAGAATCTCTAACACTAGGATGTTCATGCCTTGCTATCTGCCTAATAACTGTTGTTTGGTTTTAGTTTTTATCCTTTCACTATTAGACTGTGCTGATTTTTAAGATTTTTCCTTATTTTGAGGCAGAAGTTTTGCCTTGTTTTATTTTATCTTTTCTTTTGCTTGTGCTTATGTGATGTTTGTTTCCTCTTTACAAACCTCAGCAAAGGGTTTCTCCCCAAGAATCACAGTGATGTTTCAAGGGCTAAGTAGCTTGTTTAGTTCAAAGAAATTAATGAGGTAGAAAAACTTGTTTTCCTATCAATGTGGAAAACTTCCCTTAAAAGAAGCAGTAAAAATTTCATTATTTTCAAGACTGGTGAGTGCAATGAGGCACAAAAGGGTAAACAGTCTTGTGTTCTAAAGTATTTTTGTCAGGAAACTTAGTTGTGCAGGACCATTCAGGTCTGGGGATTTGCTTCGTTTGGGGGTTTTTTTCTTGCTGATAAATTTTTGTGTCCCACGACAACATGTATTTATACTTACCTAGGAATCCTAGCTTTGTGACACATCTAAACCACTGATGTATATTTCCATACAGCTTAGATACATCTTTAAAAATAGAAGTATTTTTGACTGGGAATAAATGTTGTCTTTTAAGACTTTGAAAAAAAATTTATCTGGTGCTATACTGCCTTAAATGTTTAACATGGGATAGACTTCTGAACTGAGACTAATAATATATTGTACAAGCTGCTGGCAGTGTAACAGTAGGGTTGTGCAACTGCACAGGTAATGTGTAGTTATTTTGGACCCAAAAGTTTGTTGGAAATAAATTAAGCTGTGAAATTACTAATATTAACAGAGAGCTGAATTAATCCATAATATAATAGTATGATATGTGTTTGTCATCCTTGGGCCAACTGGGCAGTGTTTAAAGTACCACTGTCACAGGGGGATGGGATCTGAATAATTCTTCTGTCACTGATTTTTGTACTCTGGGATTTAGTTAATTCAGCTCAGTGAAGCATTTTTTGGGTATGTTGTTGTATCCTCTGTAGGTGGAAGCAGCTTTTACTACATTGTTTATACTTCTGTTACTTTCAGGAAATATTTTGCAACTGTCACACCTGAAGATGATGTAAGGTGTAAGACCAGGGCTAACATAGCAATTTCAGGTTTTTCTTTTTTAAAAAATAAAGCTAACTAGTTTGTAATGATTTTGTAGTACTCTTCTGGAGATTCTACTGTATGCAGAACTAGTGTTTACACTCCTACACAGAACACACTGCATCCTAAAGTATAATCTTGCAGCAAGTTGTGTGCCTTCAGGATTGTGGAATGTGAATGATTGGTCAAGTACAATCAGGTGAACCTCATGTGTGATGAACTGGAAAAAAGCATTTTGGTTTGTTGGAAAGTGCTGAAAACAGCTGGAAAAAATGCTATCCTTTGTCTTCTCTCAGATACTAGAGAAAAAGAAAGAGCAGTGAGATAAAACATCTTATATGTTATAACATATTGTAATACCGTTTTAGGAACTACTGAATATTTTCAGTATTCTGAAATAATTGATGTAATGTCTTTTGACAATGGATGTACTGAAATTGTACAGTCTGAAGGAAATCAAAATGTTGTTTTGACATATGTCTACTCCACAGGGAATCAAGACTCTTGCTTTTTAAAAATGTTTCCACACCAGAATATGTAGGCTTGGAGTTTATTCTGATTTAGTTATGTTATTTAACTTCTTTGTTACTCTGGTTTTTCTTTTCTTGTCTCCAAAATCCAGATGTTGGTATCTACTTTGTTGAAGATAAATTAATTCGATTTTTACAAAGTTTCTTCAATACTTGCCTTGAGAATAATTAGTATTAATCTTCTTGTAATGCTATACAAGATATTGAGCACATTTTTTCCCTACACAAAGTCATTTTTTGCACTTTCAGACAGTTAGAAACACCAGAATACTTGTTTTGTCACTTACTAGTCAGAGTGTGGTGTATGCAGGAACTCAGTGCTTCCATTTTTGAACAAACTGATTGGGTGTGCTCTGTGGACATAGAAACAACAGAAGTTAAATCCATTTATACCAGTGTCTGGATGGACTCTGTTCAGTGCTTTCATAGATGTCTCCATTGCAGAATCACTCTGATTCTTGGGCTGTGTGTTCAAGCTATTTGTTTAGTATGTTTCTGGTTTAATGTACTTTGGTTTGCATTTTGGCCAAATACCATGAAAAACCAAATTGAAAACTGGTTTAAGTGCACACAGTAGTTAAGAATAAATTGCTCTTTCAGTATCATCCTTGGGGGAAAGAAGAACTGTAATTTGAGAATAGTTTTCCCTTTTGTAAGGACACTTCATTTTGCCAGCACTGTACTCTGTTTTTGTAGTGTCTGTCCTGTACTTTGTGATCTATTTCCTTATGGTGCAAATTGACATCTTTGGAAAGAGCTCCAGGAGTTTTAACTTCATATAATAAAATATTTCAAATTTAACTTCAGTTTAATAGCCTCATCCTCTTTAGTTGATCTGACAGCTGAAGGAGGGAGGAATGTAGCGTCTCAGACTTAAAGTGCCAACACACTAGAAGATGTAAGGAAATGTGCAATTCTACTGTAAAAATGCTGCTTTTCAAGTCTGCCTTCAAGGAAAACAAAACAAAAAGATTGAACAGAAAAGGAGATGGTGGGGGGGAATTTCCATCCTTCTAGTAGCTTCACAATAAATTTGTGGGGTTTTATAACTAGATTAAATGCTACTTTGGTGTTTTCAGGTAAATTGGATGCCATCTCATTGCTGTGGTGTAGTAGCTTGCATGAGAAATTAAAGTTATCTCCCATATGTAAACAAATAAACGTTTGTTGTCCCTTTTTCCTTCTCTCCCCATTCTTTTCTGCCCTATAACCTTCACACACATCTTCATTTCTCTTGTCTCATTGCAACATGGTTAACTTGTTGAGAAAAGTGGATGTTAACAAGTTGGCAAACATCCTGACCTTCTGTAGGCTGTGCCTGAACCTTGCAGATGCACATATGGTGGTAGCTGCTGAGTTTGTGTAGCATCAGTTCTTGTTTGACAGCTTGTACATCATTTAATTGGCTCCGGTCCCTTGTAGCTTCAGTTTGAAATCTACTTGCTTTTAAATATTTGTTAAGACTTGGGAGAAAATTCCACGCAGTCTTGAGAGCTTTTGAAGATACTTTGAAGTGTCTTTCATCCATTTATTCAAGAAAAAGTGCAAAAGCTTTGCTGGCCTTAGTCTGCTTCCTAGTGACTGCTGGCTGATTCAGGAAGCTGCTCCAGCCTCTTCAGAGCTGCTTCATCCTCCTGACTTTTCTTTGCTCTGTGCAAGTTGGCTGCTTCTTTGGAGGTTTTAAGTCATTAATTGCTTTTGAATCCTATTTTTCCATGCATGGATTTATAGACAGAGTTAGTATAGGGATCTGGCCATCTGCAGGATGTCAAATCTCTTTATTCACGCTGTTCAATCCAGTGCATGAAAAGCTTTTCTTGAGCATCTAGGGGTAGAGTCTGAGATATCAGGGCTTCAAAGGATTCGAGGCAGGTGTCAAGGGGAAAGTCTTCCCAAAATAAGGTTTTCAAGGTTTTAAGTGCAGAGTGGGAGCTTCTGTTTGAGAGAATAGACTCTGCAAGCCAACATGCTTTTGTAAGTCACATGTTCTGCTTCTCAGGGGAATCTTTTGTGACCAGGTTAAGCCCCGAAACTCCTAAATGTAAGCATAATTCTTAGTAGATTGACGTCTAAACAAACTTTTGAATCTCTTCATGTATTTCAGTACCTGTGACTGTACTGACGTGTTGTTGGTGTGAGCAATTTTGTTTCTACTTTCCAGTGAGAAAATGTGATTTAAGAATTGGGTTTTGCTGATCTATTTAAATTTGAGCCTGATTTCATGTTGATATTAGAGAAATCCAGAAAATCCCAAACCCAAAGATATTAATTACTCAAAACCACGATATTTTAAAAGATTTTATGGATTTAGTCTTAGCAAAGCTGCAAAATAATAGTTTAAATGACAGCTAAAACTACTCTGTTAAATGATATTGTGAAACTTTTCTGATGTTTCAAGGAACGGATGTATGACATAAGTGCACTTGTAATGACGGAGGTGCCAGACATCGCACAAGCTTGGAATACAGTTGATTTTAGCTGAGCATTAATACAGTGCTTGTGCTGTGCCTGCTCCAGCCTGTCTTTCAGGGCCTTTATAACTATATTTCTGTCTGACACTTTTTTGTTCGTCCTGGTGATGTTCATGGCTCTTGGGGTGCATGAGGACGCTGAGGCATGGTGACAGGTGTGCAAATAGGGATTTGTGTGCAGGATCCCTAGCCACTGTTACCAGAAGCAGCACAAGGTGAAGGGGTGTGTGTTGGAAGCTGCCTCTGGCGTGGTTCATCCCCAGGCAGCCACCAAGCCCCAGGCAGCTGCTCGTTCACTCCCCCACCAGCAGGACTGGGGAGAGATTCAGAAGGGAAAAGGCTGGAAAATTTGTGGGTTGAGATAAGGACAGTTTAATAGGGAAAACAAAAGCTGAACACAAGCAAAGCAAAACAAGAATTTGTTCACTGCTTCCCACGGTTGGGTAGGTGTTCAGCCATCTCCAGGAGAGCAGAGCTCCATCGCATATAAGAGTGACTTGGGAAGACGAATACCATCATTCCAAACATCCCCTTCTTCCTCCTTCTTCCTCCTACTTTATATACTGAGCGTGATGCCATATGGTATAGAATATCCCTTTGGTCAGTTTGGGTCACCTGTCCTGGCTGTGTCTCCTCCCAACTTCCCATGCACCTCCAACTTCCTTGCCGGCATGGCAGTACAAAAATCAGAAAAGGTCTTGGCTCTGTGCAAGCCCTGCTCAGCAATAGCAAACGCATCCCTATATTATCAACCTTGTGTTCAGCACAAATCCAAAACACAGCCCCATACCAGTCACTGTGACAAAAACTGACTCTACCTCAGCCAAAACCATCACAGTCACATAAATTCACTTTTATTAATAGCCACACGTTGCAATAAGAGCCTTAATTTTTATTTTTAAACAGAAAATTAACTCTGGCCAAAAATTAGCATCATATGTTAGAGTAAGCAGTCTTGAAAAGCTGAGGCTCCTCTGAAATGATACTCTGAAGCATTCTGAAATGCAGTACTTGAGTCAGTATTAGCAGAATGGACTATTCTTTTGCCCTTTCTCTCATGCCACAAACTCTGTGTTAGCACTGGAGGGCTGGCTTGCTGCATGTGAGCATAGGATCCCACCTCTGTCAGGTTAGCTGTTTTGCAGTGTTTCTGCCAACTTTGGTGCAGGCTGTCATAGGACACGTGATACCTGAGGTGATGTGAAGCACAGTAATACACAGAATTCTTCTGACAGGTGTGGGTGGGCTGAGAGAGTTCAGCTAAGGTGAGAGCTTTGTGGGATGGGGCCACGGCATTTCAGAGGCTGGGAACACCACGTTTAAAACTGAGCAAGACCTGATCCTGTATCCTCAGACCACATCATGATTAGTACTGCTATGTGGCCACCTTTTTCCAGACAGAAACAATTACCCACTTATATATTTTTATTTTTTTAATAACAGCAGTAGAAAACATATACTTTAAATGATACCAAATTTACAGATGAGAGTGGAGAGAGGAGGAGAGGGATCCCCTTCCCGTTCACATTGCAATGGTCACTTCATCTGAACATGTGTATAACTTCCAAACTCTGAAGTGGATCATTTTTCCCCACAGAAAGCTATTCTTTAAACACAGTTTTTTCTTTTTAGTTTTAAATGATCCTATGGTTCCATCTGGTTTTGTATTCAAGCCAGTTTCCTGGCAGCCTTTAGTCCTACAATGTGTGGCATTATTTTGGGGTTTATGTTTGTGTTTTACTTCTAGAAAAAGAATTTTAGGCTGACGCTTTTCTTTTAAGTGAGACTTTTGTACTAAAGTTATAGCCAAAATTGTGGTTTTTTTTTTTTTTGGTTTGTTTTTTTTTAAATACATATTGAGAAGCTATTTGAAAAGATTACCAACCTTCTGCAGAGCTCTTCAGATTTAGATTATGCCTGTCAATCTTTTTCTCACCACTTTCATTGTGGTTTTGTTTTGCTGTATAAATGAGGTGTGCCGGATTTGTTGCTAAAGGCTGAAGATGCAATTTTTAGGCTTTCTAATAGAACTGCAAAAGAGGACTTCGCGTTTTTAGGTCAAGTCTTTGCAAAAGCTGATTAGCAGAAGTCTCTTTAATTCTACCTCAGTAAAAAAATACATAGGCTTGCGAAAAATGTCATAACCTCACTTGTGTTGTAACTACATGCAGTATGAAGTACATGTAAACTGACAGATAATTTAAATGTAATACAGATTTGAAAGTTGCCTCAGGCACTGAAATAGGAATGGGATGAAATCAATTCTGTTGGTCTTTGCTGCAGTGTTTCAGTAAATTGTTAGGTAAAATGCTTTGCTTGATCATTAATGTTGCTTGCACAGAGAAAGATTGACTTTTAGTTCCTATAGGTAAAGGCTAATCACTGTAATCACTTGGTAATTACCCTATTACTGATTGGTATTAATCAGTGTATTGTGCAGTCAGCAAACATTTATATGCTTGTTTTAGGTGTATTTACATCCTTAATCCATATCCCAAGTGGTAGCCTCATGTATGCTTTGAAAATGGTATTGAAATTTTAGTGCAATTTAGTCTTCTGGTAATTAAAAACAAAACAAACCTTCATAACCTAACAAAGAAAAAGCCTGGACAACAAGACCAAACCTTGTGGTTATGTCACTTGTAGTGCCTGACTTGTCCTGGCTGCCTGGTTAAGGCCATGCAAACCCCTAACAACAAACTCTGCCCAAATACCGAGTGTACAAAAGAACAGGAGGTTTCGACTTGGGCGTGCTATCCATTGCTTGGACACAGAACTGTTATTTATCAGTTAGCTTTGTGAAACTACTTAAGATCAGTATCCTCTGGTCTCATTCAAAGTCACACTGGATTAAAATTATTTTGCTCTCTCCTCAGAATGAATATTTAGTGTCTCTTCAGAGGAGGACCCTTGGGAGACAGGAGATAGTCTTGTTAGACATCATGTAATGTTCCTTAATAACAATATGTCTTTTTCCTCCTAAGGCATCGCTGGCTGCACTCCATGACGGATGACCCTCCAACCACTCACCCACCAGTTGCTCGTAAATTTATCTGGGAGAACCATAAATTCAATCTGAGTGGCTCCCCTGGTCAGTACGTGCCTTACTCTACTACTCGCAAGAAGATACAGGAGTGGATCCCACCTAAAACAGCTGGCAAATAACAACAGCAACAATGTCACTTGTCTCGGCTTGGGCTTGCAGTGTAAATTGTATTTTCACTGGTTTTGTTCAGAATAAAAGCCTCCTATAGCAGCTGTAGTTTAGTTTATTGAATTGGGGGCAGGGAAACAAGTGAGAAAGTTTTGGGAAGAGGACAGAATCCATGACAAGTCTTAATCTCATCAAGTTATTGTGCTTTTTCTCATATTGTCAGTCTCCTGTCTTCACATTAAGCAGCTCTCAAACTCTTTTTAGCATGATAACCATTCCTGTGATAGTAACTCCTCACATTTCTACCATTCAGCAGAGTACAAATACACATTTGAAATACAGATTTCTCATCTTTAACATTATCCTTTTACAGTCTCTGTATGGCAAATAATTCACTTTTCACGTACTATTTTAGGAAGCCATCTCTTTAAATGTTATAAGACAAATTAGAAGAGTAAGACCAATCAGGATTATAGCTTTCATTCGTAAAATGTTCAGAAGTATATACATAAGTATGCCAAAAGCATTGCTGTATTCCAGTATGGGATGATATATAATATAAAACTTGTAAGACTACATTAATCAAATGACATCTCACCCCTAAGGGAACTCAGTCACAAGAAGGCACTCTGTCACAAGAATTTCTTTTGTTATGGAGGTTCATTACAAGATGTTCTCATAAGGGTTTGAGATGGGCTGTTTGCCCTCTTGTGGCAAGACTTCAAAGGTCTTTGGAAGTTTGAGATTGCATACCTTTTTAGGAGGTAGAGAAGTAAAATGTATGAGAACCTATTCTCAAAAATACGAAGCTGGCAAGTTCACATTTGAAAGGTAGTTGGTTGAGGCTGTTGCTTTTTTCTGTATCTTGCTAATAGTTGTCTTTTATTCCAGCCTATGTCTTTTGGCAGAGCTGCCCTCTCCACAAGGCTTCCTGTACCTGGTGAGCTACTCTGGGGGTAACTGGTGGGAGTGTGAATGTGCCCACCCAGCTCCTCATTCACCCCAGCATCTCAACTGGATGGGGGAGAAAAGAGAAAGGTCATGGGTTGAGAAAGATGGAGAGACTGCTTGCCAGTTACTGTCATGAGCAAAAGAGATTTTAATTTATTGTCAATTAAAATTGCATAGTGAGAAACAAAGTCAAGACCTGTAAAACACCACCTTCCCTCCCCGGTTTGACTTCACGCCTTTGTTCCTGACTCCTCTAGCTCCTCCTTGGGGCTTGGGGGTGGTGGTCAGTCTGTAGCAGCTGTTGTTGACTCTGCTGTTCCTGCCCCTTGCTTCAGCGTGGCTGCTCTTTGTGGGCTGCAGTCCTTTCAGATACACCCAGTATGGGTTTCCCACAGGCTGTGCTTCCTGTTGGGAAGCGCCTCCCTGCTGGTGTGGGTTCCTGCTGGGACAGCCAGAATCTCAGCTCTGGCACCTGCAGCACCTCCTCACCCTCCTGCTCTCAGTTTGCTGTTTGCATGGCTGCTGCCCACTTCTTGCCCCCTTGTCCTCTGCCTGTGCAATGTTTTTTCCCAGAGGTGCCCCCATGCTGGGAGCCAGACTGAGCAGTGCCCTGTGGTGCATTGGCTGCATCCAACACAGGGCAGCCCTGGCCTCTCCCCACAGAGGCCCCTGCAGACCCCACTGCCACCACCTCGACGATTGCACCCAGTGCACTGACTTACAGAAATCACTGTTAAAGGTGACTAAGAAGGGTCTGGCATACATAATATGCCTGCAGTTGCCTGTCAGGAAGAAAAAGCCTTCTTTGCTCCCCAACAACCCCTGCATTGGCTGCACCACTGGCTCTATGCCAGCTGATTTTCCTTTGCACACTTGCCTGACTAGGTCACTTCACCCCCAGTTGCTTCCTTCCTTATTAAATCAAATTCTGTATTAATTCACTGTTTAAAGGTAGGGGTTTTACCTTTAAATTAGCTCTAGTCTATAAATTAGTAGGAAGTAGCACCAGGATCTCTATCTAATTTGAAAAGGGTAATGTTTAATTTACTTTAAGTCAAGAAAAGCACTGAGCACAGCTGAAAAGCAATTTGAGCCATACTGAGCAGCATAAGTGGAAAGGACTTGTTTAACGTTTTTATTTTGATAGATTGCATGACCTGAAGAAAAAAGTTTGCCCCAGCACCGCTGAAGAGCTTCATCACTAACACTCATCTGTACAAGCCCTGTGGGCTCACTGGAAGAGCAATTAACTCTTATTGTAGCCTCTATTTCTCTTCAATGCATTTTCTACCTATTTCATTCCTCTTCCTTCTTTATCCCATGGATTTTTGGACTGTATCCTAAACACACAGCAGGAGGTACATTTGGGAATGAGACTCTGTATTTAGGGGTAGACAGTAACTCTTCCTACACATTCCATACTGAATGAACTGCTTGTTCCTTTGCTGTCATCTACAAGAGAAACATTGAATTAGCAAACAGGTTTGAACAACTTTGTGTGCAGCAATGCTACACAGAAAGAGAGAAAAATGAACAGGTCCTTGTCTCCTGCTGGGCTGAAACAAGTCTAGGACTCAGTAGTTGGTTTAGAAAATATAATCAATCCCATTTCTGGAGAGGACAGAAACCTGCTCATCCTGTTTTAACCAGCAGGAACCACTAATGCTGGATTTTAAATGCAAAATTTCACTGACGTCTCTCGTAGCATTGCTTCTCTAAGGTAGATTGCACAAGTTGCATACAGGAAATAAAACATGCAGAAAAGTCAGTGGTCTTCCACAGGGCTTTCTGCAAATGCTTCAGCAATTCAGTCTTTTTATCAGCAACCTCGTTCAGTTATGGAAGCTCACCTTTGCTGATGACATCTGCCTCAGTATTCAGGCTCAGCTGCTTTCTGGTCTAAATGACATTTTAAATGCCAGGCTGGCCAAGTGTTGCAGCAGATGGTGTCTTCAAGTGCAACCGAAGCACTGACAGAAACATTCCCCTTGCATTAACTGTGCACTTTAAAAGAAACAACTTTCTGATATGGGAGCAGGCTCATTGAGAAGACAGGCACCTCTTCCAGGAGCAGCACAGTGCTGAAAACCACTTTTGTTTCAAAATTGTGTCTGTACCAGTAGCTTTGCGCATCCCCACGGTCCAGAGCAGCCCTTTGCTGCAGCTGCCTCCAGGCTGTTGCTGTGCTCCCGGCACGCTCAGCTCAGCCCCGTGCGCTGGCACAGAGCCCTTCCCTCACGGGGCCCTGCATCCATCCTGCCTGCTGCCCACGGCTGCACGTCTGTGCCCTCAGCTGAAACTGCCCACGACACGTCGGGGTGGAGAGCGATGGTCAAAGGAGCTTCAGGAGACCATCTCATAACCTTTCTAGCCACAGCAGGAGGAGAAATCTGTGACAGGCAGGGACATCCTCGAGCACTTAAGGAAGCTGAGAGGGCAGGAGGCCTTGTCTTTTCCTGACCAGCCCCTGCTGTACTGTTGACTCCTGCACACTGACTGTGTGAGGGTGAGCTGAGAACATTCAGATACTCACCAACTTGCACTTCTATGTCATCTAACTTCAGGCTTCTGTTTTGGGGATGTTTCCTGCTAAAGCTGGTGTTGGGAAGCAGTCTTGAGTGGGAATTACAGGGGCAATTGTTTTGGGTAGAGCTGGAAGTCATCAGCCCAGAAAGCTGAGGTATATATTTTCCACAGCTGTGATGCATTCAGAGTGAAAGCCTTGATTTACTAATTCTGTGGGGTCTATTATTCTGCTGGCAGCTGAGGGGGAGAGAGAGAACATATCCTTACTTTGCTAGAAAGTTAGAAAACCTGCAAATCTAAAGGCTCTGCCTTCATGTGGTGCTTACAAGGGTACTTCAAGGAGTGGGCGAAAGTGGCAGCCTTTAAATGGCACTCCAGGTTCCTCATGCAAATCCCACGGTAAGTACTGGATTGCACCAAGGGGAAGCCTATCTCAGCAGAAGATATCAGAGCAACCCATCAGTAGGGAAGGTATTTTGTCCTGGAGACCTGCTGAGCTTTGAACACCACGCTCTGGGTTCTCAAGGCCCTCATGCCAGAGCTGATGGTGGCTCTTACTTCCAGCATGGAGCCCAGGAAGGGGAGTGCTTTGCTGTGTGGGCCATGCCCAGCTGCCAGCAGGAGCAGGACCATGCTCAGTCTGCAGAAGACCTCAGAGCTGCCAGAGACTTCTCTTTGCTGAAGGGCCAAAATCAGGTCTGGCTATTTCCTTATGTTTTTGAATCAGTTGAACCCATGCAATGTCACTTCCCATGCCGATGAATTTTGCAGGTGGTCTTAGCTTTGTTCACATGCAACAAACACAAAGGGCAGAATTGAATCAGGATCTTGAGAAAAAAAACAACACTGTTTTCAGACAGTGTATGTAATAATCACCTATGAGAGGGTTTGTTTTTTGAAAAAGCACTTTAAGAATTACATTTATATGTTTTCTCTATGCGTTTTCCTTAGAGGTTTTGATTCATGATTTATTTGGTGTTAAATATCAACAGAGTAAAAAAAAAATTAAAATATGAACACATATTCCAATCTGTATACACAAATAGGTACACAGGTAGGAAAAAAATAATCACATTTAGCATAAAGACTATATTTATGTGGAAATTTACATTGCAAAGTTTCAGAAAAACAATGCTAAACTTTCTTAATCAAATTATAAAGATGTATATATAATGCAAGTTAAAAACTGATATTCAAATCAAACTTTTTTGCTCCTTAATTCAAATAATGAATCACTTCATTTAAATTGGTTTATCCTGCACTACAAAGCTGATAAGGCAGAAGAGATTGATTTTGATGTTGCAAGCAAGAATTTTTGTTTGTGTGCATGACTGAAAAGAAGAGTTAGGGGCTAATTTTTGCCTGGGAATTTAGAGCAGGAGCAATGATCACTGGACAGCTTCACAAATTGCTTCTAAAATCAAAATAGCTTTGGAATTTGTTCCCACTAAGAAGTATATGCAGAAAACTGAAATATTAGAAGCCTACCTTTATATAAATTATCCCAAAACTACCTTAATATCTTAGTGTAATTTAATCTCTGGAACAACAGCAGTTACAAAATCTATTTAAATAATCTGTAGTACTGTTAGCACCACTTTGAAAAGTCACAGCTCAAGAAACTTTTGTTTTACATTGGTTTAGATTGCTAGAATTTGTATCTATTTCTGTCTATGATGTAATTTCTTTCCCATTCCTCTAACAGACTATTCAATTTTTTTCTGTGATATTTAAATATTAGTTTTAGGGCAAGTGGTTGTAGGACTACTTTATATCCTTCATAGCCCAAAGGATTTTTAGTTAATGGCATAACAGTCTATCAAAACACAGCCTGAATGTAACAGATGAAGTCTCACGTGGTCGAGCATTCAGACCCAGCCTATTAATAGTTTGTTTTTTGTGGGTAACCATCCATAAAAATCCAGTGAGGCAAAACCAAATTCAGCAATATCTGTGTGGTGCTTTCCTTGTGTCTGGCAGTGTCCAGAGAAAGCAAGAAAAATCGTAGCATGTTTTAGTTTGAGTCAGCTGTGTTAAAAAATAAGAGGATTTTATTTACCCTGGCTCTTGGGGAATTCATGGATCTGCTTTACTTTCCAAAGAAAGTGCATGAGCCTCAGACTCATCTATCTTGCAATGAAGCAGCAAGATCACTGTTGACACAATGTTATTTGGCCTATCTTTACTTGACCTTCAGCATCTTCAGTCTGACTGTCACATGTCTCTGGGACCCTGTCTAAAAGTGTCTTGGTCCACTCAGCACAAAGGTGCCCTGAGACAGAGCCTGTGCCTCTGGCAGGGGAGATCACCTCTGAATCTCAAACTGAGCCTCGTTCATGAGTCTAAATCAGGTGCCAACCCTTGGCAGAGCTCTTGGCCTTCTGGGTATAGCAGAGCTTAATTTCTGGATGTCTGTGCCCCAGAGAGGCCATTAATAACGTGAATCTAAAGCAGTAGAGCTAGTCTGAAAATAGAAACAGAAGCCAACAAGGGATTTGCACTACCTTTCTCCTGTTTCATGGACAGGATGAGATGCTGGTGATACCAAGTGCTCTGCCCAGCACCTGGAAGTTGTGGTGGTTAACTACCATCAAAAACTACCTGGCTTTCCTTTAGCTCCTGTATTTAGTTTGCATTACCCTCCAGTGGAAACTGGTTTCATTTTTATAAATAAGATTTTTCAGTTTGGGTCTCTCTGTCCTGGGGTGTTGTTGCTGTAAATAATGACAGCAAAAGTTAATTTGTATTTTATCAACTCCCAATAATTTCTAATAGACTTCAAATAATTTCTGATTGATCTTTTCTGATGGATCTTTTCTTCAAAAAAATTCCTTACACATCTGTTAGCCTTTGGGTTTTTAAAGCTTGAATTGGCCATTAAAGTCTAGGATCTAAAAAGCAGCAAAAGATGTCAGTGCTTTCAGGCAGAATCACTTCAAACTGTTCAGGAAACAGCAACATGTCTCTTGATACATTTTAAAGTACAGAACTTGAGAGGGCAAAAATTAATTCGGTACCCAACTATTACTTGCTGTAACCAATTATCAGAACTGAATGAAGACTTTAATTGAGCATGGATATTTTTTTTTACACTCATCAAAGCAGGTTGTAAAACTTGCAGTTGGTTACAGGTAGGGAGGTGGGTACCTGGCAGCTCTGGGTGGGGAGCCGATGCTGGCTGCAGGCAGTGCAGTGTGTGCAGCAGGAAGGGGCTGCTCAGGAGCCGTCAGCACCGGCCTCTGCTCAGCACCATGGCTGGCTGCTCTGCTGTGCTGCAGGACTCTGTGGTTATTTACATCTGTAGCAAACAAAACAGAGGCACAGAGCTTAATCCCAAATCTAACGTCCGGCTTTGCCCAGTGGCTGGGGAATCATATTACCCATTGGACCTGGATCTCCATGTGCTGTTCCTGCTGTGGCTCACACAAATCCACAGTGACAACTCCCCCACAGAGCACATATAGTTGGAAAATGGGTACCTGGCTCTGTTTACCCTTCACCCCCCACAAATCTGTCCTCCTGGCAAGGTGCCAGCCACTCACTTGGATCCAAACAATTGTTAGACCATCTATTAACTCTGTGCTAATAACAGCCTTCCTCCCTGGAAGCTGGAAAGCTTCTCCAAGGCACAGTCCTCTCTGCTGCTTGCCACTCACTACCACAGCTTACAAAAGAAAGGACAGCAAGTAACTGCTGTGTAACCCACCCCTGTAACAGCCACCTTACAGCTACAGGGGTCTGGCAGTAGTCCTGCTACCTACTCAGCCATGCTATGGCTGCAGGTTTGCTGCTGGCAGCTGAAGAAAACCTCAAACTGGTTTTCAAAAAGCAAACATCAAAAACAGTGAGCATGTCCATCATGGCCAAGCACTGACTGGATGCTCCAAACCCAACCTGTGAGAGCAGTGATGTATCTGTAAAAGAAAAGCAGTGAGCAGCAATTAATCTGTGTTGTAACACTTGCCTAACTACATTTAGTAAACTTTGTTTATTCTAAAGCCCAAGTGGGTTCTTACCTGCACTTGTAGCTCCTATTAATAAGGATTGTAATTGTTGTTGGTACTCAGCAATACGGAAACACAAGCCATGACCATCCATTGGTCTAACTCCACACTGAGCAAAATGAGCACCCTCATGTCACAACCCCTGATTCTACAGTATAATTACGTGCATGCAGTGCAATTAAAAGAGCATCTTGATACAGAAAAATATTAAGAAAACAAACCACTTCTATCACCCACCATAAACTGCCTAGAATGAAGTGTTTAAAAGCTGCTGTAGACTAGCAGCTGGGTGTTATAATTCATACAGGGCTTTCAGAGAAGACATCAGCAGGCATCTTGGTCTTTTGTGAGCAACTTGTCAGTGTTAACAAGGAGCTGTGAGTGAACTTGTGGGACTGTCTTGTTCTCCTTTCTGTCCTCCCCTTCTGCTGTTTCTGTCTGCCTCAGTTCAAATGACATTAAAAATAGAATTATCAATTAAAATAAACTCTTCTGGAAAAGACAGTAACCTCCTAAATAGTGTCAATAAACACATGTACATTTATACAGGGAATATTTGTGCTTATCATTTGAATTTGCTTGAGCCTGTTCTTTGGTAGCTATTTAGCTTTTGTGTATCTTAAGTCTACAGGGGATGTATTCTCACCTCTAGCATTGCCTGAAATTCCCAGTTCTCTTATTTTAATCCCCAAAAGCCATGCCACAGTAGGTCAAGAAAGCCCAAGTCCATGGATTGCATAAATGTTTTGTCTCTGCATTTTTGTGAAGCTTCCAAGAGCACTGAAAAGCTTTTCACTCACTCTGCTGGATTGTTCCATTTTTTCTGGGAAGCCCCACAGTGTTGAGAGCACTGTAGCAGTAGCTGGTGACATCCAGGAGCAAACCTTTCCCTGCAGCTTGGCTTCTTCGTAGCAGGGCATACTGCTTTCACAGTGGTGACTGTAGCAGGCAGTGGGAGGCTGGTAGTGTAAACAGATTTTGTAGTTGAGAGGAAAGCAGGGGAAAACTCTGCAGGTAATAGTTTTGCTTCTCTTGAACAGTTGATTTTATGTTATTGCTCACAGGTGCATTTGCACATCTTTCCAGCTTCCCTTCAGTTTCCTGCACACTATCAGCCACCTTCCATCCTGTGTCACCTCATTCCAGGGGCTGGCACGGCAGCTCTGCATGCTGCCTCCTGTCCATCTCCCTCATCCACAGCCAAGCAGTTTTGTGCCACCCTGATTTCCTGCATCAAGCTCTGTTCTCCCTTTGCACACCAGCAGCTTTCTGCCTCTCCCCTTTCATCTAATCCTGCAAGGCTGCCCTTCTGGATGGTAATGCTACCCTCATCACCAATGGAGCTGAGTGCTTAATGCAAATGCATCAATCCAATGGCCAATATAATGAAAGGTGGTCTCTCATTTTCTCCTCCCAGTCATCCTAACTAACAGGAAGGTTCCATGTTTACTTGCCAGTATGAAGGAGCAAGAGATGCAAGATTTCCATTTTGTTCTGCTAGCACATCATTCTTGGTCACTTTCCTTTCAGCTATGTGGACTCTTGTTAGGCAAAAGAGACTGGAAAGATCTCCCTTTGTTGTTCTAGTTTGACAGATATCTGTGAATTGCAGAAAATAGACCTAAGACTTCAGATTTGTGTGTTTGATTTTTTTTAGGTTGGTGTTTGAAAATTTAATCCCTCTTAGAAATTGCTAACTTGCATTTATATTACTCAGAGTAGAGTGAAATGTCTCATATTTGGCTAAAGCCTATCTCACAGCCTGTCTTGCTCTTGCTTGTGGAACAGTCTCTCTTTGCTCATGTGTTTACAAAGCAGGCATCTTTAAAAAGCTGTGCCTAATTTCTAATCAAATTTGTCTGGCTCCAACTTTCACGCACTGGATA
Organism: Climacteris rufus; assembly: GCA_013398175.1. NCBI lineage: Eukaryota > Metazoa > Chordata > Aves > Passeriformes > Climacteridae > Climacteris > Climacteris rufus. The sequence continues at coordinate 933,429 of VZRZ01001864.1, read as the reverse complement.
CTGTTGTTGTCTTTCTCTGCAAGCTGAGAGAAGTGATGACTGCCCAGTATTTTTTGCCTGGGAAAGCACTTCTACACTGTAAGCAAGTCTCTTCTCACTTTTCTTGTTGACAAGCTAAACAGATGGAACCCTCCATCTCTCCATGAAAAGCACTTTGCCCTTGTCTTTTATTTTTGTGCTTCTCTACCCTCTCTAATGTTTCATCAGTTTTTGCAGAATGAGGACTACCTGCCATACCAATCCTGTATACAAAGTGTAAAAATCAGCCACTTCCTTACTTTATTCCCTTCAAGTCTGCATGAAGTAGTCAAGGACATACTAGATGTTTCTTTGTGTTTGTTTGCTGCAGGATTGCACTGGGAGCTCAGATTGCTCTGAACAGGTCCATCCTGGAAGCTTGGCCATGGCCTGGCACCTGGCAGCAACTGTGGGCTCCTCCAGTTCCAGTGCTCAGTACTGCTCACCCTGTGCTCCAGACCTGCATCGTACCCTGACATTCCCATCACACCCATGTCCTGCTGGGTGCAGCTCCAGCTCCGCTCTCAGACACCTCCCCCTGGTTCAGAGCTCCTGAATTATATGTTAGCAAACACTGAGAGGGAGGACAATGTGGGACATATACTTGAAATGTAGAGGGAAGAGATGAATAAAAATATACGTGTGGTAACTGTTGTTTCTAAACCACTTCACAAGGGCTTTTCTGAGGTGGTATATTGCTAACTTTTCATTAGGTTTTACACAGTACAAAATTAACTCCCTTAAAACACCTAGGTGTGTTACATATCCACAGTTACATGTACCAACCTATGACTGAAATGATGAAATAAGATTCCTTTGGCAAGTCTCAGAAAAATTGCAGTTATTGACATTCTGTGCCTATTGTTCGTTCTTGGAATACTGTCACTCTCTGTTGCCTCTACCAGTATGTTTTTCCTACACTCCTTGTCACTGCTAGGGAATATTTATCTTAGTCAAGTCACTTCAACACTTTATATGCTAGCACAGCATAAGTATTTTTTCAGTCTCCTGGAATTCCCCCAGTGCCTTCACAATTGAGGTCAGTGAAAAAGAATCCTCAGCCAACTATTCTGTCACTCCTGGGGTTCAGTGACAGGTTATCCTGCATGTTCATCTGTGTTCATCCTATGTATCTTCCTCAGTTTCTGACACTCGAAGAACAAATTCTCTCTAATTTATATGAATTATAGGAATCCTATTCTTTTTTTCCAAATAAAATATAAAAATATCAAGCTGTTCTGTATTATTAGCACTTTCACCACCCGTTTCTGAACCATCCACTCTCCTGAGATGTTTAGCTCTCTGTGTACTTTTGCACTGACCCTAGCCTCACAGTTGGCACCCAAATCTCCTCAGCAGGACCTGCCTGACCTTTAGAGGCAATGGTGAGAAGAATAAGTGCTTCCATACCTCATTTTTCCACTCAGGGGAACCTGTGGACTGGGAATCCATTCTCTTAGAGGAGCAACAAGGCTGGTGACTTCTGTGGGGAAGAACAGGCCATGCAGTGCAATTGTTCACCACCCCTCCCTGATGACTGTTAATCATTTCAGCTCATGATAACCTGCTCACAAGCTAATACAGGCTTTAAAATGATTGATAACTCATATGCAAGTACTTTTTATTGGGGTAGGGTTAGTCAGGGGACTGTTAAGGAAAGATGGAAACTCCTACTCTGCTCGTAGTCTCCTGCTGTTCTAGTTTTTTTCCCTTTCTACAGACTCAAGAGCAATGCTGGGACTGTATTCCCTGAGCATCAGTGATGCTGTGTGTCGTCCTGATCACCATCAGTTTAAAATCATACAGAAAAATGGGAAATTAGAATTAAAGTGAAACAAAATCAAAGCCAGGTATCTCATTAGGTTCTGCTTTCTGTGACTTTTCCTGTGATGTTAAGTGTCCCAGCTGGTCAGTCAGCACAGGGTGTGAGCCAGGAGGGCGGCAGGCAGCGAGCACTGGAAGCAGTGGAGAACTCAGGATGTGCAGAGGAAACAGGGCATGTAATGGGGTCATGGGAGGAAAAAACTGGAGCTATTTTGGTAGGTGCATATGGCCATGTGGGTTTCCCTAGTTCCAGCTCTTGTGCAACAGTGTTTGTATTCACCCACATTTAACAGTTGACCTTTTGAAAATAATAAGCTAAACCATGAAGCAAAAGGTTGCCTCTTCATTATGAGTCCTTCATGCTGCCCAAGATCCTACCTATTTTTTCTAAACAGAATGTAATGTCCTTCTAGGTCTTGACCAAATGCCACTACAGTAGGCACATGGCCTTTCTCTGCCCTTCTCCTGCCAGACTACAAGAGCTGAATCATTTTAATACATGCTGTCACAGACAATCTGTATTTTACATTTGTTCAAAACAAGAAGTCATAGTTGTGTAGAGTAACTGCTAAAAACAAAAAATAAGAAATCCTGTATTAAGACATGTTATATATTGACCTTATGCTTCCAGCATTCGATTTACAATTCAAGTGCCAAAATACATAACAACAACTTCTGTGATGGGAATTGATTTCCATATGATGGATTTTATGGAGCAGTAAACATTACAGTACTTGGGTAATTCAACGCAGCCATCCATGGCTTTCCATTTTCCTCTGCACAGCCCATATACAGCTCACAGCACACCATGTTAATGGATAGGACAATGCCTAAATAAAAGTCATCTTTTCAGTGTCTCACTTCTGAATGTTGTAGTGCTTGCAGTCTTCAATCTGGTCACAGTTTACATTGTCAAACTTTAAATGGAGATTACCTTGACAAAAGCCTTTTTAAGTCTGAGAGATTCCATTTTTGTATTGAAATACCAGATGTCACACTCGCATTTCATATATTCTTTCATTCTAATCAACAGCAGATGAAATGTTTGAGCTGACACAGGGCACTGAAATTACATTTTCTCCATGCTGGGTGCTAAAGATCACTTTGAAGAAATGTCAGTAAATGTCTGACAGCTTTATTTCTACTTGGTAATTAAAGGGCCTGACTTGTTTCCCAAATGGCTCTGGAAAAAGTTATAATTTTTTTTGCCAAATTTTTGCCTTATATTCTTATTACTCCTAGTGTTTAAAATAGCCTTTGTTCTCCAATTATTGGCTGGGGGAGTAGTATTTAGTGAAGGGGATATTCCTGCTACTTATTTTAAATAAATTCACTTCATTTTTCATAAAAGGAGCCTGCCTATAGGCAAGGCAGAAGTAAACAACTTTACACCAGTTGAGCTAGGCAATAAGCATCTCATATGTAAATACCCACCAGGGAGTACACAAACTTGGAAAGGCAGAGCAATATTTCTCCATTTTTTCTGATTTGTCATGTTCCCAAGACCTTACTGCAATCAAAAATAGGTCACTATTAGGATTTTGAAGTGGCCCGTGGTGCTTTCAATGCCCCGTGTTATGTCATATCTATAGTTTGCTGTGGATTTACAGACCTGTGGGACTGTTGAGAGCTATGCCCTGTATGATAATTTGTAAGGAGAGAGGATCTGCCCCTCAGAATACCCTTCATGTGGAGAAGATATTTCTAGGGGATTTGGAAGGAATGCAGTGAATAACACTTCTGAAGTGCATTTCTTCTACAGAGGCAGTGGAAAACAATGCTAAAATAGACAGAAAGTCATTTCAGAACAGTCTATCCCTGCATGGAGTAAGTGCAAGAAAGCATTTCAATAACGATTCAGGACTAATATCTGGTCATTTAAATAAAATGAAGAATTCTGCAAACTCAGCCTAAATAAAAAAAATTAAGGCAAAACCCAGTTTGATAGAAGACTTACAGCCCAGGCAGCCTTCCAGAGGGCAGGCATTCTCAAATGTCATTGCAGTTAAGAGATGGAAAATATTTCCTGGATGCAGCAGCTCTCTCTCTGAGTTAGCCAACAGTGGGAAAGGCTGGGCTTATTTTTGCAGCAGCTGAAGCGAGAGTAACTGTACCTATGGAGCAGGTAAACTCAAAAGCAAACAATTTCTTTTATCTTTTAGAAAATCTACAGACTTGAACCAGAATGGCAGTTCCTGAAATTGCTACAAGTGCAGCTCAGTGTGCTGAGTTCATTGAAGTTACATATAGCTAATCTTGTAAGTATCAGAGTAGCTACCTGTCACCATTCCACAAAAACCTTGGAGGGGAACATAAGTTCTGTCTGAGCTCGTTTCTTTAGCCACAGGATAAAGTATTTCCATTAATTCTGCTCTGCTTTACCTGACTGAGATATTTTATTCCTTTCAATAGTTGTTTGCTCCTTAAGCTTACTCGTGCTTCAAAATACATGCTTATCTGATTCACTTGGTCTTTATTTGCTTTACTGATAACTGCTGGATGCTGGTACTAATGCCATTGCTGTAATAACTCTGATCTCATGAGATGATGTTGAAATAGTGGTATTGAATGATTACATGAGTGCTACTATTATCTTTTCTGGGAAAAGTTATCTTTCTAATGTCAACTTCCTTATGTTCCAGCTGAGTTCTGTAACTAAGATCTATCTATCTAGTTTTCTCTATCCAGTGTTTAAAATATATCAGAATAACAACACCATAGCCAATTAATAAGCAACAATCTTCTTGTATTTGGTTTTCCTACTGATAGTTTTGAAATACAGATTTATTTCCAATGTGCTGCTTGTTTAACAAAGCCAAACTCTCTTCAGATGAAAATACCCCCATGTAAAATTTTCAGCTTCCCTGAAACAGCCTATGGAGGCAGAAAAGGCAGTTTCATAATCTTTGCTGGCCTGAAGCGCTTGACTCCTGACTACTAGGCAATTTGTTAACTCATCTAATTCAAATACGCAAAAGGGTGAGTAAGCCATTTCAAATCAATCCATCTGGCAGTAGGTAAAATAGCTATAATGAACAGCATGTTTACAGAGCACATTTCCTACTCAGTCTAGTCATTTGCAGGATTCAGGCCATGGATGTCACAGGTTGTCTAAGAAGCATTAGATGGAAGGAGATGACTGAATGTGAAAGGGGAGTTTGAGGATAATTTATGATGATGGATGTTTGCTGTTTATGCACATTTCATTAGCTAAATCAGTCTGACTGGCACTCCTGGGACTTCCCTGCTTTCCCTGCTGCTGCTGGCCGTTTGCTCTGAGTTCAGAGTGCATAGGTCAGTGAACACAAACATATGTCTGTGGATGTGTGATTTGTTTAATGACGATGGTGTGGTTTAACCCCGGCCGGCAACTGAGCCGCACTCAGCTGCTCACTCGCTCACCCCCGGTGAGGTCAGGGAGAGAATCAGAAGGTAACAGTTGAAAAAACTCATGAGTTGACATAAAGACAGTTTAATAAGGAAAGCAAAAACCATGCACACAAGCAAAGCAAAAAAGGAATTAATTCACTGCTTCCCATGGGCAGGTAGGTGTTCAGCCATGTCCAGGAGAGCAGGGCCCCATCACACATTGCACTGACTTGGGCAGATGAAGCCATCGCTCTGAATGTCCCCTGCTACCTCCTTCTTACCCTAGACTGATATCCTGAGCATGATATCATATGGTATGGAAAATCCCTGTGTTCAGTTGGGGTCAGCTGCCCCAGCTGTGTTCCCTCCCAGCTCCTTGTGCACCCCCAACCTCCTCCCTGGTAGGCTGGGGTGAGAGGCAGAAAAGGCCTTGATGCTGTGATCACTGATCAACAATAGCTAAAACATCCCTTTGTTATCAACACTGTTCCTAGCACAGATCCAAAACACAGACCCATACCAGCTACTATGAAGAAAATTTGGGCCATCCCAGCCAAAACCAGCAGAGATGACTGAGGAATACATGAGGCATCTCTTGTGGACCTGTTAGAAGTTGCCATGTTCTTGAGTATAGAAACTGGAAAGAATACATTGTAGTATTTCCCTCTTCTGCAGGCACAGCAAAGACACAATCTATTGAGTTTCTGTTTTAAATACGGTAATTTTATTGAGATACTCTAGGATCTAACATGATCCTAAATTTGCTCCCAACATGAGAAGCGTTGTATCTGCCTCAGCCAGTGCTATCAACATAATGTCTTGGTATTATGAATCTGGTTTGCCTTCAATGGGAACACATCTTAATAAGTAATAGGAGGATTTGGCTTTGTGTATGTAAAATTATTAGGCAAATCAGGAGTAGCAGCAAAAGCAACTGAGTAGCTGTCTGGAAAGTGAAACCATGAAGTATTTTTCAGTGATCCTGAACACAACAGCTAAATTCACAGCAAGCTAACAGTTATACCACTGTTGTGCTAGCACACTGTTTTGCAAGGATGAGCCAAGTCTTTTGCTTTGTGCACAATGAATAACACCAAATTTTTGCAGTGACAATCAAATTTCTGGAGTAAATACAGGTGAAAGCATTCATACAGTCAAGAATAACTTCATGTACCTCCCAGATTTTTAGGAGCAAAGGTCATTGTAAATAAGTACGTATTTTGTAAGTGTACCTTTTTTTCTGCATGACAGTTTTCAGGAAATAGTGACCAGGACAGTTCTGGACAGAGGATTTACTCGGGTTGCTTCATTCAGGTGAAAATTGTGATAGAAGACAGCTGAAAATGTCACACTAAGATGCAAGACTGCAAATTATAAAACAAAACTCCTTGATAAATTCAGGTTGCTGATGCACCACTTGCCATTGTCATCAAGGCACCTCTGCAGATGAGATCAGACAACCAGTATGCATCAGCAGGAACTGAGGCTGCATGTCTACCACATGAGCATCTCAGCAGAAAAACTGCTTTAAACATGTATTCCCACTTCCTTCCAAACTAGCCTACACCTCCCATTTTTTTTCCTTCACTTATGCTGCAGGTATTACAGCAGCTGAAGAAATTCAGCATAACAACTGAACCGTCAAAACACTTCAAGGACAGGCACAATGGTAAAAACATTGTGCTGGTAATGGAAGTACTTCTATTGGAAATAGTTGTCCTTGAAACCAATAGGCTCTATCCTGGTGTAATTATCTTATACTAAATAGCTTCCTTATTGTACCTTTATTTTTTTAATAGATAAGTGTTTAATGGTTAAACATTTTATAAATAGCTACATTAGGAAGTTCTCACATTCTGAATTGGAGTAACTGAGCTAATGAAACTGTGATGGGTAGAAAAGGCCTCCTTCCATGCTTAGGGACCTTCTTCCCTGCTTATTTTGGAATGTTTCCCTTCTCCTTTCTAAGGTGCTGTGATTTGTATGCTGCGGTACTGAGCATCTCCTCAGACCAAAGGAAATACGAGTGAAGTAGCAGCCCTGGTAGGTCACTGCACGCTTCAGTGGTCAAAGCCTTCCTCAAGTCAGGTTTCTTAATATCCATTCACTCAAACTTTGCATCCAAAACTCATCCACTTCTCTGGCTGTTTACAATGTATGCATGAACAAAGCTGTGCATCTCTTCTGTGTTGCCCATCCTAGGATTTGCACTTCCCACAGTGACAGATCTTCACGTGTCTGCAGAATGGATTGAGCCTAGAACCTGCCCTCTCTTTGGGAGCACCGCACCTACCAACAGTCTGACTCACACGAGAAACACTGAGGTGTAGACCATCGTAATTGTATTGCTCTAAATCTTGCTATTTAAACACGTTCAGCTGATTTTCAAAAAGGTTAGTTAATGCTTGTACTAGACCTCAATGTAAGCTGATCTGAAATTCAAAAATTATGTCACTATAATTTTCTCTATACTTCTAAGAACCACAAAGCACAGATCATTCTCCTATATTCAGTATGAAGAAAATAACTGGATTGATGCTCACATTTTATTTTGCATTTGTGCATATAGTATTATTTTATTTCTATTATGGGCCTTGTGAGCAGACAGCTACTTCCTTTCTTCTGTGAGCTGTCTCATAGCTTTAAATTGACAGCTCCTGGAGGAGAGAGACAGCATGTGACATGTGTACAGAATCCAAGATTGATAAGGCTATGCTTTTATTCATTTTAATAACTAAGAAGGAGTGAAGATTGACAGTTCAGTCACTCATTAATAAAGACTGACTTTATCCCCATTCATGAAAGGGCTAGTCAGATTCTAAAACGTTTCTGAAAGATTATGATTATTACTACATTATTATTATTATTATTATTATTATTATTATTATTATTTGATTTACTACTTTCCTCTCATATGAAAGTGCAAGAATACCACTATCAATAAACAGAATTTGAATTAGTCTGAAAACTACCCCAAAATTACTCATCTCTTTCAGGGTTTTCAAAATTATTTTTGGGAAATATCTTTTTTGCTTACAGACTGACAAGAGGCAGGACTTGAATAAATGTTCACTGTAGTTAAACAGGTTGCTAAGCCTCGACAGAGCCACAGGACTAATACAACATTCCAGACAAGAGAGGACCAAACTAGGTTATGTTACTTTTAATTTGCCATGGATGGAGATCTCTGGGTCACATTGACTGAATTAAAACATTAATGACAGAGATTAACTATAAGGTCCACTGTGAAGGACTTGACAGAGCAGACTCAAGCCTTGTTCTGTTGGCCACTGGGGTAAGTCAATGCTGACTGTGGCTTTTGCAGGCTACCAGGCTTTAGCCTGTGTGAGACCAGCCAAAACACCCTGTAGTGGGATGGGCAGGCCCAGCTCATGGAAAAGAAAATCACCACACAAAGCCAACCTCAACATGTGTGCAGGGTAAAGGAGGCAATCACACAATCATGGAAAGTCCTTTCCTCTGTTAGAACTATTCCTCTTTCAATTCCTTTGAAGAACTTTTCAAACTTTCTCTCTCAAAGCAAGATCTAGTTAGATTTGAAGTTTCACACTCTTTCCCTTGCTTTCACTGTCAAATGGGATTGATTTGTCAGTTTGTCTTATTGTCTGTTCATGTTCTACAATAAGATGTCAATCTACCAGACCTAAGAAGCTCATAGAATTTTTTTGGCAGTGAGTCGCATTTTCTATGGTTTGGCTGTGAAAATCATTGTTCTCATTCTTGTGTTGACTGATTAGGTGAAGGGCAGATACAGACAAGCCCATTATTTTAAAAAACCTACCTCTTGCTTCAGTTGATTGGGTGGAGAGAAGGTTTTGTTCCCATAGCAACATTGTGCATCCAAACCTGCAGAAATGAGGCTGGCTACAGGCATTTCAAACATGCTGCCTTTAAAGAGCAAGTTGTTCTTTATAATGTGCTTTTTTTTTTCTGCATCTGACAGAATTATTCAGTAAACACCAGAGGGAAAAAAATCTTTGCACCCATATATGTGAAGCTGGAACCTGGTGGTATTAGGTGTGCTCCAGAGCAAGGCTTGAAGTGCTCTCGTAGAATGCTCTGGACTATCAATTGTCCGGACACCACAACTTTATGTAAAAACCAGTCAGTCCAAAGCTCAGATGTCACTTCTGTGAGAGTTCTTCTCTTACCTTCGATGGAGACACCACCGCTGAACATGATGTTTGAAGGGAGCTGGCAAGTAAGCTGAGGAGGAGTAAAACCCATGCTGAAGGTTGTACCTCAGACAGGTAGGGCAGCACGAGGGGACGAGCTGTTGGATTCTTGCAGAAGTGGCAGACAGCATGAAGGAAAAAAAGTCTTTCCCAATACAAGGAGTTGCTGAAGGAAGACACTGTTGTACAAAGATTGGAGGATGAAAGTGATTTATGTTCTGGGTTTTTTCACCCATGTAACAGTTGATCATATAGTACCAGGGTAATTTTTGTGGGAATTGGACTTCAATGACAGAGGAACAAGATAAGGAATGTATTTCACTTCAGCACTTTTTGTTCCTTTATGAAAAACTGGAAAATAAGGACAGAGTAGAAGAAATTCGTAGTAGTCTTTCAGGGAGATGATACAAACTGGCCCTACCTCTTTGTCTGTCATCCAGCTATGTTTCTCCAGACAGACCCTCTCAATCAGAACAAGTCTTGTTCAGGCAGAACTGGAAGATTCCATGTATTTATTCAGTATTTCACTTTGGGAGATACACAGCTCAGTGGGACAGAAACAGTACATGTCAGAAACAGAGTGGTTTGGTCCAGGAAAAAATGATTAATTCCTCCAGGAGGACAGAACTTGCCAACAAAATGCAGACACAGAGGCATTGTTAGAGTATTTTAAGAATGATATATTATATTAGTATACAGTGATACTTTAATGAAAAATTGTGTCACCTTATCTTCACATTTGCCTTTGGGCACTGATAAGCAAAGTAATTACAATAAGAGTAACAAAAAGTTGGTGTTATTGGCAAATACCTTAGTGGGAACAAGCTGAGAACACTGTAGTGTAGCACCATTCAGCTGGGAACATAAAACTGTAAAATAACCCAAATATGAGAAGGCAGTCACTTATTACCTAAAGCTTTTTAGAGGGAAGGAAATACAGACAGATTGATTTCAGAAGTTTTGTGGAAGGAAGTCACCAAAAAATATGAATGAAAGTCAGAGAAAATAAGAAGCAGGTGTAGTCATGATGAATGCCATTTGCTCTCCAGTTATCCAGGGTTTATCTGAGCTGTCCAGCATGGGCCAGAATTCCCACCTATCATATTCTGATAAAGTGGCATTATTGCATACGATCATCCTTGAAGACAGGCAAACTAACATGGCTTTGTCAAAACAGTTTGAAAATAATTGTACAATTCTTGTCAGTCATAATTTTAATTAGAGGGTTTTTGGAGGAGGAAGAATGTTTTTGTACAGGGTGGTTTCCTGGAGATAGTGGATCAATCCCACCAAATCATGCATCGCTCTGTGTCCACACTTCCTCTAAAGACGTCTTGTACTGAACAAGCATGATCAGTGGGCTGAAACTGTAGGAGAAAAGGGGTACATGGAGTGATGTATGAGTGAGTGTACTGAGGAGCAACATAGAGACACTTAGAGCAGCAGAGGGGCAGGAGAACGTGTGGCTGCCAAGGGCTATGTACAGTCATAACAACTGATAAAAATCACCAAAAAAAACCAAAACCACAGTGATGGGATGGAAGAGTAGAAATACAAGCAGTCCTGAGGCCCTGAAACGATGTTATCTCAGACAAGACAAGTCAGCAAATTTTATTATTTGCTGCTGTTTGGCCAGATGGCCTGGAGTTGTATCAAAAATCCCTACCCACCATATTTCTCAATAGGTCTGGATTCTGAATTTTTCATCTACCTTAAAATGCTTACGTTTTCAAAAGAAAGCAATGTACTTAAACTTCTATAGCTCCAGGAAAAAACGCAGAGGTGAACAGTGCAAGGAGGCAGAGATGTTAGGAGAAAGTAATTTAAAAACATGCACTAAGGTGAGTTAACTAATACGGCTTTGGACATCAGGATCTATCTCCAAGGCAAATGGCTCAGCCCTGCATTGAGCAGAAAAAAGCTCTGGCCTTGAGATGGGAACCAGACTTCCATAACCTGTTGTTGGAGATTCCAAGGAGATTGCTCTCTGAAAAATCTCTTTCAGTTGCCAACCTTGGATATTTTCTGGCTCATGAGGAAATTAAACCAGTTCCAAAGTATTTAACCCTCCTAAAGAATAAACAGTGAAGGCATGAAGTACTGTAGGAACCCCATACCTGTAATTTTAGCATTGCAACATCTTAATCACAGGATTCCAACTCTTTTAAAATCATAGCCTGAGATTTTCTTAAGAGAAGAAGTGATTTCAGAGCACATGTATTTTCATGAGTGTAACTACAGAGAAATCAAGCTAAATGATACCCAGAGCAGATTCCCATATGTCTATGGCCTAGGATTATTGTTGATGTTCTTATTTTTTGTTATTACCTCATTCCACTTATTGGTAAACTAGTAGCTGTATTAAGCTTCCACAATCAAACCTCATGCAAGCAGGACACGTGCACTTCAGTGAGAAATGTCTGGAAGAAAGGAAAGCTGTTTGAGAACCTGTCACAACTGGGGTGACAGCAGATACATGAAGAGGCATGTGTCTCACAGCATATTACACTGGGCAGTGGATAAAGAGAGTTAATGACTGTAGCAGGCAGTATTCTGGGAAACACTGCTGGTTTTTGTGCATAATCATCTACAGTGACTGAAAACTTCATACCATATCTGTAATACAGACATTTTGACAAAATGTAGGGTTCTTCATTTTCAGGAGACAAGAGAAAGGAAAGAGACAACCTGAGTAAGTGAATAGGAGTGCTACTGAAGTCTATACAATCAGACCTGAGACAGCAGAAGTACCTAACAACCAGCACGTGAGACACAAACTCATATGCTAAAAGGAGTACAGCAAATCTGAGCCCAACAGTGGTCACTCACCATAGCCAACATAAAAAAATTCTACTCATGCAGATTTCACACAAGTGACAACCCCACCATTTCAGCACCTTAGTGCAACGTTGTGTTGAGTGACACCATATACCACAACACCAGAAGCAGCAGCATTTGCCTCAGCACCACAAACTTGATGGCCAAAATTTGATGGTCAAGTACTACAACGTGGCTTCCTGCTCTCCACGACATAAGATTACAAACTTGGTGTTAATCTGTCAGTGAATATTCTCTTGCTTTAGCTAAACTGCTCCTGTCAAACTAAGTGCAAGTATAAATGTGACGACAGTTTGCTCTAACTTGTCTGCTTTTTACTTACTAACTAGCTTGCTAGAAATTAATTTCTATAGGTTGCTATATGCTCACAGGACCAAAGTTTCAAGAAAAGTTACTTGAAGAATGTACCAGGACACAGGGAAAATTTGAAATAATGGGTTGCTGTAATATAAACCACATCCTTCAGGATCTGAAATGTGTGGTCCTGTCCTTCCGAGACACGGCACAAGCTGCTGCTCCGTGTTTGGCTGCTGGGCACACAGGCTCAGCCGGGGGTGGGTGTGTGCAGGTGTAACATGCCACGATTCGCCTCCACACAGTAGACACCGGGAGCCCTGGGTTCTTGCATGTAACGTTATGTGTGTTATAAAGTCGGTTATATTTAACAATAAATACTTTTCGAGATCGGATTCTATTTTAACTTGAGAACAGCTTGTTGCTCTGATGATGTACTACAGCTTTCAGGAAAAGTAAATTACTGCTGGAATAGGTGTAATTTGCTTGGGGTGAGACTTGCTTCGTTACGGGAAGCTGGAGCACCGTGGCGTTCGAGCACCGAAAGCAGCGCGGTCCAGGTGGCTCCCCACGGCCGGATCTGGCCGGGGCGGTGCAGCCATCCCGCCCGGCGTCCCCTCGCTCCCCTGAGGGAGCAGCTCCAGCCCTGCCCTGCTCTGACCCGGACCGGCCGACGCGGCGCGGCTGGGGGCGAGCGCCCTGCTTTCCGCGGGGTGCTCCTCGTAGTGCTCCGGGCGCCCACGCGGCGTTACCGGGAGCGGCCCGCAGTCAGGTGCCCGCTCCGCGGCTCTCTCCGGCCAGGGCTGCCCCAGCCCCGGGCAGCGGGAGCGGGCGGGGGCCGCGGCCGGGGAAGGGGCCGGGCGGCTGGGGCGGGTGG
>VZRZ01001864.1:828515-919433 GCA_013398175.1 Climacteris rufus | reverse complement strand
GGCAGCCGGCCGGGAGCTTCCCCCGCCGCTATTGTTCCCTGCACGGCGGCAGACCATCCTTGGCTGCGAAATCTCGGGCACGGATAGGCTTGGACGAAGGGCACGGCTCTTCATCCACACTAGGCAGCGGCGCTGGCGGTGCTGTGTGCGGGAGAACGCAAAGCTCTCGTGACTGGCGAAGGCACCGCAAAAAGGTGTAGAAAAATAACCTGAAGCTCTGAGCCGAGGAGAGCGTGGTACTCACACTAGACCTCACTTTGCAGCTGCAACCAAAGGCTAGTAAAGTCACTAGGGATTCTTTTCCAGACATCCAGCTCCAACCATAATTTTCACTGCTCCTTCAAAAAAGGCAAGCTTTCCTTCTAGGTAGACTTGGGCTGCATCCTGAAACAGGTTGTAACAGGGTAGTGGCAATGCAGAAGGCACGTTATCAAAAGAGTGAATCACAGAACTGCTTCTTGTCCTGCTGTTGTTCCTGTCTTGCTCCCATTTTGTGTGATCTTTCAAAATTTTGTTGTTACATCCTTAGGTCCATTAGCCTAAGTTTGCAGTAGCTCAAACAACTGGGGTAGTACGACATCCCCCAAAATTCGTGACCAAAAGCATGGGAAATCTCTTCGATCACTTCCTTGTGGATGAAGTGGTTGGAGCCTGGGGCTCTCTTCAGGGCTTCCAAGCCAGAGATCCGGCCTCTGATGGCTGGGCTTGGTTTGGCAGAGCCTGGGCAACACAGAACAAACAAGATGATTTAGGATTTCTCTTTGTTCTGAGGAGGAACCCTCTACTTAGCTGGACTTCATATGCCTGATATAGCTAATCTCTTTTACAAATAGCAGTATTTTACACGTAGTGTTAATTATTGTGTGTTTATTATATGGTTTGGACAAGCTGATTAAGAGAAAGCAGATTAATTCTATCCTGTGTAATGTGGAACAAATGCTTCCTTTGAATTTTACCTTCCTCCACTGCCCATCATAGTCCTTTGCTGCAAGGAGAGGGAATGCAGAGATGGTCAAGATTTGAAATGAAGAGTTTATTAAAAGGCAAAATTACTTTGAGGATTGCAGATACAAGGTATTTGAGCCTTGTTTCCTTGTCAGACCTAATTCTGTGGCTCCCAAGGGCTGAATCGGGGCTTGAGGGTTGGTTTACACTGGCAGCCTGTTTTGTGCTGTGTGTTCATGAGCTGTCCATTGCAGACTGAGCTCCGTGTGAATTATGGGGCACCTGTGCTAAATTCCTCTGCTGTACACGGCAACTAGAGCACTGCCAAGAGAAGTTAAACTAAGCTCACTTTAGTTTAAAAGTGATAAAATTTGTAATTCCTAATTTTTAGGCAACACTTTAGTGCTAATGAAGGCCGCATGACAAATCATCTGAGAAAGGCAGTTTCTTTTTAGACAAATGGAGCAATAAATAAAAAGAAATTGCAGTCCTCACTTTGAGTCAGGAGTGCTCCAATTCTACTTTAGGCATCCCACTGGGCAACCTTCCTCACTGAGTTCATAGAGTCCTTAGCATTTCTTGGAAAAACAGTAGTCATGTGGGCAGCCAACAGTAAAATTAATTTCATGTCATAGCTCTGTAGGGTGAAGTATGAAACCTCAGTGTTGATTGCTTTGTCTCCTCTTTATTCTCTGCTGTTCCAGACGATTTTCTACCATTTCCATCTTATCATCCCCTTTTTTGCTTTTGAAACTGTCAGAAAGGGAACATAAAAAAAAACACGGAGAAACACCTGGTTTTCTATTATTCCCCTTGTCATGTGATTTTATGGCCAACAAGAGGAAGCTTAACATTTGAGACCTGTCTGATTTGCTGTCCCTAAATGCAGTTTATGTTTCAGTGATTGCTTCAAAAGTAAGTAAGTAAATAAACAATTAAAAGCTGAGCTAATGAGATAGAAAGCTCAAGCTCAGGGTTTAGTATGGGTCAACAGCTTTGTGTTAAATCTACACTTTCCATTTGGTTCAAGTTTTCCAGCGCCATCAGTGCTCATACAGGAGCCAAAAGTAAAAGGGTTGTTTTGGGTGCCTCATGAACATAATAAAAACCTGGGGGTTGTTGCTGGAGACAGATGAAATAATGTCCTTGCCCTTTCTGTTTGGGGTGTACTGAATTTCAGCTCTAATGTAGAGAAAATAGACCTGTGAAGATGGGTGGAATCAGTGAAATATTAGTGCCACAGAGGAGCTGCTCTTGAGTTGTGTGGGTGAGGTGGGCTTTCCCCAAGCTGAGCCCTGGCTCCTCAGGTGAGCTGCTCTCCCCAAAGAGCCTTTCCTGCTCCCCGTGCTTGAGGCACTGGAATGGGATGAAGCCCTTCAGGTGCTGTGACCTGAAGCCAACAGTTGTATGCAGAGGCTGGCAGTCCTGGGGCTTCAAGAGTGACACAGTTATGCTCTGTACAACCTCCTCTGTACTTCTGTTCATAAGTGCAGGATCACATCTTAGGCAGACAATCCTCCATGTGTTCCTCAGGTCCCTACTCTAGTCTGTGGAGGAAAGCAGAGCAGTCCAGGCTGAGTGAGATCTCAATTAAAAGCTGTCAGGGCTGTACATGTCAGGGCTGTGCAGTATGGCACAGAGAGCACCACAGACAGAGGAGGATGGGCAGCAGCAATGCTCTGCTGGGCTGCTGCTTTCAGGGTTCTCTGCTGAGCCTGGAGCCTCGCTCAGCAGCTCTTACCAAGTGCCTGCCTCTGCCTACCACCCCTTTTGGCTCCTCCAGCTATGTGCCCAACCTGGTCTTCACAAAGGGAGCAGTTTCTAAAATCCTCAGAGTACTATTGAGGTCAATGATTACTAATTATCCTAACACCATATTTGAGATGCTTTATAGGAGTTTGATCCTTGCAGATCCCCTTTCCTTATCTTTACACACTCTTTCCAGACTTCAGAAACATGATGGCTGTGTGTACAGATCTTCCTGACCACCATTGCTTCTCTTTGCTCTTCAAGCTGTTCTAAATAGTTAGAGATGACCTAGACATTTCCAAATACTTTCTTGCTTGTATGAACACTGTTGTGTAATATGTAGGTGCTGCAGCTGGGTGTGTAACTAACACCAGCTGAGGTTGGTCCACTTGCTTTCATTCCACATGAAAGATCTGATTATTTTTCTTCCATATACCCCTCTCTTTTCACTCAGTTTCTTATTAGTAAGAAAATACTAATGCCTATATAAGCAGGAGGAAAATCCCTGATGTTGTTTCCCTATTTTTGCATACCTCCTCCTTCCTGGTCATTCAAATAAAATAGATTGGCATTGTAGTTAATGGAGACAAACTGTCTATTAGATATTGCAGGAATGCAGTAACAGGGACGACAGACTACATTTCCAGGTAACAGATGGAAAGCCAGTTCTCCAAACCTCAGCAGTCTCATCTCTTTGGATTTATTTCTCTCAGTTTCTTTTGCCACATGACCTACCTGTCTTAATTGACCATGTTAGGGGCTAATATACTCAGTCTCAGCAGTCTGTCAGCAGACCACTGAAGAACATATTACATATAAATTCTCACGTATGTCTGCTTATTTTATCTCTGAATATCAGCTCTGTGTACCTTGTTTGTTTTCACTAGGGTAGACAAATTCATACATCAAATACTGCTGGTGTTATTTCTTCAGGCAACATGTACCTATGCTTGGAAATTAATGAAAATCAAATAAATCAACAAGAAATTAGTACTTAGGGACAACAAAAAGAAGAATTAGTATGAGCAGAATAGACTGAAAATCCAGGCTGGGCTAAACAAACTGTGTAATGAAGATGAAATTATGTGCTACTTCTATTTTTATTATGTATAATTTAAAACTCTTCGGTGGGTTTGGGTTCTGGTGCTCAGTAACCAGTAACTACTCTTGCAAGTAATAATAGGGAGGGAAAGAACAGTCTGGGTTATTAATGTTCTATTTGATTCATAAGGTAGTGAGGAGGGACAAATATACCTTGCCAGATACAGACCAGTGCTACATCTTGCTGTAAAATTTATTCATCAGGTGTTTAAGCAGAATGAAAGCTTTATTTTTAACCAAGTTGTCGTTGTCTGGTCTTTACAACTTGTTGGGCAAAACTGGGACAATTTTTGCTAATGGGAGTGAGTGGCACTGCGGCTCTGCTGGGGAAGAAATGTGCCCTTTTGGTATCTTTATTTGCTCAGAGATTGTCTTCAAATAGCATTTAACAGTGTCAGTCAAAGACTAAATTTCAGGGTTGAGGTAATACAGAGATTTTCCTTTTCAGCTACTTTAGAGGCTCTACTATTTTGACTACCCCCAGGGAATATAAAATGTGTTAGCAGTTAAATCCATGACAACAGAGAACTTACTTAAGCATTAGATTTAGCCGAGTTAACATGCAGTCAATTTAACTGGCTGAGACACAGGACACCCTGACACAAGGAAGCTCTGAATAAATCCTTGCTCCAAACACAGCAGAGTGGCAGTTCCAACAGGGGTCTCTGGCCTTTGGGAGAAACAGGATAGACAGACAGACAGTCAGAGATTTCTTCTACAGTTGGGCAGGCTGTGGCTGGGGTGAGTTTAAGTGAATTTTAGTGAATTTGTTGTGAATTTAGGTGCCTGCAGGTGTTTAAGTGCCTAGATCATGTGATGTGCAGGTGGAGATTTCAGTAGAACATCAACATGGGTTTTGAAGGACTAGAGAGGATTTCCTGCTTTACCTCAAGCACTCCTCTTTGCTACGGAGTTCATCTTTCCCATCACTGCTTCTGCTGTGTTTTTTTATTGTGATTCAACTGATTAGCAGTAGGATCCATCTCTCCAAGGGTGTCTGTGATGCAAATATGGATGAAAATAAGGTCAAAATTTTCCAGTGCATGAAAAGTTTTGAAAGTAGCAAGGATATGAAGGGGACCGAGGCAATGAAGCTGAGCCTTCAGGCTTGGCAGTGGTGTGTGCAGTGGCAGACAATAGATGGTGGAACGATAATTCATTCTGCTCAGTGACGTAAACCAGGATGTTTAAAAGATCGGGTGGGATTTCTGCAGTTTTGGAGGTCTTAAATTGAACGTGTCATTGTGGTATAAAGAAATGGCAGTGGGATGTCTCAAATATATCTACTGTCTACCTAAAATCTCTGTCTTAAAATTCATTTGCTTAAGACTCTAGGGTAAATTTCTTTGAGGCTGGACAATAATCAAATTGTAATGAAAAGTCAGTGAGGTTTATGTATCAAAATCCTTGGGTTCACTTTCTAAAATGGCATTTATATGGCTGATGT
The DNA here is from genome assembly GCA_013398175.1 of Climacteris rufus. Lineage (NCBI taxonomy): Eukaryota > Metazoa > Chordata > Aves > Passeriformes > Climacteridae > Climacteris > Climacteris rufus. The sequence continues at coordinate 914,191 of VZRZ01001864.1, read as the reverse complement.
GCTTTCAGCTGTCTTTGTTAGTGGTCATTTTTTTACCTGCCACTTCTGCTGAAAAGCAGAGGGGAGAGCAAAGTGTAAGAAACATGTGCAGGAAGAATTAGAGAATGACTGATTGTTCAGTCTCTGTCTGCAAAAAGAACTGGGACTATCAAATGAACCCATCAGGCCCTGCAGGTTCAGAGCAGAAAAATGTGCTCTGTGTTTAGCTGTGAGATTCCTGGCCATTGGGTATTGGGGACAGCATGAGTTTCCATGAATCCAAAAACACTGCTGGCTCAAAAAACCCTTGACCTGCACATCTCCAGCAGCTGCAAAATGTTCTGGGGAGCAGCATTACATGATTATTCTTGTCATGGGAGTCTTCCCAAGGCCACTGTTCCAGCCAAGGTATAGTTATGGATTTAGTATGAATCAGTATGTTCCTTACCATGTTGCAACACAGAACTGAGCTCTATTTTCTGCTGAGCTTGCTTGTGAGATATGGAACCTGGCAGAGTCATATCTTTGGTTAAGCAGTTGAGCTGAGACATGTTTTATGAGTCTATGTTGTCTCAAAGAATGCATGTGTAATTTAAGATTGAAGCAGTGAGAAAAGAAATGGAGGAAGGTTAAGATCTCTTAAATGTTGGCTTCACTGAATTGGAACCAGAAAGATTTGATGATTTGATGGCTGGTTGCACGTTTCTCGACAGCTTGCCTGCGCCAGGATGAACGTTTGTTCTGAGATGGGGACAAAGCACATTCTAGCACAAAAGTCACAACGAAGGGCCAGTTAACCTCTTTTCCTCTGTGTGTTCTCCACTGCTGGAATTTTGTCCTAGTGACAAGACAAATGAAATTTTAACTTTGAAAAACATACATGAAAAAAATAGGCATGGGGGGAAAAGGGAAAGATGAACTGATTGAAGAGTAAGTAAAACTTCCAGAAATCTTTGATAATTTCCAGTTTTAAGGTAAAAATTGGCTAAGGCTCACCTTTTCTGCCCTGCTGCAATGTCTGTGCTTATCCTGGCAGATCTCTTGTAGCTTCAGGACCTTTAAAATCAGGATGCTGGCTCTCTGGTCACTGTTTTCCTGCTTCTGAGCAATTGATCTTAAGCCATTGTATTTAATGGAGTTGAACATGACCTTGAATGCCAGAAACCATCATAAAACAAAATGCTTCACTGGCCCATATTATTCTTATCAAAGCTCTTTTAAATAGAAGATTAGGTTTTTATTGAAAAAACAAACAAACAAACAAAAACAAACAAAACCCAGAAAGTATATTTCTGACAAAAATATTACTTTTGCAATGAAAAACTAATCTCTATTTGGAAAAAAAAAAAAAAAAAGTGATTTAAAGCTTATTCTCTGTGGGGAATCATAGTCTTTTCCAGAAGGAGAAAAATAAATATTTTTTCCCCAACAGCAATACAGTATTAATGCTTGCTAGTTGATTCAGATATTCTACTTTTTGTCTTCTTTTTTTTTTTTTTTTTAATTTTTGTAAATTACTATTTACATCTGGTATTTTTTCTTTTTAATTATTATTGTTCATCCTGGGCATTTGCTAGCATAAAATTATTCATACAAGTAGTTGAATTTGCAAGTCTCCTAGTAGCACTCCGTCAGTTTCAGGTGTTCTAAAAACTGTTCTGATACATGTTCGCTTTGTCTTTTCCAGCTTATTTCTGGGAGGGTGAACAAACACACTTTTTAATGCATTTAAATTATCTTACTTTTTGTCAAGATACACTTTCAGGTAACACAATTAATTAAAACTCCATTAACTGTTTCAAAAGGACACATCCCCTAGTGGCAAACCTTTGGTACTGGCCTACTTGAGTTAATGAGTGTGAATTGATGTATGATAAATATTGACTACTCAGAAACAAAGAGGAATTTTTGTCCTTTTTCTTGCTTTTTATATTTAAGCCTGAAGAGACATATTTCCATTGTTTTTTTTTCCATGTAGAGTCAATCTATTTGGCCCTTCCTGAGAGTTAGAGCCTTTTTCACAAATAGCGTGTCCATCAGGGCCAGGGCAGTGTTTGTCCCTTGTCCTCAGCCCTGGCACACCTTGAATCCTGTGTTCGGTTCTGGGCTTCACTGCAAGAAGGACGTGGAGGTGCTGGAGCGAGCCCAGAGAAGGGCAGTGAAGCTGGGGAAGGGCCTGGAGAGTGAGTCCTGCAAGGAGTGGCTGAGGCAGCTGGGGGTGTTCAGCCTTGAGAAAAGAAGGGTCAAAGTGGGACCTAATCACTCTCTTCAACTGTGGCTGTGTGCGTGGCTGAGACCACGGCAGGTAAGCGTCAATGTTGGTGGAAAGAGACTCAGAACACCACCCTCTGAGTCTGCTACTGTGGTTAGGGTGACACTTTGTGTTCCTTCCAGAATGCCACGCGGTTACTGTTTGCGTAGGTTGTTACTATTGGTTAGTTTCACAGTTACATAATGTTCTGTATTTGGTATGGTTCTGGAAAGTTCGTATCTCCTCGGTTACCCATCGGTTATATTGTAATCTCTGTACCCCTGTTGGTTGTAGCCCTCTCTCCTTCCCCCATATAAACCCCACTCAATGCAGAGGCTGGGTTCTTTGTCTGCGGAACCCTCAGCTCGCCTGGACCCTCGCGCTGTTCCTGCTCCCGATCCCGCTCCTGGACCCTTCCCTGAACCCTCTCCTGCCGCCCTGCCCTAATAAAAGAGCTGAAATCCACACAAAGACCCCTCCTTTGGTCTTTGCTCTCACAGCTTCACTGAGGACCATCGGGCTAAGGGCAAACCTGCTTAGCAGAGGAGCCGGCATTCTCCAGCTAGGCACTGCTGGAACCCTGCTTGGGGGAGAAGTGCTGCAGCTTGACAGCCAGCCCCCACTCCACCAGGGGAAGCCAGTGCAGGACACCACGTGCCCTCGGGCTTGTCCACAGCCCCTGGCTGAGCGTCCCCAGCGCATCATTCAACCCCCTGAAAGGAGGCTGTAGCCAGGTGGTGGTTGCTCTCTTCTCCCAATCAACCAGCAACAGGACAAGAGGACACAGTCTCAAGCTGCACCAGGGGTGATTCAGGCTGGATATCATGAAGAGTTTCTTCATTGAACAGGTTATCAAGCATCAGAAGGCGCTGCCCAGGGAAGTGGTGGAGTCACCATTCCTGGAGGTGTCCAGCAAAGGAGTGGATGTGACGTAGTGATACAGTTTAGTTGGTATGATGGTGTTTGGTCAAAGGCTGGACTCGATGATCTTTTTTTCCCCCCTTCTCTGATGCTGAAAGCAGGGCTGGTTGTACAGGCTTTCAACAGCCCTCGCTGCTGCAAGGTCGGCTACTTGTCTGGGCAAAGTGGGCTTTTGTGGCTTGCAAAACACCTGCACAGGAGGGCAGCTGACCACAAGGACTGACTGAATGAGAGAAAGGAGCAGGGAAAAGGTCTTTCTGTGGGGTGATAAGTATTATATTACATGAGTAAAGCAGAATGGTTTTTTTGATTACTGGGAAAAGTGTAGCCAGAGACCTTTCTAGGCTGCAATCCGGAGTGCTGTCATTGCATAAACCATGTAGAATGAGTTGAGGGTGTGCTGAATAAAATGTCTCCAGCCTTGGGTAATAGAAGCCTCGGTTTTCTGATAGTTGTTTATCATCCATTCTTTTAATGTGTGGTCCAAGAGGATTTTTTATCCAAGCGTATTTTTTTAACTTAACCCTACAACAGGTGACTTGTTTCAACTACTGTTTTCAGGTTCTAAAAAGTAGGAATGCAGCTTTAGCAAGTGAGAATGTGTATTCACATATATAATACTCAGGTAATTCCTGCATGTTGAGCCAAAAATAAACAGAGTTATATCCTATTACACTGGGGTGGGACTTGTGTACTTGGCGCTTCTGCTGCCAAACTCTACAGAAATGGAATAACTGAAGACAAAGATGAAGTTCCTTTTATTCAGTACTCTTACAGAAATATGGCAGTGCTGGAGCATAAAGGAATCTGAAATCCCTGGTAGTGGATAGTAATCTAATGTAAATCCCCAGGCAAGTTCAGTTAATGTATTCTCGGCATGGTGCCTAGAGTAGGATGGGGGGGAGGAATGGGAAGGGATGAATCAGCTCTGATGTTTTGCAAGATCCTGCCTTCTAGTTCAATATTGTCTTGTTTTCTTTGCCTAAATTTATTCCTGACAGGTGGTGACAGAATGTTTTCATTAAAGAAAAGTTTTCTTGAATCACAGAAATCATATAAAATCTCCTGTGGCAAACTAGTGTTCAGACTTATGAGTGGCCATATTCTCTTTGCCAGCTCTTTAAAGCTTAGGAATTCCTAATTGCTGCCTAAAATTCATCTTTTTTTTCCTGGCCCCCTGTCCCCAGCAGTGCCAGCAGAGAGCACAGAAGCAGGATCTCTTGCTGCTGACCCATGCATGGAGCTGCCTGCGGGAGTCCTGGGCGGCTGCAGTCGAGTTGAGCCTTGTCCCTGACACCACGGTCCCCTGACCCCAGGTGGGCTCAGGGCACTGCCAGCCTGCCTCCTGACCTACTTTTGCACTGCTTGATGTTGAATTATGGATCAGCTATGACATTCTGTCACTAGAGCCTCTCAGGTAAGGGTATACTATTTTAGAACTGCTGTCAAGAGAGGGCAAGCTGTTCCTTTGACAAGCTGGGCATAGAAAACAGTGCTGTAATAACACTTCTGTAAGAATAATGCAGGTTATAAGCACTTGCAAAGGGTGCTTGTGCCTTCTTTGTGCACAGCTCGTGGAGCTCGTGGAGGGTAGATTCCTGTGCTCAGGGAACAAACACATGAGGGAACAAACACGTGGCTGTTCGGGTGGGGTAGCTGTGCCTCACCTCATATGTCCTCAAGAGCTGGTTGCTTGAGGTTGTTGGAACCTGCCCTGCCTGCTCTGGTTTCCAAGCTGTGGTTCCTCAGTGAATTTGGATGAGAATGTGGTGTCACGCTCAGACTGTGGCACTGTGGGGACAGAGAAAAAATTACTATCTGTACCTGAGAAGTCAACTGGAGAGCTCCTGTTCCCAGCTTTAGGTCCAGAGACTGTATGTGGACCAGGTTTCCGTGTGTGAGGTGGGACAGGGAAGAGGAAGGGGAGCTGCCTGGTGAACCGGGTGCTGGTGTCATTAGTCTCTGCAAAGCTGAGCACACTGGAGGTGGTTTTTGAATGCTGGCTCTGGTGTGCTGATCCACTACCTCCAGAAAAGCCTCCTTGTACCAAGTGCCCAGGTGTTGAGGCTGGGTTTACTGTTCCCTGTGATAACTGTATTTAGACACAATATAATTTGATATGGAAGACACAAATCACTAAATCAGAAAGAAGCATGGCATTGAATCAAAGGAGGAAAAAATAATACTTTCCCCAACCAGTTAGTTTGTTCCTTACTTCTGGAGCCCATTTTGATTTCATAAGCACATTTTCTTCCTTGCCAGTGCTTCTGTAGAGATCTTTAAAGTATATGTATGTTCTTAGTGTTTTAGTTGTGCATGAGATCAGCATCGTTAACTTTACCCACCCGAGTGGTTCAGTCCCCTGGGCCTATACAGTGGTCAGCTTTGGCTGTTGCTCAGGACAGAATTTGGCAAACAGCTTTAGAGGTGCTAATGAGGGGGGTGGAAGAGGAGAGATACCACATGGCTGAGTGTACATTAAAACCTGTTTGCCTTGATATAACTTATTGCTTTTAGGACTTCTCATCTTCACAGTACTTATAAGCATTAATGAATCCTCATGACACCACTATGAAGTGATGTAAAAATGTATTATTGGTACAGTACACAGTGGGGCAAGAGATAAAATTTTCTTGTGTAAAGCTTGCAAAAGAAGCCAAGGGGAAAACCAGTAGTTTTAAATTACTGTCTTATCCAAGACAACTGGAAATTTCCTTTCTGGGTTGCTGTGTTGTAAAAGCATACACTGTGTAGGCACATGTATCAATGCTCTCCTGAACAAAGAAATGTTCCTTAACTAGTGCTTGGGAAACCAGTGCAGCTTTAAAATAGCTGAATGATTCTGCGGGGAAATGCTGTGAGATTTTTATATCTGTCACTGAGCTTACTAAGGGTGTTTTTTTATGGCTTGTTTAGCAATTTCAGACTTCTCTCATGTGATTTCTCCTTCCCCATAACTCAGTTTGAAAAGGAGGATGGAGGAGAAGGGAAGGAACAGCACCTTCAGAACGCGAGGAGCAGGTCTTGGGTGCCGGGCAGTGGCTGGGAGGACAGAGCAGCTGAAGGGGTGGTTTGGGTCTGAGGATGCCTGGCAGAGCTGTGATGTGAGACTTCAGCCATTGGAGGAGGCATTGCTAGGACCTTCAGGGACTGTGCTGCTAGTTCTGCTGGAGCATCCTTTCCTGGTCACTGTAAGTCCTGGTCTTTGCCCTCTCCTACTGCTTGTTATTGTCACACTTTGTAGCCAATGCCATTTCAGTGTAATTCCACCCTTGCTGTATCAACCTCCTCCCATCTGTATTTGTTCTCTGCTGCTAGGAGCTCTTTGGCAACCTGCCACAGGAGATATCATCTGCAGCAAGTAGAGAATTACTGTACTCTGACCTCCTCTGGATTGCAAGCTACATCTGCTTCATGGGGCTCAATCCTGCAAAGAGCTAAACTCAACTTCAGCAAGGCAGCCCTAGTGGAAACAGCCTTCCCTCCCACAAATGGATTTATGGTAAAGAGCAGTGCATGTATGTACATTGACCACTCTAGGGTAGAAACCAGGACAATGAATGAAGTTTTTCAAGTGAAGTCTGTAAACTGATTCTAGCTGTATAAAATAACTTTCCTTTTGGAGGGAAGGATCTTCTTTGATGAATAAAAAGCTAAGGTAAAAATGAAAACCTAGTCAGGATTATTGATACAAACACTGTAATGTATTTCTTTTACTGGTAGCACTAATGTTTTCTGATCAGTTGTCACTGAACATAATTCAAGATTTTTATATATATTTATATAGCATAAATCTGGAGATGCATCTTCTAAGACAAATACCTAGGTATTATATACTTAGGTATGAAGAACTAGGACACAGATAATTATGTTTCTGATGAAATTAAGTATCTACATATTGAAATATCCATGCAACAACCCTTCTGAGGCATTTTAAATGGCATAAAACTCACTAGCTGTATCCCTGATGATTCTGATGCACATTACTACTCACGTCCTCTGAGCTCTACAATCTGACATCTCAGCTTGTTCAAAGAAGGGCTGGTCAGTTTAATTTGCTCGCAGTAACATCGTTTCTGAAGCCAGAACATTGGTTCAGAAGCTATAAAGGCCATTTTTTCCTGTACCTCAGCTTGCTCCATGTTAACTCTATTTCTGCTGGCACTTCCCTTTCTGCTCTCCTTCCAAAGGAGGCACTCCCACAAATGCTGTCTCCTGTTTCTGATCATACTGCTGTCCTCTTGGGGTGCATCCACCAGTGCTGCATCCTTTCAGAATTACCACCAGGCTCTGTGACTGCCTTCTTTAGCTCTGGTCCCTGTCTCCTGCTATCTGATGTTTGTGTAGCTCTTCCCAGTTCTTTCATGGCTACTCTCTTTTCCACTTCTCTGGATCTCACTGCTGCTCCATGTTCTCTGCAGTCAGTGGGCTGAGGCAGGTGTCGGATATTTTCTTCCCACTCCTCTTTCACTGCACCTCACTTCCCCACTTCTTTCCTGAAAGACCACTCAGAGTCATCACCTTTGCTTGGTGTTGCCTTGTGAATAGGACTTTGGGTACAGGTCTCTCTCAACTATCTTTTATTGCTAGGAGGCTTTTCAGATAATGAGATATGAAAGAGAGACAAAAATTACTCCAGAGTGCTGGATTAGATTGATGTATCACCTGTCAACACATTTTCCTGAAAACAAAGGGGTAGGTGATGTCCCAGTTTTCACAAATGCTATGTTTGAGAATTTTGTTAGCCAGGGGGCCATGCTGCTACCCAGGAACGAGACTTCTGTGATTCTTTGACATTGTGAACCTTCCTATGCTCTCCATGAGCTCTTCCCAAGAAGATGGACTCATTGATGAGTAAAATGTTTGGTTTTCCTTTAGACTGTGGTTGTGTGTCTTATAGTGAGTCTGTTGCCTTCACACTGTTGTATGTTTCTGTGCTTGGGGTAAACACATGGGATTCACTTCATGTTCTGTATAGTACAGTTCTGTGCAGCCCTCATCAGTATATAGAAAAGGGGGTATGTGAACTCACATGCTGAACTTACTCTCTTTAAGTATCCTGCTTTGCTACAACAGACTAAGAATTAGCATCTGAGTGTCACATTCTTGTAGTACTGCTTGAACTAATTAAGCTGTGTATGATTTGCCTTCTGGACTTTCACTCCTGCTAAAATCAAGTGACTAGTGCCAGTGTAAGTTAGACATGAGTGAAACATTGTTCAGCTAAACAGCTTGAATAATGTAACAAAAAGGTGCCATTTTGCACGCCTATTCAGAGGGCAGAAAATCAATCTGCTTCCAAAGCTGGAGCCCTACCACTGGGTTTGTGGGTTTCCAGCAGTTTCTGACTTAAAGCCCATTTTACCTGACAGTTACCATAATCATGCTGTTCAGTCACGAGCATGCAAACTGCACAGATTATGTTCAGGAATTACATGGTGGAAATACAGAGAGGTCTGTTTAATGAGGTACAAAACCCATTCTGCATGAAGTGTATAAACCTCAATTATCCATATGGCACAAGGGACAAAAGATGATTTTGATAATCAGGCTTTCAGAGTATGGCAGGAATATTCAATATGATGAGCATTAAGAATCATGACCTCATCTGGGATAACACAAAGTTTATATAATTGAAGTGCTTCTGTATTGGATTCAAAGGATTAAATAATATTTAATGTTTGGGCTCCCGTTTGGTAACTGCTGTTAGTATCCAACCCAAAAAGATCTGTAATAGTCAGGTAGGTCCAAGGGCTTCTCACTGCCACTGGTAGTCTGAAGACTACCCATGACTAGGGACAGAAAAAGGGAATTTGATAGCCTGCTTCTGAAAGAGACTCAACGTGCCATCTTTCCACTGTGCACTTGCTGACTTAAAAAAAAAGACTTGTTTTCTCTGAAAGTTGTATTTTAAAGTTTGAAAGAGAAATACTTTTCTTTTTTATTAAGGTTTGGAGCTCAGAATGTTTTGGAATATTTTTCTTGCTCATTTAGAATAAATCCCACTTCATTTGAATTAATTACTGCTCCTATGGTGATATTTGAAATAAAGACTATTTTGGATGATCAAATGAGAGGGGAAAAAAAGACTGAAACTCATCATATGAGTCTTACTGGTAGAATCTTATTAACTCTGAATGCTGATATTCACAAGCTGATCCATCCTTCTGTCTCCCACTATCGCGGTCTTTTGGTTTTTAAATGCATGGAAGGTTTTTCAGACAGCTCTGCTAGAAATAAGTTTCCCATTACCTTACCACAGTGGTAGGGATCAAGTCAAAATCATCTGAGTTGTTACACTTTGAAGAGACCAGTATTTCTTGGTTTGAAGAACCAATATGGTGGCATATTCTCCCACTTGAAATGTCAGTAAGGCAATGGTAAATGAGAATATCTTCGTATTGATAGGGGTGGAGTGTCACTATTGATAGGTGTTTTGGTGTCACTCCAGCTGTTTCACTGAACTGTTTTGCATTCTGCCAGACTGTGTATTGAGTGTGTCTTCTGCTCCATGGGCAGAGTGAACAGATGAATCCAAACAGATGCATGAATGAATAGATGTTGTTTGTCTGTCAGGATGCAGCCTGGGTCAATTCACTGGCAATTGCGTGTCCTGAAGTCAGTCTATAGTCTGACACTGCTTCATCATTCTACCATGCAGTGCCCTTGGAAAGGGATCCGTGGCCTATCCAATTTGGTCCATTGGCTGAAAGGGTACCAGGGCAAGGTCACTACTGGGATGTAAAACTAGATCAAAAGTACCTATAAGAAAGAAAATATTTAAGGCTAAGCTCAGGTAGTTCTGCTATTTGCCCCTAATGTTTTCTTCTGCACGGCATGTGGCAGCTGGAGGTGGGTGAGCCATACTTTGTGGTGGAGGCTGCAAAAATTGCAATGGTTTAAAGACCTTGCATGTTCTTAGTAAAGGACTGCCTGAAAGCTGAGTTCTTTGCAGGGCAGGAGATTGGCTGGATACAGAAGATCAAGGGGGACCTGAACTCATGGCCTTGCTTCTTTCAGATCATTGAGGCTCCTACATGACAACGCAACAGAAAGGTCTTCAGTCAGTGAGCATTTTCTGACCCATTTCTTTTCCTTGTCCTATGAAAAACTGGCACTGTACCCTGACACACCATCAGCAACTGGTTCTCTGTTCACATGGGATTTGGAGATTCAGTAGAGTCCTTATCTTTGTATTCAGGAAGCTTGCTAAGAATCACACTCTTGTACTATTCTCTCTTGAACTGACATAATCCCCTTTATACAGGGGGCTTTATGTCCCCTTCACCATTCATTTAAAGTGGTGGCCAGGTCCACCATAACAGCAAATCAATAGACAAAGGGAATCTCTGGAGTTCATTTTACTGTAACCACTATGAATTTCCTGTGAATCCACTTGCAAAGACTGTTTTTATCTGACAGTCTTGTCCTGCATGAGACGTGAACCAGAAAATTACTTGTTAGGAGTGTCTTTGTTGGCTGTTGGCTTTGCACAGGAAAAGAGCAGAATCTTTGTGGTATTACATGCCAGAGGTTGTACAAAGAGAGGACGGGGCTGGCTGTTAAACACACACAAATGTAAATTTTGAAATGGGTGTTGCAGTGCTTGAACAAAAGTATCTGACACATTTTGGTTTTCAGAACAAAACTTTAGCAATGTCTGAGAGAATAATATATGTGAAAGTACATATGCCAATGATGTGCACTCTCTCTGTATCACCGAAGTTTCTGTGGGATGACTATTCACTTAAATTCGGTGGGAACTCCATGGGTTTTTGTATAGAAAATGTCAGGGAAAATCTTGTCAGGTAATGTTTTAAAGCAGTGCCACCTTATGGTTCGTTTCAGAATAGGGTTGCTTGGTGTCCCACCCTTGCAGAACACCGTGTGCATCTGGCTGGGGTCTCTTAACTTTGTTAAATGGTCATCTTTTATGTTTCTGATTGGGGGGCAATGGACTATACCTATCATTATCAGGACTAATTGTAGAGAAAAAACTGCAATTATTAGCTTACTTCTCAAAGAAGAGCTGTTCCCACTGTACAATTAATCATCACATTGCTCACATGGGCAAAAAATCATGCTCCAGGCCCTTTCCTCCCAGATTCCTTGTATTACTGCCTAGGGATCCTATTTGTGCTGAGATGTTGCATTCCAACCCAATGTCACAATCTATGACCTTGGTAGCTGCAGCCCATATTCATCACACCTAGTCCTGTCTTGCATGCCACAGTAAATAATTGCTGACTGGCCAAGAGCAAGAGGAAAGGCTTTGAAATTCTGCATCACTGTTGCTCACCTAAATCCAAGATCCCTAAGCAGGGCGGGTTTCATGGATCTGATGTGACTGTGCATCCAGGGAAGATGATCTTAAAAAAATCCTCGCCGAAAAAGCTGGTCCTCTTGGTCTCTTCCTGTTCTTGTTCCAACTTCTGGCAGGACTGGCTGCTGTCTGGATGCCAAAAGCTTGTCAGAGCTGCTTGGTTGTGTGGCTGTTCTGACTTCCCTGAGAAGTCAATTACATATTGACGTATGCTCCAGTGTTAATTACAGCTACTGCTGCAGTTTGGAGACTTCTTTTGTCTGCAGTAGCCATAGCAGTTTGCAAATAATTCTGGTTAGCCTGTGAGAGAAGTGTCACTAAATTACAGGAGAAAAAATCTTGGAGATACCTTAATAGAATTTTAGGTTTTAAAGTAGCAGTTTCTTCCAACAACTGCAATGCAGAAGTCCCAGAAGTGGTATTAAGAAAGATGGGGTTCTTTGCTACCCTGCTGAAAGCAGAGGAAATCCATTTCTCGGGGAAATTACTATTTGAGCTGGAATGAGAAGTGTCACAGGGATGGATGTGTTGGGAGCAGCTCAGCCTGACATTCAGCTGTTACTGCTCTGCTGCGCAGTGCAGTGCACACAACCATCACCACCACCATCCTCAGTGTTAACCCACCACTGGCTGCAATGGGGTTAAAATCAGCCAGGAGCCATTAGCTGGGCTTCAAATCTCTCTGTTGGACTAGTTTATTCATATACAGTCCTTTCTTCTTCTTTTTAGGCACGTAGACACTACATTGCATTTTTACTGAGCATTGTGCAGAGATGGCCAGCTCAGCATGACTGTTAAATTCCCTCAGATTTCAGCAACAATCTTATTTAGTATAGAAGACAATAAAGCTTAGTAATGAATAATATTAGCTCAAATATAGCTGTTGCTATGAGTTTAGCTTGTTCACAAAGGTGTGCATGACAAGTCCTGTGGCTACAGAGAGTACTGTGGAAACTCAATTTCCTATGATCTTGAGCCTTTTCATTCACAGGCTTTAAAAAATTAAATTAAACTACTATTTTCTGTTCTCATCGTGTATCCTATACAATTCCTATCCTTTTTCATACAGCCTTTTTTCTGCCAAATATTTTGACAGCTACATGCAGACTGCCTCATTCAACTTATCTGAACAGCAAAATCAAAACCTTGACCTTCTTCACTCTGGTGTTACAAAAAACACAAAGAGCTCATCGTATTTGAGATCTCCAGTATCTGTCTGATTGGCCTGAAATCAGCATTAAAAGTTTATCACAGACATATAAACAGACTGATCCTGGAGATTTGATTTTCACAGGGAGCTAGGCTAACTAAATCAAGTCAAAAGTGTGGAAATTGCAACCAATGTAAGATGACACACCTGAAAATTGGAAGAGTGTGGTGATAGAAGAAAACAGTCCAAAAATGAAGGTGATGCCACACTAGCTGCCTTGGAAGATCGTCTGAAACCCTTCAAAGCGGTGCCTTCCAGGATTCAAGGGATGCTGCAGCGTTTACTTCTGAATGTCTGAACTCACAGACTTGGGTCCGGCTCTTCCGGGGAACAGACGGTTACAGCTTTGCTGGTGAGGGGCTTAGTGCCAGCACCGTGCTGAACGCCAGCTGAGGGTGAGCACATTTTGGAACAAATTTATAATGTACCTTGAATTGTCTATTTCCATAGCACTTGGAAAAAACTGTGCTGCTCTGCCTCAGGGCATCCATAGCAACTTTAATACCTGGCATTGGTTTGTCAGTCCTGCCTATGATTTATTCTTTTGCTTGACATTATTTCTGTTTCATTGGTATTACTCTTTCATTGTAATAAAGCTTTTTTTTTCATCAAACAATGACGGTATGTGTTATACAAAAATGAGAGAACTCACTGACATGGAACTTTAATCATGTTTCTCTGTGCCCTTGATATAATCTTTCAACAGCATCAACACTTTCAACAGTATATTCTTACTCTGATGCATGATGGGTTTATTGGTGTGACACAAACTATTGGATATCAAAATGGTATGTATTTGGGGAATTAAGTAACTGCAGCATTGGAACAGTTTCTGGTAAGTAATTTCAGTCCAGATTCAGGTGACTTTAGACGCATATGGTAGGTCATACAAAAATTCCAAAATACCTAACGTGTCTGTGACCACGCATAGCCTGCTGTGACAACATGGTGTGCTGATTGCAAGGGCTGGATGCCAGAGCTCCCTGCTCAACTGGAAAACCTTACTCAGCCAAATAGGACCCTGTGACTCTCAGGTGTATAGTTCTGATCATGCTCAGCAGCACGTATGTGTTTGCATTTATGCATTCTCACACTACGTTATAAGATGAATGGAATGGTTTTACTTCTCCAGTTCTTTGTAAGAAAGGGGTTTAAGTTTTAGGAAAAAAAGTTGACTTCCAAAAATGATTATATTCTCATTAGAAGTGTGATATTAATGGAGTAATTGTTATAGCTTTATTTTGAATTCTCATTTGACTTGTTATTATTTTAGGAGTGTAAATTTGTTTTGTTATATGTATTTTTGAGACAGCAATTACTGGTTTGGCTTTTGTTTTTTGTAAATACATTTTATCAAGACAGAAGGTTATTTTTATGGAGTATTTTTTACCTTTAGCATTATGTTGCTGAATTCGAGAGACAAAAAAATAAGTTTTTCAAAGATTCTGCCATATTGTTTAATGCCAGGTTTTCCTATATGAAAGGAAACTTTTAGAAAGGGTTCAGGATTATACAATTAGAGAAAGTGGGTTTTGGGTTGCTGCTGAAGAGGCAGTTTCTGTGGCTGTACAAATTCCTAAGTTCAGGAGTGCTTATAGTTATAGCAAGACTCATATTGCTGGCAAGGCACCACATTCCACAGTATCTTCTGGTGGTTTTCATCTATCTTTTCTCCCTCTTCCTAATTTTTCTTACGTCAGAAAGAGTAGCCTTTTATAACTGTTGTTTGTTTCAACATTCCCTGGCATCTAACTATGCTCTCAGGTATAAAGCAGCAACACAGGAGTTTTCCAGCCCTCTCGTTGGTATTCATGGCCAGATATAAAGATGGGCTGACCTTTACTTGCCTTCAACATTATCTGCAGGCTCATACCATCTCTGATTGCCAGCCTTGAAGGTTTGCTTACACTTGCATACAAGATCTCACCACTGTATGTGGGGCTGAGTGTTGGTTTATTTCTCTACATTAGAAAGTCTCTCATCTCTGTGTGAAATGAGGAGACTGAAAGCCATGTGATGTCTTGCTAGGGCTTTTTACATCTGCCAAAGCACCCAGACTGTGATCTAATTACACCACCAGTAAATACCTGGCTTATTTTTATGCTGCTTACTTTTTAATGCATTTGCAGCCTTTGTGTTGTTTTCACATTTTAAACAGGATTGGGTTTTGGAAAATTGTGTCTGTATCACAAAAAGAATAATGCTGTTTTTCTCACACTTTTTACCTCAAAGGTGCACAAATGTTCAAGAATTTGCACAATGTAATTAAACATGCAACACAGAGAATGATGTGCTATTTGTACTTCTCATGTGAGGGCATTTTGTTTCATTTACACCTCTTGGTGCATCGCCTGGAAAATTATTATGGATGCTACAAGCTGTGTGGGAAAAGAAGTCCTGATAATGGGCATGGATAATTAGTGTTTTGTCAGCCTTCGTGCTTGTATGGATCCTGCTGCAGGATCAATGCATGATCTCAATGTGAATCTGGGTGAGACACAGCCTGTGAGGTGGAAGTGGCAGGCATAGGGACTAAAATGTAATATGATGTTTCTTCTTCTGGTTTGTTTTTCAGAGCTCTGCAGTAAATGCTACCACTTGAATGCTCTTCACCTGGTTTTGTCTTTCTTCAAAGCCCTTCTATGCTTGGCAGGAGTGTGTTAGGATGGAGAGCTTTGGATAATTGTGTTTTCAGCCTTCTGCTCTGCTGCATCCTTCCAACAGAGTGCTGCAAGAGAAAAAGAAAAATAACTGGTTTTGAGGGAGATCTTACTAGGAGCTGGGCTCCCTGCAAGAGACAGGTTAACCCCATCTCCTTGCAGAAATCAAACCTATCAGGTCCTGTATCCAAAATTCTCTGTATACAAATAGACTAAGCTGCCACAAGCTCTACGTCTGCAGTTATGAGCAGTCCCATTTGTTCTTGTGCACTTGGTTTTCTCAGGTTTAGGTTTTGTACAGCTGTTGCACTCTGAATCCAAAGCTTCCAGAAAGCCATGAGGTACCTGATGACTTCAGTGGACTCTAGGACTGCTCTTAAATCCTAACTTCACTGCCTCTAAATGATTAGATGAATTTACTTGGAAATGGATTAATCAGCAAGATCTCCATGCAACGTACAACAGAGGAGTCCTTCTGCTTTACCTGTTCTGAGAGTTACTGGCTCCTCTCACATTAAGGGATGTGGCTTTATACCAAAGTTAGTCTGTGGTGTAACAGTACACTATTCTACAATGCAATATTCTACTTTGTATAGATATATAGTGTACATACACTTTGTAGAGTTAAAATTGCAGCAAGACCTTGGTTACTCTAAGACTCACAGAAGTCAAACGGAGTAGTTTTTTTCTGTCATCTTTAATGTGGTTTCAGATTAGCCCCTTACAAGGGACAAAAGTTCATGGTGTTCTTATAGGCAAGGCCCCCTGTGGACCTTCAGGAGGCAGGCTCACTGCATCAACTTTTCTGTGAACACTGCAGCTGGCAGACAGATAGATCTGTGTAAGGTTTAATATGGTTAAAGGGAGAAATAAAGTGCAGGTCTGTGTGTACACTGCCAGAAGACAGCACTGCCTTCAGCTGGCCAAGAGTGTTTTCTGAGACTGGGGGCTCTGAAATGAAGCTGGAATATTGGGAAACTCATGGAGCAGAGTGTTTTGCCTCTATCAGCTATGGTCAGTTCAGGCAGGTGCTGCATTTTGACTTGCAGAAAAATTCACTGGCTCAAGCTCTTGCCAAGTGTGTAGCTCGCCTGGGCTCACGATGTTGTTTACAGGCAGTTGCTGGACCTGTTTTCAAGGACAGATGACAATATTCAAAGAGATGTGAATACAGATTTTAATTTGAAAGTGCCATGAACTTGTCAATTCATACTTTCTTGAACTTGTAAAAAAAAAATCACATTTATTTGACACAACAATAAGGATGCACAGACCAAGAAACCTGTGTGTTGTGTTTACAAAAAGAGACTAGAAAGTAAATTGATTCACTGTAACCATCCCCTTTTTAGAAGAGCTAGAGCATGAGCGAGCTGTAACTTTATAGCTTTGGCCTTGAAACTGGAAAGATTAGCAAACACTTGTTTTATTCTTCCTCAAAAACTTGTCCAATAGCACAGAAGAAAACAGAGGTTCTTACAGGGAAATGCAGTGCCATTCTCCGGATTTAGCAGTGGGATTTTATTATGTATTTATGACAATTGTAGCTTATGACAATCTTTGTCGAGACCCCAATATCAAGGCTCTGTGACTAAGGATTTCAGATCCATCTCCTGCAAGAGGTGGTGAGGTTTGAGCCCAGTTCTGTGTTTCTTCCAGTGTTTAGTGAAAGTTTGGGCCCTGGTTTTGTCTGATACTCAGACCTCAGTTACTGAAGACCATATCCAGGCTCTGCCACTCACTGAGCCTGCATTGCTCAGCCGGTCATGGAGAAAGTTGAGCTGTGTGGGTGTTTGTGCTGATGCCACTGGCCCTGGGACAGAGTGCCATGCACCCACCATTCCTGCCACGTGCCTCCAGTGCGTGCCCCCTGCCCAGCTTGGCCCTTCAGCGTGGGGCCATCCCTGTGCCAAAGTGCATGTGTTGAATTAATTTCCAGTGGGCTTCTCCACTGTCATGCTCCACCACCCCATGTCTGGGAGGGAGGTGCTTGAGGGAACACCAGCTGCCTGGGGCAGCAAGAGGATGCCATTATGGACATGAGAAGACTCCAAAGTATTCCTTTGGGAAGTATAACAAACCTTAGCTTGCTTGTAGTCTCACCAGCCACAAGTCAGCTTCATCAAAAGAAACACACTCCTCAGGTCTTGTCTTTACACCCTGAAGAGCGGCTGGTGGTCTGGAGTCCATGACAGCCCCCAGTCCACAGAGCATCCTGGTGAGGAAGGCACAGGCACAGCTTACAGTGCCAAATGCTCTGTGACTTCCAGGGGGGCCATTGCAGTTTTCTATGAGTCATTTTCCCCTCCTCCCCTGCAAAAAAGAATGTCATTTAATGGCCTCTTCAAGGTATTTTGACATATTTTAATGTAAAACAGTCTACAGAAATAGAACATCTGTTTACATTTAGCTAAGGCTAAAATGGGTTATTTCAGTTTCACTTTGATGATGCAAAATTACAGAATTGAAGGTATGATAGAATAAATCTCTGAAGATCATCCAGTTCAAAGATTTATTTTATACTGAACAGTATACATCTTGTGAAAGATTTGTTGATTTTGATTGTTTCTGAACAGTCTCTCAGAGTTGTGGATGTAATCTCACTTTAGGAGCATAAGGGTAAATAATTCTTTTAACCTACTCTTGCAGTTCAAAAGAGGCTGCTTCATAGTTGCTGTTTGATCTTATTTCAAGGTCTGCCACAATGCAGTTATTTTTTTCCTACCTCTGCTGAGGACTCATGAGAGTTTTTTCACTTATAGTTGCTTCATTTGAACAAAATAACAACAAAACCTTCGGGTCCAGCATTCCTTTCTGGAAACTGTTCAAAGTCCACAGAGTTATTAAATAAATCAGCACCTAGCAACAGATTGCTTAGGATATGTATAGATGCAATGTGATTCAGTAATAAACAATTTGGCAATAAAAAAATTTGCCAAATTTGACAAAAAATAAACATTGCCAAAAGTTTTTTTCCTGTGTTACAGGACAACAGGATCAGCTCAGCATCTGAGCCTTTTGATTGAGTTACAGGTGGGCAGTGATTTTAATTTTCTATAGTTCATGATGTTTCTGCATGATCTGGAAAGAGGAGGATCCTGCTGAACTGAGATCCTATTTCGTCATAGCACTGGCAAGTCATAAGAAGAAGTTTTTGTTGGGATGGTGCAGTGCCCATTTGGGTGCTGGTGGTTAACTTCCAGTTGGCTTGGAGTGGATGGGTTGATCCATCTCCTTGTTTACCATTGATAATCAAGTGATTAAGATCTTCAGAAGAGGGAGAGTTAGAGAAAGGATGTGGAAGATCTGTCCCTTCCCCTCCATTTTTCATTTGGCTGAAAAATCTCAGTATGCAGCAGCAGTGGCCAGTCTGTCTGGGAAGAAGGGATTGCTGGACTTGGTTCAGGAGGTGGATCTGGCCACAGGAGTGTCATGACCTGAGCTCAACCTTACCCCAAAGTTCCCCCATGACCCACCAAGCACCCATGAAGTTTCACAGTCTCTCTTCCCCCATAGCAGAAGGAATAACCACTATCCTTGGAGGAGGGCTGGGAGGCTGCCCTCATTAGTGTTGGGAAAGCCCCATGAAATGCAAGTCAAAATACCATTTGTTGTCTTACACATAAGAACCGCTCACAGCAAGAACTTCCTTTTAAAGAGGACAGAAGTTTATTTAAAGATGTGTTTCATATTTAAAAGGACTCGCTTGTTCCTGTTGCGATATTTCTAAGCGTGATTTTGTGAACAAGAAAGAGGAAGCTCTGAAAGTGGCTGTATAAAAATTGCCATCAAAGGCATGAAATAATTTGAAAACCAGACTGGCTATGCTACACTTTGTTAGCATCTTGTACTCCAATAACCTTAGTTGCTACAACTAAAGCAAGTAAAAACCGTGATACTCATGTGTCTCTAACACAATATTTCTTTCCCAAATGGTGTCTGAGAGGAGTTGAATCATTTATTCTTCTGTACTATGTGACTTACATAGCCTTTTTTAAAACAGTAATGGTGATAGCTTCCATCTGTGTGTTTATCTGGGGACTCTTTATTAAGTTTGTTATGTCAAATGATCTAGAAATAAGAGCTCAAACCCCTGCAGATACGGCACAGTATTCAACACAAAAAAATAGGAACAAAATAAAGTTATAGTACATACCTCAGCATGGTTTTTTTCATACCAGATGAAATATTTACATTTATAAGCACAAGAACTAGTTTTACAAAATATGCAACATTATCAGTCCACACCATGGGGCCAAATACAAACATCAGATTAAGGGAAAGAAAAGGGAAAGGGGATGTCAGGGTGGACTAACATCCTTGTAACACCAGGAGTGCACTTCAGCTGAAGTTATTGATGAGGGTTCGTGCTG
Source organism: Climacteris rufus (assembly GCA_013398175.1). NCBI lineage: Eukaryota > Metazoa > Chordata > Aves > Passeriformes > Climacteridae > Climacteris > Climacteris rufus. The sequence goes on along the minus strand of VZRZ01001864.1, from coordinate 894,477 downwards.
CCTCTGGTTATCTGCTGCTGCTTTACCTTAATTTAATTCCTTCATGGAATAAAACATAAAATTAAATTAATCAAATCTTTAAAGACACAAAGTGGAACAGATTTTCTTCCAAGAGGAAAAGCAGATTTGGTGGCACTATCACATTCCATATGTAGGAGACATTAGTCAGATTTTTTGGTCTGAAAATCCAAGGTATAACTGCTTTTCTAGTGACCTTATTTTTTATTTTATTTTAATTAAAATTAGAAGTTTTAAACAATAGTGAATGATTTTGTTGAGAATACTTTTAATTTTTTGTTTTCTAGGAATTCAGAAAATGCTTGTTTTCACTTTGTAATGGAGCCAAATAATCTTGGGGGGTGGGAGAAAACAATAATATCAATCAATTTTTCACTCACCAAGGCCCTCAAATGCTATGGCAGTGATCACTGTTTTTATTGTCTTGCTCCAACAGCAAAAGCTGACACAGGGACAAATTTTAGAGGATTCTGTTACAGGTGAAGTCTCTCAGTGTCTTTCAGCATCAGTGGCCAGAGCTGGATGTTTTGAAAATCATCCCTGGGTTTCTGAAGAGCCTTTGCTTGACAGCATTAGTCAGAAGCCATCTGAGAAAATCAAGATGTGCCATGTCCATGAGATAAGTGTGTTAGCTGCATTACTTTGTTTTCAGCTCTTCATATTGTGTCAGCGGTTTCACTTCCTTTGGTGAGCACTTTGCTCAGAAGCTACTGTCTTTGTCATGCAAGTGAATCGATTAAACCTAATCTTAAATGAGCATCCAGAATGACATTTCATCTTCAAAGACAGAGCTCTGGTCTCCCATCAGACTTTAACCACAGGTCTGAAACTTTTGAGCAGCTCCTTGCCTTCCTGCAGAAATAAAGGGAATAAGTTTTCCTTTAGAAAAATGTCGTATCAAAATGTTCCCTGTTCCTACAGTCTTGTGTTATTCTCACTGTGTGTGCACAGATATGAGAGTTCATAAACAGCTTTTGTGGTACTGTATAGCTTAGTGCAGCCAAACTGCTGCAGTGGAAACGCTGTAATAGCAGAGGGGAAGGAAAGAGTGTTGCCTTATGTGGTGTTCAACACACGCAGGCAAGCCCTTAGCTGTTTTTCCTTTGTAGTTTACATATCTCTAGGGTGTTGAGAGTCACATGTTTTCAGTCTTCAGTTCTAATTAATGTGAAGGAAAGAAAGGATGGAATGAACAGCACTGTCAAGTCTCACAGCAATAGACTGTATGACATAAGGTAATGTTTTCTTCTTGCTGACAGCCAGAAAATAAAATATATTAGGAAAGGTCTGAACAGATCGTATTGTCCACTTATATAAATTCTTCAAGTTCTGCATTTTAAATGATTGAAGCTAAAAAAATGAGTTCACCTGTAGCCTTTCTTTTTTCTGAAACTTTTTTGAACACCTTGCTTTTGACCTATATTATTCTGTTTAACAGAAAACAGAGCTTTCAAATCATTAGTGCTAAGACATATTTCCTGAAGTCTTACTGTCTTGTCTTCTGTTTCCTTATAAAACATCTGAAATCCTATACTGAGGCACAGAAACAAGGTTGTTTGGTTTAAATTTCATGTTCTTTAACTAATTAACTTGCCCTCTTCCTTTGTCTGTCGTACGGTAATTGGTTCCAGATTCTTGGTATAAACTCTACAACTACCTCAGGAAATAATAAGAAAAGCCCAACCTGTACCTTGGAGAGAACCACTGTGAGGACTGGCCATGATACAGGGCAGTGCCAATTACAGGAATGTTTCTGTATCACTGCAGATAAAGCTGTATGACTGTATACTTTTAAGCCACTTTAATCCCAGGTTATGTGGGTAAAAATACAGCTCTTAAAAAAAGCTATTTTAAGATGAACTCATTAAAGCTGTGTATGTGTACAAGCTCCAAGATGTGTGCAGAGGATGTTCTGGAACAGGCAGACCACATTCACCCAAAGAACTGAATTCCTCATTCTTTTGCATGCCATAGGTTGGGGTTTTTTCACATCCATGTGTTGTGAGTGAATGTTTTATACTGAGTTTACCCAGAGCAACACATAGTCTATATTGTGAGAAAGTTGAAGAGTCCTTAGGCTGATTTAGGTAGTCTAGATGTATTATCCTGTTTGTTGTAGAACATTGTTCCTGTTCTTAGACAAGCATGTATTGCTCTAGACAAACCAGAATCCATCAAATGATACCTGCTTTTAAGTATGTTTGTAGCAGAGAGGCTGAAAGGGGGAAAGTACATTTTTTCAAAGCATCCGAATAGAGTATTTGTGTCCTGAAGAACTTCCAGGCTCTACTGATAAATAGCCAACATCCTCATCACCCTCCATCTCCACTGCAACACTTTTCTGGGAGCCAGATAACCTTGCTGTGAATGAAGCAGGAGTAAAGGGTGCTCGCTGTCATCTCCCTAAACTGCAACAAGGTGGCAGCGTGCCTCAGGACATTGCTGATGCTGGAGCTGGCTGGCCACTAGCTGCCCCTTCTCTGGGCCACCAATGGGGATATGTGTATTCTGCATCTGCTGCTGAAAAAGCACCCGGAGGCACTCAGGAGTCATGAGAAGAGATGCTATTGATTATCTGTCTGTGGTAGAATAATGGCCATACCAGGACACACTGTAGATCTCTTGTGACAATCAGTATCAGATACTAGAATGGGAATTTAAATATCAAGCCGCACAAATGTGTATATAGAGGTACACTTATAGTTACATATGGAAGGGATCACTGCTGCTATAGCCCTCATCAGTGTTAGGAGAGTCTTCTGAATCAAAGCTTGTGTCCAAGCTGCCATTCTTACTTGCTACTGATTGTCACAGCCTCCATGAGGTTTCTACATTTTAGCCCCTTTATACTTTTGCCCTCCAGACCATCACTGCCAGCAACTACCAGAGTTAAACTGTGCCATGCAACAGGGGTGGCTTTTAACCACAGGCAGCTGGGGGTAGTTGTTACAGGCAAGAGATCAAAGTGGATGGTGGAGTAAAATTGTCTTAATTGGGTGCTAAAGCTGTCATTCTGTCTGCACTATGTTAAACTATCAGGAATCCTGATGGTGCATGTTCTCTGGTTGCTGAGAAGAACTGATTTAAATGCCACTGAAGAGTCTCCACACAGATCTGCAGAGCATTTCAGTGTCATGACATATTTATTCCTCTCATCCATTGCTGACTTCTCCCACTTGCTTACCTCTGTTCACAGAGGAGCTCTTTCTATATCCTCAGCTGAAGTCCTGTGCGTGGTTCTGCACATACCTGCAAGGACTCACCAAGCATGGGGACTTCAGCCTCTATCTGGAAAGATCTCAGGGCAGGAATGAGCATGTTTGTATCTGTGTATATGCAGACCATGAGCAGTGCCCAGCACTCCATGGAGAGGAGATTGTCATGTTCCTTTCTCAACAGCAGGTATTGTCTCACATACATAATTCTCTGGCACCCCAGCTGCCTCAAGATGCAGCCACCAATGTAGCACAACAATCCTCAGGGACTGTTCTGGCCTCATAGTGGCCACAGATTACTGGGGAGAGATATCCTGTAGACCCCTGAGAAAAAAGGGCTCTGATCACAGCCCCCAGAAGGGCTTCTTCTTCATGCTTCTTTCACAACTTCGTTGTTCCTCTGGGTTGTCTTCCCTGGTTCCTGAAAACTCATTTCTATTCAATGGGGTGCCTGGGGTGTCTGCTCCACCATCCTTCACATGGAATTGCACTTTGCAATGCTGACTGCCAGCGAAAAGCTTAGAGCTGGCTCTTTCTAAAAGTGTGTAGTACATACTATGACAGATGAAGGTCTAGAAAGCTACCTGAGATTGTCACCAAGCTGTGTAAGCACTAGAGAGGTGAGAAGCACAGAAATATCTGCACCCTTCCTAAAGACATATCTTCACCTGGGTTTTTCAGAGACTAAAATAGTCGGTTGTTTTTTTGCACTTTGATTGAATTTACTTGGCTACACATAGGCCCAGAGATGTAGCTCTTGAGAAGACTGGGGGAAAATGGTAATTTGAAAACAAGATAACAAGGGAGAAGGAAAATAGGCATGATTTTAAGAATTGTAAATTGCAGTGCAAATATCCCTTTCATCATGTAGAGGTAATACCATTTTCATATTCATTTGGAAGAAATTTCCTTTTTTTTGTTGTTGTTTGTTTGTTTGCTGAAATTTGAGCTTTTTGCTTTTTATTGCATCTACAGGGTCCTGATTTACAGCTGTGGGAAAGTAGCAGTGACTCTTTCGGTTAGAGCAAGCTTCTTATATGAGGTGGTTTTGCCTGCAAAATTCTTCTCAGAGTCAAAACATCTACTTTCCATTGGAATTACATTCTTTCGTTACTTTTCTGCCTAATTCTGTCCTTGGGATGAATTTGGCTATTCTTTTGCAGTCAATACAAAACCTTATTTCTTCTGTTATTTTTGTTTAGATTGCTGAGAATTTTTTTTTCCCCTGGGACAGCACATTGACGGACATAAACTTCCCAAAAGTACTTTTGGAATGAAACAAACTTAAACCAATGACTCGGTCACACAGCTTTTTCTGATATTTTGAAAGATCTTTCTCCTTGGGAAATGGTCCTGTGGCTTCAGAGCTAATGATTGCAGAATTGGATTCAGGCTTGAATTCATTGCAGGTTCATAAAGGGATTGTTAACAGCTGCATCTGCTGGTTGTAAATTCTGTAACAGAACTTTGTGATTCAGCCATAATGGTGAAAATTTCCTTTGCAAGAGGTATCTGAGGGAGATGGCCCTGGCTGGCAAAAAGGTGAGACTGGAGCAAAAGGCTGGGTTTGTGTTTACTTGAATTTTTCAGTTGTTTGCTCTAAAGAAATGCAAAGCAGAATTAAAGCTCTCACTTCTTTGGGAAGATCAGACTGCAAAAATGTTGCCTAATCTTTCTCAAGAGAGGTGTTTTATTGGTGATTATCGATTCACTATGGAATGTTTCTCTTGAATTCTGATTTCCATTGAAGCAAATTTGTATCTGACCCACAGACTAGGAAAAAGAATTGGCTGTGGTAGGTGATAAGAATATGCAGTCCTTGGCTGAATGAATATCTGTGACCTGTTTGGGAAGATGGAGAAATCGATTGCTGGGTGCCAAGTCCTGTGTTTGGTAGCCCCAGAATGTATTTCACTGCTTTAAACTGCTTGCATAACAGCAGGGAGTAGAATCCAGCTCTGAGGTTTAAAGTGTTTACTCTGTGAAAATCCTTTGAGTTCAATTTTCTTCGGATATTTATGATCCAGTGAAAATTAAATTGTGGCAGAAGGTTTATGAAGCATGAACATATACATAAGAAAATGCACGCAGTTGGATATGCACATCTGCACATTTTCCATTAAAATCCTGACTGCCTACTTGGGGGAAAAAGATAATTGGCTCTGAATTACACAACTGAATTTAGTTACTTGAAGTAATCAGGACAGTGTATGTGGCTGGTGAAGGGGCCACGAGGGTGACTTTTTGTATAGAATCGTAACTTCTAGCTTATTAAAAGATGAAGTGTATAAACTGCTTCTCTTGTTTTAATGATCTGCAGGGACTAAAGCAACCTGTGAAACTGGAGCTACAACTGCTCCACAGTATGATAATGGTTCAAAAAGACCTTCACAAATGGTATTTTGAGTCTATTAGCATACCAGCTACTTTGGAGGTTGTGTACAATTGTGAAAGAGGGAGTACACTTTGCTCTGAAGTGGCCTGCTTAGAATGGAGTGTGAAGGGGCTAATAACATAGTTACATAGTTCTATTTTCAGTAGTGTTTTTGTAGTTTTTCACAGACAGACAATTTAATCCTTCCTTGGTGGCAATAGGTCCTTTTGGCTATACATAGGTCTAGCATTGGTTTTTTGGGGTTTTTTTTGGTGTTGTGTTTTGCTGGTTTTTTTGTTGGTTTTTTTTNTTTTTTTTTTTGTTTTTTTTTTTTTTTTTTTTTTTGGTGGAATACTGTACAAAAGATGTTGTGTGTACTGTACATAAAATGGTAGCAGAAGATAAACTGGCCTGGATAAAATAAAAACAACAAAACAGTTTTGAGAGATATAGAAATGCTAATTTTGAGCTAAGTTGCTAACATATACTTTGTAGTAGACAAAAATTGTATAGAAGTAATTTTCTGGCATTCAAACATATATCTGAGAACACCTGCTATTGTAATTCCAGCTTTATGTTCCAAGTGAATAGAATTCAATAAATATTCCATTTTGTTCTCATTTTCTTTATACAGCTTTCCGTTGCAATTTACATAAACCATATGCTGTGTACTGTTTAACTGCTTCCTCTGCTTATCGTTCTGTATATATTCATGTACATGGCAACACCTTGAATAGATTTGCTATCTTTCTGAGGCATACTTGATGAGGACATATATTCCTCAGATTTATTCTCCCAGTGTCAATTGTTTTACTCTGTAAAGAAATCCAGCAAGCCTGAACCAGGATATTACATTTCATGTTCAAGATTATGACAGTCAAGTGACTTGGCAAATATACAGTGCCTGTTTGTTCCTTTCTTGGTGACACTTCTATTGTCCCAGTGTTCCAGATTGTGTCTTTGGTCAACAAATCAAAATAACATAAATGTGTCTTTAGCTCATATTGTGCTTCTGAATGCCTTGATCTGGCAATCTCTGTAGTGCTGTGACAGGCTGGGAGCCTGAAGTTAGAGCATGTCTTGATTTGCATATAGTACAGATGGATAAAAATATTTGAAAGTTGGTACTGCTGCATTTTCCTCCTTTCCTGCTACTTCTCATTGTTTGTGAACTGTACTTTCCTACTGCTTCAAGTAATCCTTAGTAATGCAAATATTAACAGGTTAAAGAGCAACCAAATGAGATATGAGCTGAATTTTAGTTTCTACATTTACATCATAATTTTGCAATTTTAAGAGGGAGGAGTAAGGTATTGCTTTATTAGCTGTGTGAAAAAAAGAGGACTTTTGTTCATCTTGTGTTTTAAAAGTGGGCATAATTAAATCATTACTAGTCAAGAAAACAAATTACAAGTAGTTTTACTAAAATACTCAATTTGAGTGTTAATTTGCAAAAACCCAGGGGATAATGGGGATTGATCTTGTGATGGGTGCTTAATTTGATGCTTCTGGTGCATGCAGTGATCTAATCCTAATGACTTTCAAATGATGGAAGAAATGAGTTGTGTTCATCTGCCCTGGCCTGAGAATCTTACTTGCGTGTATCAAATGCTGCAGTCACTTGAGAGGGCTGATAGAAACTGACAGCACATAACCTCATTCCAGTGAATCTCTGTGCTCCCAGCAGGTTATTACTGGGTTTCTTTCAACACCTGTAGATTTTCCACTTTTATTTTGCTGTTTTGTAATCTTTCAAACTCTCCTTCCCAAACCTGTATCACTTATGCAGACACAGACTGGCTTGTGATTGATTTCTTGCTGTTGAAGAGTTGCAGAGTGACTCTCACAGACAGAGAAAAAAAATCCAAAAGGGAGGAAGACACTTTGGTCATGTAGCTGCTATACATGCCATGTGACTGGACATGATTTGATTGCTGGGGAGAGAATGGACGAGAAGCCTTGTGGTCTCCCTTTCTCCTGTGCCCTGTGGAGCAAATATTCAGCCTGTAAAAACTTCATATGGTTGTGTATTATACTGCAAAAGACAATTGGAAAGAGATTAGTTCTGATTTTGTTTGATTTATGAAGTTTACTGATGTTTCCTATTTTTATTTCTTGACTCTTGTCTCATTTGTCTTTAGAATGATCCTCCAAATAGAAAATCAGTAATGAATTCATTTCATGCAGTTGATCAGAAATTTACTGCTGACAACTATATATTAAATATGCTGGTTTGTGATGAAGATTGAAACCCTTTCCTTTGAGCCCCATAGCAAACTGAAGGCGGAATGGCTTGTGTTTGTCCTCCAGCCCAAGCCGGCTGTCAAGTACAGGCTTGGAGATGGGGATGCTTTTGTAAGCACAGTCCATTCTCAAGGCTAAAATGGTTCAGCTTCCCTTATGAGGCAGCAGTAACTGAAGCAAACAAAAAAGGGCTCCTGAGCCAGGAGATATCTTGTATGATGTGTATTCAGACAGAAATTGCTGTGACCTCTGGGTTACCTTAGCTTATGTAAGGCAGGGGATGGCAGAGCAGGAGGAGTGATGCTGCTGCCAGCCCCAGGGAGCTGCATGGACAAGGCATGATCTGCCAGCCTCCAGTAAATTAAAAAAACTTTGAGACAGTGCAGAGTGACCTTAACCTACTACTGGCACTTACATGTTGTCATATCTGGCCATCATAGCATTTATGCTATCTGGTCAGAGGTGAACTTCTCTTCTTCAGACGTTTCCACAACAGTCCTTCAGTCTGAGGAGCTGAGGTTCCTGAACCACCAGTCTAACTCATCTCCTCTGAAGATATAGTGTTTCCAAGCAGTTATTGAGCTGAAAACATGGATATCTGCAGCATCACACAGTAGGAAAATGCTACAACTTTTTGATGAAACTTTTAAGTTCTTGACCTACTACTGAAGTCCAACATGCATGGTTTCCTGTGAATTTCCATGCTGCTTCTAAGACATCTGTTGCTCTTGATATTTTTTTTTTTTTTGGTTCGTATTAACACAAATGGAAAAGACATGCTTTTATAATTCTTTTGGAGTTCTTTCGGGTGCTAGAGTTGCCCATGAGTGCATCTGGACTCCAAGACTCTCAAATTCAGGGGGTTCTTCAATTAGCAGTGACCTGCCACTGGCTTTTTTGCCCTGTCTCTGTGAGTATGCCACTCTTGGATCTCCTTTTCTCTCTTAACCGATTTTTTTTTTCTCCCTGTCACTTTACAGTAGAAGCTGTAATGTCACTGAACCACTGCTGTGCCTTTCTGTCCTTTCTCTTTCAATCAACTCATCTGGGACAGAGAGAATGCCTTGAAAGTCACAGCCTCCCCTTTGTTCTGGCTGTACATTGAATTAAAGGGTGCAGACACAAAGGAAACTAGCTGTGCTTTTAGTGGGATGATCTGAACCCTGCACCTCAGTTCCAGTTCTGATGCTGGCTGTCCCATTTATAACTTGCATTTCCCCATGAGCACAGTGCTACGTGGTTGTAAAAGGATTTCTATAGAAGAAAATTTCTTGTGCTGTAATATGGAAAATCACATCTGACCCATCTGTGATGCAGGATGAGTAATGTGAATGGAAGTCATGTGGAAGATGTAACATGGTGAGGGATCCTGAGCAGTGGCAGAGAACTGAAGCATAAAAATCCTGGACTAAACACAACAACCCCAGTTATTGCTCTCATTACATTTAATTATCAGTGTTCTTTTTTGTTCACCCTGCTGTAGTGTTTTCAGAGAAGTGTAGTGCCCAGGCTCAGTGCAGTACTCTTGCTGAAGTATCAACATCTACAGGTGAAACAAACGCTTGTAGAATCCAAGGTGAAGTTTGTTTTAGTGTCATTGTTTGTTGTTTGGTTTTCCAACAGCATGACACAGACATATATTTCTGATACTATCTAATCTCCACATCTACCCATTCTCCATATTGCATCTATGCAACTGATAACTACTACATTTGTTCATATTGTATTTTCTTATTCCAAGCCCATTCCAATCGATTTCTTAAATCCTTTAAACTTCTGTCTTCCTATGTACTTGCAGTACCTTCCAGATGCTGTCTGTAGTGTGTGTATAGAAAATACATGTTCTCTGTTTTGCTGTCTCAGTTGAGCCCTAAGTGAGTACACAGTACAGCCTTTCTGTTTGACAGCAAACTTCTGAGAAGCACATTCTGATTTTCTGTTGTGAAAGAGCATAAAAAAGCTGTGTATTCACTGAAGATGTAGAGCATCTCATGTCTTATAGGAAGGCCTTTTATCCTGTCATAGGAGGAAGAGTGGCGTGATTTGTCTCTGAAAAATCCATATTAGCTTTTTCCTGACACTGTAACCTTCTGGGTGTTTGCAAAGAAAGAGCTCATTTCCTCTCCTGTTTCCATGTTTCCTGTGAACTGAAATTCAACAGGGTCAGGCAGTCACTGATCAGCATTATTTGTTGCTCTCAGAAAGTCAGCAAATTTTCCACTGAATGGAAGTTCCCAAACAAAGTCTGCCTCTTTTGTGGAGGTAACTATTACCTATTTAGTTTGTTTTTTCACAGCATTTTTACAGAAACTGTGTTGTCTGTCTATACTTTTGATGGAAAATTTCTGTCAAGCTTCCTTTCACTAATCACTGCTGAATATAGTGTCCTTTATTTAGAGAATTACTATGTCAGTGGAAGTTGTGGCAGTGTGCTTTCTGAAATAGTGGGATTCAGAGAGCTGAGTCCTGTCTCTGACGCAAAAGCATTGATCTGTCTGTAACTGTTACTGTTGGGAGATTGAGATACATCAGCCCAAATTCACTCCAAAGATTTGAAGCTTTTACATGACAACTCATTTTTCTTTGTCCAGAAAATACAGAGTGTCTGGGATAACTATTTAGGTGCCACAGATAAAGAAAACAAGTCAGGTGGATGCTCTTGGGCAACAGGAAGCAAGTGAATGCACTTTGAAGTCAATGATTTACTGCATGAATTGATGCAGTCACTTAACCTCCTGAAAAAATATGGGGACCTCACTAAAAGTGGAATGGCTGAGAGGGACTCCTATAATAGTTTTTGGTTACAATTGTGAATATCCAAAATGCTGAGATTAAAAAGAGAGGTTGATCAACTGACTAATTTAGGTTGTGATCCAATTTGCACTAAAATTAATGTATGGACTGCAACCTCAAAAGAGCTGAACTGAGCTCTAATAGAGAAGAGAATTCATTAAACACAGAATATTCTGAGTTGGAGGTGACCCACAAGGATCACTGAGTCCAAATCCTGGCCCTGCACAAGACCATCCCCATGAGTCATACCACAAGCCTGAGAGCATTGTCAAAATACTTCTTGAACTCTGTCAGACTTGGTACTGTGACCACCTCCCTGTGGAGCATCTTCCAGTGCCCAATCACCCTCTGGGTGAAGAATCTTTTTCTAATATCCAACCTAAACCTCCGCTGACACAACTTCAGGCCATTTCCTTGAGTCCTGTCACTGGGTCACCACAGAGAAGAGATCAGTGCCTGCCCCTGCTCTTCACTTCACAAGGAAGCTGCAGACTGGTGAGGTCCCCTCAGTCTCCTCCAGGCTGAACAAACAAAAACTGCCCCAGCCACTTCTCATACAACTTCCCCTCAAGGCTCTTCACCGTCGTTGTTGTCCTCCTTTGGATGCTTTCTAATAATTTATTCACAGGACACTTCAGAATATTTTTGTTGCTGTTTAAGTTTTCCTTAGTTTAAAAGTTTCAAGTATTTTTCTTAAATAAATATCTGCCTATAGTGAACTGCAAGTGGCTGGTCTGAATACAGCAGAGCAGGAGTTAGTGAAACCTTTGTTTGTTCTTGTCTTTCCTCAAAATTTTTGGTTTCAGATTTCTTCTATATCTGAACCTGACCAAATATAGCATCTTTTGACTTTTACCTTCATTATTTTTCATGTTAACATCTTGCACAATTTCAGCCTCCTAGTTTTAGGGGAGAGACGAATCACAGAATGAGATAGGCTGATGCCTCTGTTCCCACCTCCAGCTCAAAGCAGGCCCCATTAGAGCAGGTGGCTTGGGTATGCTGCTGTTGGGTACTTCCAAGGATGGAGGTTCCATGGCCTTTCTGGGCAGCCTGTCCCATGGTCTGGCCAAAACAGATCTCTGTTGAACAGGTGACATCCAAAACTACTCTGAAAGCACTGTCGCTGCTTTCAGGGGATGGACAAGTATCCTGGGTTTTCTCTAGGAGCAAGCAGATGTTCATAATTCTAGAGAGACTGTATGTGCAATAGATACTCCATCCTACCTAGATTTTTTTTTTAAAGCCTCAATTAGGGTTTAACTGGTGTGTACACTAAGCGGTCTTGTTGGAATTTGTCAAACAGGGAGAAAACCCAGTCTCATTTTGGCCTCTGTGCCTCCCATTAAGTTTTTCTGTATGGATTTATTTGTTGGCTGCTACAGAGCTTGCTATTTAGGTTTGGTCCTTCAGATCAGTGAAGAAGATGATTCTACAAGATCTTTTGGTGTACGTGGAGCTGTTTGAACTGGATGCTGAGTTCTTTACCTTGACCCAGTCACAATGTGTCTTCTGTGGGTGTGTTTGATACTGATTTGGTGGAAAGCCTGTCTGCATGCAGGCAAAAGGGAGAACATCAGCTCCTGTAGCCTTCCAGCGATTTAAGACCAAAGCCTGCCATGGTACTGGCCTCCATCCCTGCTGAGCTATAAAGATCAGTTTGAGTGGACCAGAAAAGACCAGAGGAACAGTAAGGTCTAGGACTAGAATTAAAAGTGACTCTCTCTTGCCCCAACCCTCTGGGTCTTGCTTCTTACCCTCCTTATTTCTTGAGGCTGGGCCCCACTTTGCAGAGATGGGATTGCAGGTGGCTGCCTGCTCCCCTCCCTGCTAAAATCTGGCAGTACTGCAGTTCACACTTGGAGGAATAGAGGCTGCTTTTTTTCCTCTTACAACCTCCTGGAGATATGTCAGTAAACCATGTGCATCATGTTATGGGAAATAGTAAATGCAGCAGCTTTCTTAAAAGATTATTTTTTCCCTTGGTAAGTATTATATGAATATTAAATAAAATACTAGCTCAACAAGTTGCCTATATTACTAGCACACATAGGGATGCTCACTGCACTGCTGGGTTTAAAGGATCTTGTTTTTGAGATGATAGCAGTTGGTACTTGCATTTAAATACCATTTCTATTTTCCCAGTCTCTGGGAAAATATTAATTTTGAGACCCATAAATCAGAGGAAAAAAAGTTTTAAAAATGTAGAATCTAACATCTCCTGGTTGTTTTCTTAAAGCAAAGTTTTTCAGTCTTGGGGACTCTCAGTTTTTAATATTACTGAAATTCTGCTTTGACTAGCCTTGCTCTACAGCCTCACACTGCCTAGAGCCACAGAAAACAACCTTGGTTTTGGTGTCAAAATTTAAGTGTTAATACTGCTGATTAACTCTTGGCATGGTAAAGTGGCAAGAGTATTAAAATGTTTTTTAATTTTGTGTCCCTGTATTGACTGATTGGATGGTTTGGATGTCATTAGGCTACTTATTTATAGCAAGAGTATGAGCAATAAGCAGGAAAAGCTGCTTAGCTAGAAGTTCAAATGGTAATTTTTTTTAGTGTTTAAATTAAATGAAAGCACCATTTTGTTCAATTCTTCAGTATTCCAAAGAAATTGATTACACAAGTGCAATTTAGACAACAACCTTAATCTCTCCTTGTATTATTCAAGTTGACAGTGCCAGTATTGACAATGCCTGCAGTCTTCCTGACTTGTTTATGAATGTTGTATATTGCTTTGCAGTCACTTAATAATATTAAATTTCCTGAACTGAAGAGAAACTGTTCAATAAGTTTTAGAATAAGAGCCCAGATATCCACGGCATGGAGATAACAGTCATATTTTATAAAAATACATCTTCAGTAGAAGACACTTTGCAAAAGATGCCCTAATGGAGATAGTGTTTAATCTTTCTGTTGTCTCTGGATTTTACATACATGACTGAGTTCATGATTCAACACATGTGCACTATTATCACCTCACACATTAAAAACCCACTAATTCCTGACAGGAAAAAATAAGGAGCAATCCTTCCCTCCTAGCAGGGATCTTTATTATAGACTTTGATGTTCTTCCTGCACCAGAACTCAATAAATGAACTTTTTCTTTCAGTCTAGCTCAAGAACTTGCCCATTTGTATTGATTTTTACCCTGAGAACTCTGTGTAAAACTTGGGATCTGCTAGGGAATTGGTTCTATTGGGCCATTCTGTCATGGTTTAATAGCTGTGGAGCCATTCTAATCTCTGTGAATTGAGACTGCAACACCTCCAGGGTCTTTATACCAGCATGAAGACTGTGGTATTTATGAGAAATGGGTTTTGGCTGCTCAACAGCCTGGGACTGAGATAAGACCAGAGTATCAGCCCCTGTAGTGTTATTTTGATTTTGCATCTGCTATTTCTGCCCTAGCAGCCAGGGTAATGCTCATGTCTGGAACTTTTAAAGTCCCTGCAATTTTCTGCCCTTCCAGATCCAAAGTATATTTTGGGTCTGGCTTCAAGCCCAGTGGGTCTAAGACTGAGGAAATACTCTTGGGCTTAGTGACTGGAGGAGGGCATTGGTTTAATTATTCTGATTTGCTAGATATATGGGGACATTATTGCATGTTAGAAGTTAAAAATAGGTTTTGAGTTTGGGTGGGGATTTTTTGAGTTCCATTTCTTGAGGTTGCCTACTGGTAGTAGGTGGACATGCAGCTGTAAGTTCTATATAACTAAACTGTAGAAGACCATGATGCCATCACTGATGGTCCATCGTTGGTATGAACTGGCAGTTGTGTCAAGTGTTTGAGAGAGCGTGCTCTGCAATGTTAACATGCTTTGCACTGAAGTAGGCAGGGTGATGGTCCCCAGCCAGAAAATAAATGCTACCCTTAACTCATTATATCACTGTAGAGTTAACGTCTGATTTAGATACCTGACAGAAAACAGTGCAGAGAAAGCATTTACAGGAAAAACAGCTAAAATAATTTCTAAAAAGGGAAATTTAGTTTAGTGGAAAACAGATTGAAAGTACCAGTGAGCAAAGCACTACTAGTATGTTTTAGCTGTCCCTCAAATTTTCCTCACTAAGGGTTATGGTTTGGTGCAGTTTTGTATTCAGAATACCAAGCAGTGCCCGCAGGAAGCAGATCAGGTCATTCATAAATCTGCTGCTTTTAAAGCATGCAGAGAAAGGCACAACAAGATCATCTTCCTTTGCTGTATCTGTAATAAATAATAGAACTAGAATAGTGCAAGATGATGAAAGGATTACATGAATGTGCTTAATAATTGCCTGTGTGTAGACATAAAAATAATTTGGTGGAAACAGAATTTTCTGAGGTTCTATTTGGTTGGTATTTTGCAGTTTTGATTGGCTGATGAGTTTTAATAGTCCTGCTGGCCTTAATATTCATTAATTCAAATAATGTCTGTCATCTATTCTTTTTACTGCTCTTTTTTTAGAAGAGGTGCTCATTTATTTGATCAGTTCTTAGTGAGATGGCTCCATTTGATTTCTCAGTGTAATTGCAGTTTCTGCACATCTGTAAGTAGCGATTTTGAGTTTTGCTGCTCATTGCTTCTTGTTCCAGTAAATGAGTCACAGAAGAAAATGTGAAGACATCTGAGGGGAAGATCTAAGTAGCGTGCCAGGCTATCTTCAAACCAGATATCTAGCAGACTGGCCTGGAAAGAACAACACCATCTGGATACGGAAAGAACCCTTAAGATGTTTTTGCATCACAGAGGGTTATTGACATGGTAAATGTGCAGCAGTAAAGCCTGCCAGAAATCTGTGAGCTGGTCCATGTGCTTTCCAGCAGCTGTAGGTGTTAAAACTTCCTGGACTAGCAGCCTGCAGCTGTACTTTCATTAGCTCCCTGTGGATTTCAGCTCTCACTGAAGTTCAGTTCCTAGATGGTAGGACTACTCAGGGGGAAAAAAAAAACCTCTTTTGATTAATTATTTTCAGTTCCCTGGTATGAATCTGTCCCAAAAGTTTTTCATTGTCAATTGCTGAAACATAGTGTTTTATTCAATCTAAACTAGTGATAGCTTACAAGGTGTATTTTTAGCCATCTAAAAAATCAGTTATTTTAACTAAAACTCTTCTTAAAGCCTGAAGAATACAATTTCTGCTCACGACTGTTACCAGACTTCTCCCTAGGAGATGTAAAAACCTCTTGTTAGGAATAAGCCTTTGAGATAGTTTCATTCCACCATTAACCTAGCAGAAGCTCAGATGGTACCTTAGGTTAGCATGGCAAAGGCAGTGGATGTTACATTTAGCCAGATTATTTATTCAGTGTGAATAGCCATCACTTAGTGTGAGGGTGCTTGGGAAAGGGCTTTAGAATAATGGGCAACTGGAATAATGTGTCTGCTTTTAGCTGGAATGAGCTGCCTTATCAAGTCCACTCCTGTGATCAGGATCCTGAACAGTGCTTGTTACTAATTTTGAATTCTAAACCAATATTTTAGCCCCAGTACAGCTAGTGGGACTGTTTTTTCAGAAGCTCTCTCTCCAGGCCTGGAGGAAAGAATTTGATCTCATCCCTCTGATTTGAGGAAAAATTATATTGCATCCTGCCATTCAGCTGCACTCTCTCACCACACTTCAAGAACTGTCTTGGATTTGTGGAACTTTATAGGATGTCTTCAGTGTGTTCTGTTAAGCAGAGCCCTTTCCAGGAGCTAACCCAATCTAAATCAAAATGTGGTGAAAGTGAAGTTGAAAGGAAAATGGCTTAAAAGCCAGCCTGTGCTGTAATCACCCCGTGAACCTTTCCCCTCTCATTTGAGTTCATTATCCTAACCTGAGGAAGCTTAAAACCAGACTGAGTGCAGATGTTATCAAATACGACTCTGCATTCTGTATTCAGAGCTCTGTGCCGCCTCCTGACTCTGCTCCATTTTTAGCTTTAGAATAATGTAGCACTCGCATGATTTATTACACAAAACATTCTGGCAGCAGAAAGGATCAAGAGTAGGTGGGGCCATTATATCTGTTATCTAATTCCTTTTGAATGTTAGAGATTATTAAAATTTTAAAAAGCCCCTTTTTTATGTGTGTTCCAGGGTTTCCATTTTGTGTTGAAAAAGGAGTGTATTATCTAATAGCTAGTTGACCCTCCCCAAATAAGGCAAGATCCAAATGCTGAAAATCAAAAGGAAGAACTCCCAGTAACCTCAGGAGGGGGCAGGGGGTTTAACTCCCTTAAGTGTGACTACAAAAGAGACTTCTCCCCACTCTCTGGAGGGTGGCCCGGACATCTCCCTTCCCAGCCTGTGTGCCTGCTTTTGTGGGAGCAGATGTGGTGCTGGAGGGAAACAGGCACGCTCTCCTGTGTCTCCTAGCGCTGTGTGACTCCCACAGCAGGCTTCCCTGAATCTACCAGGATCATGGTGTGGTCAAGGAGGAGCTAGGTGGGGACAAACTAATTAAGAAGCCTCTTCGCAGGCTGCAGTGAATAAAGAAGAGCTGAGCATGGGAAGTACTAATAGCTGTCAAAAACCCCATGTTCAAGCACAGCATCATTTTTTCCCAGATGAGAGGCAACACACCCTGGATGATGCAATGGGCCCCCTGTTGTCACGGGAACAGGGAACAGTTGAAGCCCTAATCCTTATCTGGGAGTTAGGTAGTCGGACCTAGGAGAGGGAACGGTGACACGATCTGAAACGTCCTCAGCAAGAACATAGTGCTGCAGCCTCTTTACTGCTTCATGTCCTCTTGTGTTGGCTTTGGTGCCTTGAGGAAAGGCACCAAATATATATCACACCCATGAGCTGTGTACAGTACAAATGCCAAACATGGCAGAGGGACCCAACTAAAGAGGGCTGTGAGGTAGAAGGCAGCATGAGCCTTGCACTCAGTGCAGTGCACAAGTGCTGTGTCCTCACGGTTTAGCTTGTGAAGAAAAGATCTAGAATATTTTGGAAAAACTAGCACTATAAAAAAGAGAAAAAATTAGCTTGTGGTTGCACTCCTCCAGAAAATCTTGCTCTGCAGTGCAGAAGCAATGAAGATTGCTTTAATCTTTTGTTTGATCAAAAAGTGAATTAATAAAATTGTTTGGTTTATTCTTTTGCTCGTATGGGTACTAGCCTGAGAACAAGATGGGAAAGCTTTAGGCATCTCCAATCTGTAAGCACTCATGTCAGTTGAACTCTAACCTTGATTGCGTGTGACTGTGTAGGGAGGAGGAACAAAGGCTTTATTTTTCTCTCATTGGCCTTAGTAATCTTGCAATGAAAAGTCAAGCCAGTTTACTTATTTTTATAGGATTTTAATTAAGTTTATAAAGAAAAAGTACGTAATTGGAATAAGAGCAAGCCTAGGTCCTTGCAGTTTCTGCTCCCTGCAGGGTCTCCAGCCTTTTAACTAATATTCTGCTATCAAAATTCAGCCCAGAAACATTACCCACGTGTCTTTGGTCAGAAAGAGCAGCCTTAAGAAAAAAAGTAAGCATCACAAGCCCTCCTGCACCTTCTGTCCATCCTAGACATTCAGGGTGAGTGCATGCTCATGCAGTGCAAGAAAGAGGCTTTGCATTCATGCAAGCAAAGGAGTCATCATCTAGTCTTGAGGAAGGCTCTCAGGCTATCTTTAGCTGACAGACTACTGCTGGGTTGTGCTTATAGAAATAGAAACAACATTCTAGTCTGACTTCAGTGTTGTTGAGGTCCTTGCTGCTCAGCTCACCCTTTTGTTTTTCTCCAGGGCATAACTCCTACAGCTGCTGCATCAAGGCAGAAACCATCTACCTTTCCATGTTAATGGTACCTACTTAACCCTTCTCACCTTGTTGGGAGAATTTTGTCATTCTGGATTGCTTACTGAATACAACTTAACTGTATTTAGATATTGCAGTTATTTGTTTTTCAAGCCAGGACTAGGTGATTGACTAAGGTTGCAGTCTAGGACTAAATATGTTTTCCAGATGCTCAGACACTGTACTGCCCTCTTCACTTCCACAGCAGCAACCCGTTCTGTGTATATGCTAAACAAGTAGTAGTCAGCCTGCAGAGGTGACTGTTAACATAGGATGGAGTGTTTGTATCTTAAATGTCAAGAGTTTGGCAGTAATAGCTACCAGTGATTAATTGGATGACATGAGCTGTATGTGATAATACCAGTATTTACTGGAGTTGTTGTACTTTGGAAGTTTATGCAAGATCAGAAAATAGGTTAATCAATATTTCTGTAGTCCTTGTTTGCAGCACTTACTGTAACCACCATAGTCATGCAAAGAGCAGGGAGTTGGACTCCACGATCCTTTTGAGTCCCTTTCAACTGGATATTCTATGTAACTTGCTATTATCCTTCATTTTGGAAAAACAGAGAAAGACTTGCATGTGCAGTGTTCCAAAGATATTTGTCATGTTCCTCATTCATCTCTTGTTTTGCAGGGACTAGTTTTAATATTCATTGGTATTCAAGTTAGCAGTTGACTCAGCTTATGACTTTAATACCATATGCTTGTGAAAATTTGGCCAGGAGATCACTTTCACTGTTGCTGACTTGAATGCCCACATACACAACACAGTGGTATAAATGAATGGTATAAAATTTATCGATGGTCCTTGCCTGTTTTAGCTAGCACTAATTTTTAAAGCAAATTAAATCACTAAAAGTTGTTATCTTCCTTTCTTTGAAAGTCATATGGTTTTCTTTTCTAATGTAATAGCCAGCATAGTCTATGCCAGAAGTGTATTCTTATTGTATTGATTATAAGAGAAGACAACATGAAATTTCTTCAAAATAAGATTTTTTTTTCTGTATTTAGTGACTTTTTACATTCTGCATAGACGTTGACAATGAAATAACCTGGGACTTCAGTGGTGCAGTTTTTTTTGCAAAACAGAAGACATGACCTGAAAGTGGAACAAGTTTTATTTTTCATAATTGTCTCATGACTATGTGGTCATCTGTAGCAAATGTATTTTATGGGTAGGGCAAAGCTGATGTTTATAAAGCAAACCAAATTAAGAATAGGAAGAGTTTATGTGAGCAGCATATGCATAGAGAGGACAGAAAACAGCTGACATTATGTGGGTAGGAGTTGGGAAAAGTAAATTTGGAAAGAATACCAGAAGCGGAAAACAAACAGACAAGCAAAATCAAGTTTTAAAAATGTATTTTTGGTTGTGGGCTTGTTTTGTTTGGGTTTTTTTGTTTGTTTTTAATATGCTAAGCAGCACAATGTTGGGAGTTGGGCAGCCCAGTGGGAATTCCTGCTCTATTGTGGTGTAGTTTGGAACTGACTGCCTGGCCCAGGGTACTCCTTGCCTAATTATAGGTAGCTGAATCTTAAACAGGGACAGCCCAGGTCAGTTTTCTAATAGCCAATGGAAATTGAAGGGTTTTAAATATACAAAAGCCACCATGCAGTGATGTAAATAAGAAAATTTACAGTCTGTTTAAAAGAAGATGATTTATAGCCTCGAAATTGTATAGAAAAATATGCACAGGATAGCTCAAATTATGAACTAAAGGGAACGTGTATGACTGGTATTCTCCTGCAACTGTGAGAAATTTTTATTATCAGTATCTAAGCATCAGGCTACTGCCTATTGGTGAAAACCTCAGGCACCTCGAGGGTACTGTGAAAGAAGGCCTCTTGCTAATGCTTTAACTCTGTCCTCTCTTCTCTGCTCTGTGGTACAACCTCCAGGGAACGTTCTTCCTTTTTAGATACTGCTGTAATTAGTCTGTGTAAATATGTTAGCAAAATAGATGGTGCTCCTGTCAGTCTGGGGCTGTGCAGTGTCTGTACAGCTTGGCACCTGGCTGGATCTGTCCCTGCAATACAGTGCAACGCTGTACTTGGGAGCAGTGCACCTCTGTGGGGAGCACCACAGGTAGAAAGACCAAAAGACAGATCCTAGACAAACTTGTTTTTGTTGGTTCATCTGTTCTCTTTGATAAACTGAGGTATTTAATGACGGATGTGTTTGTTGAGCACACTGTGATGGTATTTTTCACTTTTTCCTACATTTTTATTTCTTCAAATGCAGCTCTCTTATGGTGTTATACAGGACAGTGTCATGACAGGACCAGGTGATCCTGCCAGAAGACTGAAAAAAGCTCAGGTTTCACAAAATAATATATCATCATGCCCTTATTTTAAAGATAGCCACTCAGGAATTAAATGCATGGGCTTCAGTATCTTAAGCCAGCTCCTGTTCAAGTGGCTTTCATTCTTATTCAGTGTGTCAGTAACCAGGGAAGTAATTTCCAAAAGGCTGTATGGTCTGATTTAGTAGTTTTTTCTGGGTGTGCATGTGGGCTGGAACACAATGAGGCTTAGACTTGCCTTCCATGTTTCATCCACTCATGTATGTGTAGCTCCCTGTCTGTATAAGGATCTCTGGGCAAGAGGAAATGGCCTCAAGTTTCACCAGGGTTTTCAAGCACTGGAACAGGCTGCCCAGGGAATTGATTGGCTCATCATCCCTAGAGGTATTTGAAAAAATGTCTTAAAAAAATGGCACTTAGGGATGTGGTTCAATGGTGGACTTGACAGTGTCAGGGTAATGGTTGGACTTGATAATCTTGGAGATCTTTTCCAACGTAAATGATTCTAAGAGTAGAGGTAGTGACCGCACCTGTAGTGAGGGGTCTTTATCCAGCATTGTGGATGACGTGTTAGGGCTCTCCTACATCTGCCCTGCAAGAAGGAATGCTGCAAGGTCTCAGTTCTTTCTTAGGTCATCTATTTGTTTTCTAAGTAGAAGGAGATTTAAGAAATAGTGTCTCAAATCCACAAAAAGGGATAAGTAACCATAATAGTAGATAATTCAGCATGTGTGTTAAAAGCATATAGGTAAAGGGAGGCTCTTACATCCATGGAGAGAAACTAAGCTGACTTGTGTTTGGGTTTTGAACTTCTGAAAGGTAATGTATTATAATATTAAGATTATTGCAAATATCTGTGAGTGGTTGCTCTTGGCTTTCTCTAACTTAATGTGGTTTCTCTTAAGAACACAGACTGTAGCATTTACTTCCAGTTCAGTTTTGTTAGTCACTCCATCTGAAAGGCAGCAGCTCACATCTGTCTTAGAAGCCTTGTCCATGAAACTATACATCTGCTCATACCTCTTCTGGAGCAAGAGGTATGCTGGGTTATTCTCCAGCCTTCTGATACTCAAAATTGAGATTCATGTAATGATTTAAGTCCCAAGTAGTAGAGCATAATGGAAATTTTACTTTCTCCTTGCATTTATACACCTGGAAAAATGTGTGTTGAAGAGTGAATTACATTTAAGAGAGTAAGAGGCTGAGACACAAAGCATGAGATTCCTGCTCAGGAAGGACAGGACTTGAGTCTTGCATCTTCAGTCTATCCTAGTGGAGTAAAAAAAGTCCTGAATGAAGGCCAATCTTAGTGCAAAACATAACCAGACCTGGGATTTGCTTCATCTACAAACTTCTGAGGTCAGTGTTTGCTCACAAGGCTCAGAGGAACTCATCTCTTCACTGCAGGGATTCCTGAATTACTTCTGTGTCCCATATGGTGCAGGAGATCAGAGCTGTGCGTTGTGGTCTTTGTTGGCCTGAAATGTCTGTGCTTCAGTGAACTGCAAAACAGCAAAAAATGGAGCAGTTTTTTGTCAGAAAGGCTGATGGACTCCCTCAGCAATTAATTTGATGCAACTACGTCGTGTTAATTAGGTGCTATTTTGAGTTCAACAGGGGATGCAGTATTGTCCAGACCCTTGTTGTGCTGTTATTTCTTTATACAGTTGATGTGACACTAAATCCTGCAACACAGTTCACTCCATTATTAATGGCTTTCACCACTAAATTATTTTCAGCCTTGTAAAAGAATACTTGAGAAAAATAAAGGAATCCACTGACAGATAAATGTGAATGCTTAAATAGGACTTTCACCACATCAGTTTCTTACTGCCTTCACTGTTGGCTGCTCTGAGTGTGTGTAGGGAAATGCCTCTGCGTGACTGTGTCCTAGCTGGTGGTGTCTTCCTGTGAGAGAGAATTGGATGAGATGATCTGGCACTATTGAGGAAGTATGTTCTTTTTTTTCTGTTAGGACAGCAAAATATAAATAAGACTGCATTGATGAAGTTTCTACCTCTGACACCAGAAGGTGTAGCTGCCTTCTGGAAAACTAAAAACCTACTGGTGACAACCACTTAGGCCTTGCAAATTTACAGCAGTCCTAAGCTGTAAGAAACACTGCTTTCTTCTTGTTTTCTGGTTAAAGACTTCAGGCAGTGTTGCATGTAGTTGAGATGACTTGGCCAGCTGATCGTGATGCTTGTTAAATAGGAGGCAGAAAGAGAGAAGTTTGTAAGAGGAATGGTGTCCACCTTTTGGAGAAGCAGAATTTAGTTGATGTTGCTAATAATAGTGATTTTTTTTTTTTTTGCATTCCTGGTCCCTGGAAAAACTTGCTCTGCAGTTTTCATTAATTGAAATAATGGAAACAAAAAAACATAGGCACTTCTGGTCCTTCCAGACCATCCATCCTCAGCTCTTAGAGCTTTTTGTGTCTTCTAGATAAACAATTTCTAGAAGGTAGTGGTAACTGTATGCATTTATAATTTATCAATATGACAGATGCTATGAAAGTGTTCAGACTTCATTCAAAACCTCCTATTTGTAAAATAGTCTTGGATTATGGGATTTTTGTTTAGTTTGGTTTTGTTCTTCATGGTAACATGTGAAAGTACCCAAAACCTTGAAGAAATTTGATTTTGTGTATTACTTTTAAATACCAAATTATATGAAGTGACTTATTTCCTGTTTTTTCTCAGTTTTATGACTACTGCGTTTAGTGATAGGTGTGTCTCTGGGTAGTGGCCTGGGTTGGGTATCATTACCTCCAAAACAAACCTCTGCCTCACATCTTTGCTTTCATGCACAGCTAAGCTGAAAATTGTGCACAAGTACTTGGCATGGAAAATAATAGCATATGTGACCTGAGGAAAAAGTAATAATACTTTTTCAAAATTTGGAGTCTAATGTTAAAGCATTTTGCTACTTTCTTTTTTATATCTTTTTTTAGACTGGATTCCATTTCATGGTCCTTTTGCCTTTACAAACTGATAGATTTTAGGTAAGATATGTTAAAAGATAGGGAAAGCCTGCTGGATCATATTCTTCATCATTGTGAATCCGCTGTGAATTTTCCTAGGGTATTTGTGATTCTTCTCACATTGCATCGGCAAAGAAGCCTCCATCAGCTGCCTAAGGATAGTGTCCCACATTTCTGTGAAGCTTTCTTCCCCAAGGCTCATGCTCCTCTCAGCTGTAACCCTCACTCTTAGTTACATCCTGTGCTGACAGATTGTACTACACCTCATTTGGAAAACCTGAGTTGACCTTTAAGGAGATAATATTGTTGCTTCTCCATGGAGTTTGTTTCTAGGTATTATCCCCTTTCCTTTCTCAGGATAGCACAGGTCAGGGTCTGCACTTGCCTTTTAAAAAAGCAGTTGCCTTGTGCCTAGAAGATAGGGTGAGTTCTGCTTTGCTTTTCCACCAGTATTTGCCAGAAATGAAAACCTGTGCCCCAGCTATGATGCTCTCCTCCTGTATTTCCATCTTCTGGACAGGCTGAACTCCTAGTAGCACAGCAGGGAGAAGGGATGGCACTCCCAAACTAAATGACCTGCATCCCTTGTGACAGTGGAAATAACTGCTGCTGTTGCTAATTTTGATATAAAAATGTAACTTTTACTTGCATGTTTTAAAGAGCAGCAGTAGCATCATGCATAAGGCCATGGCTCTGCAAAAAGAGAAACTGGATTATATATTCTGTTCAATGTGTTGTGCCAGGCACAGCCTCTTGTGCTAGACTGAAAATGCCACTGTGTTATAACTAGTAAGTAATAGTATCTAACCCCAATTGTTTTATTACTTTAAGAATCAGACCCTTTACTGGGGGATTTGCTAATTGACAAACATGTTGTTAAGCTTTGCATTTCCATTAAGAAGACTGTATCAAGGCTTCTCTGTGTCTTTGTATTGAGATGGAGACTTAAAGTCATTCATCATCATAATAAATAATAAAAACTAAGAAATGAGACAGGCTGGACTTCTGTGCTTAGTACCTTGTGTTAGGATTCACTTCACTGCTGCAAGCAAAACAATGAGGGATTTCCAATGCTGGTCATAGGCTGTGTCTCTAGGTCACAGGAGAGGCAGGAGGGAGGAACAGAGATCATCAAAGCTTGGCTTTGACTGTCCAGTCCTTACAGCCACATAACTGCCCTCCCAACAGCCTGCAAGGGCATACTTGGGCTATATTAGTGCTCTCTGCCTTGGCCATCTGAGACCACCTTGCTTGTGCCAGGGACATGCTCCAGAGCACTGAGGAGTTAAACAGAGCCATATTACTAGTTTGAAAATGGCAATTCTCTTCCTGGTTCTAACACACATTTCTGGTGATGAGTGATGTCTGGGGCAAGTTGCTTCTCTCCCAGTTTCCAAAGAGCCACGGAAATACTGATTTTCCACCATCTTTCTCTGTTTCATAGAATCGCAGAGTGGTTTGGGTTGCAAGGGACTGTAATGATCATCTAGTACCAACCCCCTTACCATGGATGGGGAATGTTCCACTAGATCACGTTGCTCAGAGCCCCATCCAGTCAGGCTTTGAGCACTTTCAAGGATTGGGTAAGAATGTGTTTTCCCCCCACAGATCTTCTTTCAGGGAATTTAGAACACTGCTGCATTTTACTGGTGAAAAATATTTGTTTCACCTCTGCAAAATGAAACTTAATCCACATCAATGTCCTCTCATGGAAATGTAAGACTTGTCAACCCTTCAGTGATACACTTCTCAAGAGTTTTCATCAGGAGTAAAAGAGGCAGCAAGTCTGACTAAATTGCTGGGCTTGTATATGGATCGTGCTATATTAATTTCTTGTTGCACAAATGATTTTGAACAGATTGAAAATTGTTTTCCTGTTTTATGAATCCTCCTTTGACAGAGGAATGCCACTTTTCTATGTGATGTTTTTCCATTTGGTTTTTATCTCCCTTTCCAGTCCCAGGTTTGTATCTCTACATTTATTAATTGAAGTGAACACTGCTTTGATGGCTTGGTCTCTGCTGTTAGTGTAACCTGACTCTCCTCCAATAAACTAGATAGCATAGGATATTTGTTTTCAACTAGGAGTTATGAAGTGGAATAAAATGAGAGTAAATTGTGCCTTGTGGTATTTGTATTTCATAGATCACATTTCTTACTCTGCCAGCTACAAGTCCCCTAGTGTTGAGAGAGAATTTCTGAAGACAGTTCTGAATGTTATTTGAGGGCAGGCTATGGCCCAAGTCCTGACCACAGCCAAGGGAAGATCACACTCTCTTCTAACACTGGTCTTGGCATATGAAAAAAAAATCACAGCATTCATTTTTTCCTGTTGTTTCAGCAATGTCATTGCATTTGTAGCTTTCCTGGTTTTGTGTGCCATCAGTGAGACTTCTGAAACCACACTGAAAAAAGAAATTAAAATTTAATAAATCATGCTGAGATAAAACGAAGACAAATCTTATGGTCAAGGAGATCCAAAGTTTATTTGGACCAAAACTGGTTTTATGATATGCCACAAATCTCTCTTGAAGTTGAGACAGACTTTCACAGATCAAGCTTGTTTGATTTTGGGGAGTTTGCATACTTGGAGCAGTTTGGGCAGTATTTAATGATCTGTGATGTCAAAGTGTAAAGCAGTATACTGATGGAAGGCCAAACATAGATTTAGTTTGCAAAGCTCTGCTGTGTAATTTTAATTAATTCTGTTACTGATCTTGGAAGCCAGAGAATAGCTCAGTATCACATAGCCCTCAACATCAAAAGGTCCTCTTGCTCTGTGAGAAGTTTTGACATTTTGGTGTATTTTTCAAATCTATTTTGATTTCAAAATGAACTGAAGTAGAGAGAACCATATGAGTAATTCCTGCTTATGAGAATTGCCACACTACATTAATGCAAACAAAGTCCCATAGGCGCAAGAATGTTTGCGCAAGGGCAGCGCTCAATAGGAAGATGGCTGTGGCTTCACATACAAGATGCAAATTTCCTACTCTGTAACAAAAAAAAAAGCTTTAATTGAAAGGTGACTTTCGCTGGTTCTGGTTTTGTTTTCAATATTTGCCATTGTGCTCAATGAGGGGAGCAAAATTTTCCACTAGCAGAATTCAAATGCGTTCTTTTAAATTCATGTAGTGGGAAAAGGCCTATTAAATATATTACAGAAAAGACCACTAGACATATTTCAAATTTTAGTGGGCACAGGAAAGTAGGTAAGGTTAGCATCTGTTTGTTACTTGTCTACTCTTTCATATTTAGGACTAGCTCCAACTGTACTCTGTTTCCTTTATAAATTTTTAGAGTGCCAGTGTAGTTAGATTCTGTACAAGTGGTATTTTGGGGCAAATAGCACAATTGTTGATGTCAAGTGTTTAAAAACTGATACTGATCAAAAAAACCCCAGCTTTCTTCATCTTATACTGATTCTTGAGCCTTCAGATGTACTGAGATCTCATTTCACATTTTCTCTAAGAGAGCTAAAAACTTTTAAGTTTGGCATTGTTATTTTTCCTGCTGACAGGTGATATCTTCATCTGATGACAATGATCTGGATACTGGGCCAGAAGTTATGAGAGCTGGAATAATGTGTTGGAAGGGCTATATATTCCCTTGGTAATAAGTTTACAACCCTTTAAGTGTCTGAGTGGAGATAATTCTGAATATCTGATTTGGGCTGAAATCTTTGTCTACAATTGGAGGGGAAAAAGGGTTAATCCATTTTGAGGGCAAGATTAAAGAAAATAGTTTCGTCTTCTCTGTTTGTTGGACTTGGACAGTAGGCTGGTGGGCAGCTAGAACTTGGTCTCTTTTGAGGAAAAAGAATAAAAAAATTTTTGTAAAACACAACAGAAAAGGGTTTTGTTTTTGAAAGGAACGAAAGATGTGACATGTGATTATGATTGTTTTCCCTCCTATCTCACAGGCTTGGGGAAGGGATTTGGCTTCCAAATTTGCCTTCAGACTCCCCTCTGCTCCAAAACATGAATCCAGAAACACAGATATCCATTTCAGCCCTTATCCTTTGCTGGCCTATGTGTTAAGAAAGCACCCATATAGCACTGGTGAATTCCTGTTCCTCTGAGGGGAGTAGGCGCTCCCGAGAGACACAACGTAGCGTGCTGGTGTGCCTAGCCTGGAAGGGGGAGGACAAAGATATTGCCTTTCATGGGGGGCATGGAGTTACCTCTAGACCAGGTTTGAATGCAAAAGGCAGAAGGGCAGAAGCATTTGTTCTGGGGAAAGCTTAAGTGTAAAAAATCTTGGAACAACTTAGGTCGGAGCTTACAACCACTAAGATTTCCCAAATATAAGACAAGAAGTTCAGTAGGCCAGACTGCTCCTGCTTCTCAGAGAATTCTTTGTCTCCTTAGAAAATCTGTGTAGAAGAACTGAGTAATCCAGCTGGAAAATATACCAATGCACTGTGAATGTATTGAGTGCTATAACAGTACAAAGATCTGTGCAAAACAAAACCAAAATGGATGGATATTATGGCACTGTTATTTGTGTGTCTCATTTTCCCTCCTCTAAAATCATACTCTGCGATTTTCTAATGCATTTATGATAACTTTAGAAAAGCTTGAGAACTCTGGGATTCTGATGGATCCCACAGTAATGCTCTTGCAGAAATGCAGGGTACAGGCATCGCGAAGAGACATTATAAAATAAGAAAAACACAGTTGGAATATTAGAAAGCAATGGCAAATGCAATTTTCTTCATTCGGGTGAATGATGCAATAGTTATTTTAGCCATTGTCCTTTTTTTCTGCATCCTTTAGCGTCCATCAAAAGTACTGCTTTGGTGGTATGCTTTGACCAAGTTCCGTGCAAGGGTAAGCAGAAGTGCAGGACGTGTGTTTTTGTTCTGGCAAGCATGGCAGAGCACGGCAGGTCCTGCTCACCTAAGCAAAAGCAAGTGGCTTTCCAGCATGGGTTCTATCTTGCTGCCCCTGAGAGTGGCAGGGAGAAATGTGGGCAGCCAGAAAACGTGTATTCCACGATGTGCTTCTTCCTGGGGGGTTCCTGGGAAGCCAGTGTAACATCCTTCCTACAGTATGGTGAAGTCATGCCAGATTCAGCACAGATAGTCACTGTGACTGTCTCCATTAACAGCACAGGAGAGCAGCTGAGCACTGTAGAAGCTTCCTTGTTTCAGGATGTGACTTCTCCCTTGCTTGTTACACTTTGATTTTCCTGTTCCTCCTCTTTGAAGAGGGATGATGGTTCTCTTGTGTTTCAGGAGCGCACTCTTTTCCTAGTTTCCTGGCAAATGCACTTTGCCATTCTCTCCCATCTTTGATTGACCTTGGCCTATTCAAGCACCCCTTTTCATTTCCACTCCTTCCTTGCAGCACCTCTGCCTGTCCATGGTACTCCCAGCTCTCTTCCCCTCATTTCCTGTGCAAAGAGTGTTAATGAGCACTTTTAAACCTTTCTTCTCTATGCATGTGTGTCACCATGATTCAGTGCATGGTGATGCAGCTCTGTTGGAATTGTAGAGCACTCTGACCTGTGCTTGCTGAGGCTCTGTCAGTAGTTAATGAGCAGCTCTGTGAGGCTGATCCCAGATGTGGCAGGGGAATCTGAGGAAGAATATGTATTATGAGTTATTAACTGTGCCTTTGTTTTAGCCTGCCTGATTCTGTAAATGGAGGTCTAGCATTGTGGAGCCCAGTGTTGGACCCTGGAAATTACTGAGCAGGTTTATTTATAAGTACTTTGGCACCGGTGTTCATATCAAGAGCTATTAAAAATAATGAAATGCTGCAGCTTTACCAATGGTTTGAGAGGTTCTCCTTGCATCTCAGTATGAGGCTGATCTGATACATCTATCTTCTTGATAGTATTCAAGAGTGCTTTGTCTTTCTGAGTACATCTTGTTCTGGCTCGTTTCAGAAATCTTCTCTTAGCTCCAAGGTCTGCAATTGGTCTGCAATCTGTTGGCCTGTAATTAGTACCAATATTACAGTGCTATTACTGCACTGGTCTGAACTGCTGGCTATTTTTAGACATGACATTGTTCGTGGTTTTGTTGCATAGCTTATTCCTCTCCTTGTCAATCAGCAGGATGCTGAATATAAAATAATGCTGATTGTTAGAACAGTTAGTGCAGACTTACGTAGATACCAGTTAGCCAGTATTTACACAAACTTGTCTTTAGATGGAAACTGTGGTCCAGTCCCAGGCTGATGGGCTCTGGTCAATATTTCTTTCTAGCTTGAATTGCTAAGTACCTGCCTTATTTGTGGGCCAGGTGGTGGATTTACACTTAATCTGCAGAAAAATCAGATACTCAGCATGCAAACAAGTCATGTAGGTAATATCTGCCATAATGGAAACTGTGAACTCTTTGTCATTAAATTAAATGCTATTAAGGTCTTATTGAGAAAGAGCCAAGCTTTTGTCTTAGGAAGGACCAATAACAGGAAGCTTGATTTAATGAAAATTTGAGTAGAAACTAGGACATGTGCTCTGTCTGAACCCTACAGCTAATGTCTGAGTTCTCTCAACTTATATCTTCTCTTTGAATAGTAAAACTTTAGCCCTCTGGTGGCAGTAATTGAGTAACTGAGTCCCAGTTAATATTAATGGTAGATTGTGCAGCTTTTGTAAGTAAGTGACAGCTTCGTATTTCAGAGATCTTCTTTGAATGCCCTTAGGTTTTATCCACAAATAAAGCTGTTTTGTCTTTTAGAGGATCTGCTTTTTTTTTACGCCTCTAAATGTAAAAATCCACTGAGCCTGGTGAAGAAAAAACCCATACAGCTATGGAAGATATAGTCCTTGATTCTGAAGGAGAAACTTTTAGTACTTTAAAATCCCAGATAGCAGGCTGGTCTACTTATAGATGCAGGTTGAATGAGAGGTAATTAAATCTAAATTAGAAACAGGCAGTTTTCATCTGTGATTTTAGAGTCTTAGAAAATACTTACATAAGGAAGAAAGGGATCTGGGAACAGAACTAGAAAAATAGAAGTCAGGAGTCTACCTCCAATATGGCTGTTCGCTGCCCATGAGTACTAAGCACGTCATCACAAAGAAAGATAGAAATAGGATAAGAAAACAAATTGGAATTCACGCTAAAATAAAGCAAGACCTGGGGAGAAATTTTCATAGAAAAAAACATACTTGAAAGGTTTCACTTTGAAAAAACTCTGCAAATGAGAGCATCCTGTTAACCAGTTATGATGGTGCAATGAGTTTTAATTATTCTTTATCATTTGATAACATTCAGAGGTATCAAAAATAACTGAGCATTTATTTTTTTTCTATGAAATCTGTTATTGTTTTACCTATACCAGCTGGCTAATTATTGCTTAAATCTCAGGAGTATTATGAAGCTAAATTCATTCATGTGAATAGCTTTGATGCTCTGTGCTAGAAGATGGCATCAATATAAAAATAAATGTAAGTACTTACAATTAAGTGTCATTGATGAATCTGTGCACCATGTCCCCATGTATGTTTAGGAAATTGTGTATTTTCAGTTTCAGATTTCAAAAATGTGTATATTACTTCAGTCTTTTACACTGTTCTTCAGAAGGGAATTTATATAAATCTGCATTTCTGTATAATGGTGTTTTAAGCCTTACTTACATTTCAAGTGAGAAAAACACATCCCGAGCAACGGCTGACCAGGGCTGAAGCTGCTGTGTACCACGAGCAGGCAGCATGTGACCAGCTGAGGGTCCATGCCTTTGGCCCCTCTGTTAGAGGGTTGGCAGCAGCTTTCCCTGCGGAAGAGACAAGTCTATTCTGTGGGTGGAGAGAGGGTCTTTTGGCCCGTTTGCAGAGGCTTTGTATCCAGGTGTCAGAAGAGATAAGACTTCGTGACTAGAGTGGCTGAACATTGTGATGTTCAATCATAAAAGCCAAATGTGTTCTAAGAGATCTGGTGAAGATGGAGGGAGGACACTCCCAAGCACCTCACGTTACAGCGATCACGGTCTCATTTCTCTGGGTGTGGACATGAGCCTCCTCCATGGGTAGATGAGACAAATCAACAGCACTGTTAAAACTGTCCTGTGGACACTCATGCAGACACCTGAAATGCTGATGTGGTTGGTCACCAGAATGAAAAACTGCCTTATTTCAATAAGGAACTGCAGCTAACAGAAGAGAAACTTTTATGAGGTCAGTTTTCCTGTCTGGTTACTGAGCCATCTGCCCTCCACAGGAAAGCAGAAGAGAAACCCACCTACAAATCTTGGCTAATAACTAAATTGAGGCATAGGGAGTTCTTAAAATTAGTTTTGGAAATATCTCTTCTCTTTAGGGAAATAAATAACTATTTATTAACCATGCTAGGAAATACTGCTGCAGATCATCATCTCTTTTTAGCATTTCATTTCTGAATTGCATAAATGTGAAATTTCTAGGCTTCAATGAGCTTTCTCAGTAATTAATAAAACTTCTCGTTTGCCCCACTGCACAACCTGCTTTTCTTATGTGTGCTGAATCTACCAGTTTCTTTCCAAATTTCTAGAAGTTGTGTACCCCAGCCAGCTATCAGGTACTCCCATACCTCTTGCCTACCTCATCATCAACTTGAATTGCAGCTGATTGGGGCTTGTATCAGCAATCGTGTGGCCAGCAGGACCAGGGCACTGATTGTCCCCTTTTACTCAGCACTGGTGAGGCCACATCTTGAATCCTGTGTTTGGGCACCTCACTCCAAGAAGGACATTAGGGTGCTGGAGAGTGTCCAGAGAAGGGCAACTGAGCTAGTGAAGGGTCTGCAGCACAAGTCTGATGTGGAGTGGCTGAGGGAGCTGGGGTTGCCTAACCTGGAGAAAAGGAGGCTCAGGAGTGACCTTATTGTTCTTTAAGACTACGTGAAAGAAGGTTGTAGCCAGGTGGGGACTGACATCTTTTAATTAAGAAGCAATAGGTTGAGAGGAAACAGCCTCAAGTTGAACCAGGGGAGGTTTAGACTGGATATTACAAAAAATTTCTTCAGTGAAAGGCTTGTCAAACACTGGAACAAGCTGCTCAAGGAAATTGTTGAGTCACCATTCCTGGAGGTGTTTAGAAGACATGTCAATGTGGCACTTTGGGACATTGTTTAGTGGCACACTTGCAGCGTTAGTTCAACAGTTGGACTTCACGATATTAAAGGTCTTTTCCAACCTAAATAATTCTATGATTCTGTGATACAATGAGTGCCTTTGTTCCCTTCAATCTCCTTGTGTGCTTGGGAGGGCAGAAGGACCAGGAGGAGTTCATGGCTATCACATTTGCATCCTGTTGTTCCTCTCGCTGCCATATGTCCTCTGCTTCCCACTATATGAGAAGTCTGCCCTATGCACCACTTCTCCTGCCCCATTCCTGTTGTGGCTTTGAGCATTCAAAGTAATTTTATGCCAGATCTTGCATTTTGGAGTCTTGACTTTCTTGGACATTGGAAACCCATGAGAAGGTGCTATATATGAGGACACCAGGAGTCTCCTGGAGTGTTTTAGGAAATGAAAGGCCACTGACTCCTGTTGAGATCCTTTAAGCTCCAGAACAGATTACTGGGTATGGCAAGTCAGAGTACCTTTGTTCCGTGACAAAATACAGCCTGGGGATTAATATGGTGTGGTGAGACAATTCCAGCTGCTTCTAATTTCCTTACTAGGAGCCCATCTGTCTAGCTGCCAGGATGTGATACAGTTGTGTTACTAGTTGCATTGATTCATATTCTCTTTATCTAATGATGTGTAGAGATCTATTACCCATATGTTGTTTCCAGTGAGTGTATCTGCCTTTCATACAGTCTCTCCTGAAGGATTATTAGGAAATGGATAGGATTCTTGCAAGCAGACTCTACTAATCTGCAAAGAAATCCTGAGAAGGGAGATGGGAAATGGTTTTCCTTCCCCTATGATCTGCTGTGATATATGTGCATTCGAGTTCTCTCTAAATGGGTTTTCATTTCTTTTCTTGTTTCTTCATTAAAAGATGTGTCACACAGATCTTCCTATTCTTTATGGCTAATATGCAGCTAAGCAAGTGTTTCAGTGTCACGTGAAGACTGGAAAATAGAGGAGAGTGCATTGGGTCATTCTCAGTGCAGACAAAAAAAGGCTTGAGAAAAATATCTTGAATATGTTTGTTGCCTTTACCTGCAGTGGCTGCACCCATGGACCACTGAAGCCTCAGTTAAACTCTGAGATTGGCAAAGAATCAGCATCTCCTCATTTATGTACTTATTTCAGTTGAGTTCATTTGCTACCATTTGCTGTTACTTCCGCATGAGAGGTGTTTGCAGTGAATTGTATTGAGTTGCTCCTCAGTTATTCTGCTAAGGACTAAGCAATATACCACATTCAAATGGAACAACTCACTTCAATCATATTATACTATGTTTTGCTTTCTTACTGAAGGATCTTGACTCTTAGGTTTTTGAAATACTTATGCTAACCCTAAATGGATTAGGATTTGCACAGAGAGAAAGAATTCCTGTTTTAGGCTGTATTGTCACAGACCAAACGTAAATGTGCTCAAGCTCATTGGTTTTATTGTTCAAGAGAACCAATTAGCTGGATCTGTTGGACCATTTGCTTGCAGTGGCCAGATCAGGGATGGTGTGTGATGGGATCCAGATGTGGTATTTATCAGTGAGTCTGCTCACAATCCTCAAAGAGCCTTATGTCTTCTGGCTTCAATAATCTGATGACTCCTGGAGTAGAAAATTTTTCATTACAATTGTGACTTTTAGTTTGTTTTGACTGGACACATTGACATGATAGCAAGTAATGGGACTTTCTGTACAGAAATGGAAAGTTAATATTCTGTATCTTAACTTCACCTGGCTAAAGCAGATTCATGCCACAGAACTTACCTTTTGCAATATGTTTGACTTAGAATATTTATTAATTCTTATCTATATGAAACTTCTTTATGTGATTATATCCTTTCTTATTCCGAGCAAATATTTTAAAATGCTTAATTATTCCTTAATTTCATTTTTCCAGAGTTCTTTCCATGACAGAATCAAAGAATAAATTTTACTGGCAGTGTTGTGGTTCTGCTTGTGGTTATGTGTGGTTTTTAGTCAAGTAAGAAGTGACCTGATGCTCTTGGTAGGCCGGTTGGTCTGTTTTAAAAGAATTGGATTATGGTCTGAGGCATGCACACCGTGTCAATAAATAATATTGCTGTCTGCAGATATTTCTGGGGTTTGATTTACTTGCGTTTTTGTTGATTTTGTTTTGTTTTGTTTTTTTCCTGTGTTGTATTGAATGAAGGAAACAGATTACTTAAAGACACGTAGGAATTACCAATTTGGATCACACCGGTAGTTCACTAACTCTAGTTATGATCAAAGCTAAGTGCATTAGAGGAAAGTATAGTAACATACAGCTTAGAGTGTACTTCATTACTTGTCTCCACAAAAATAACCTTAATCTCTTCTGTCTGTTTCCCCTCCCCCCTCCAATGCTGAGGATGTACTTTTTAATACGACTTTCAAATTTTCTGTTTATAAGGTGTTGTTATTCTTGGGTTGTCCTCATACAGCATCTTTTGTGCCCTGCTCATTCCACTGTATGAAGCCATTTCCTGACCCTGCAGGTTAGGTTCTGACCATCTGGGCAGGCTTCAGGTGGCAGCTGATCCTCAGGGAACCGTGATAGGTATGGGATGTCCAAGAAATGTCTGTGAAGGGAGAGGGAAATGTCCTTAGGACAGAATGAAACCCTGCAAAAAACCAAAGAAGAAATAGATTTGGGAATTAACATAGCATAGCAAAGATACCAAATAACAAATTGGCAGGATGGAAATTTCTTTGAGTTTATATTCTCGGAGTATAATTTTGTCAAATAACAGAATGTCTCAGGCTGAGTGGAAGTACCATGGTTGCCTGTTATTCTGTGGGAAATCCACCAGCCTCTGGTGAATATTTTCTTGCCAGCTCATGTTTACCACTCCTTGCTGCATTATGTGTGAGTTGAGAGTTCGCAGCACAGCCCTGACATTTCATATCACCCAAGTGAACCTAACAGGATTTAAGGTGCTTGATCTTATCCACACCATTCAACAGCTGAACATGAAGCTCATGAGCTTCACTTTCTCAATCCCTCAGGTCTCTCTTTACACAGATGTCAATAGATGTCAGCAATGCGTTGAAACATGTGCCATGGGAAGGCATCTCTACAAAAGGTGAGCCTGGCTGCACTGTAGAGGTTGTGCACTTCAACTGGTCCAGCTAGGAGAAAAAAAATGCGATTAAATAATGTATTTTTGTAGATTCTTGTAAATAAACAGAATTGTATCAGTCAGGCAGTAACCCAGGGCACTTTTCTTGCTCATATTCCCAGCATTTTGGGTGACTCCCTAAAGCTTCCTCTGAAAGCTGCTTCTGTCACTTCCTGCTGCACTTGTTCAGCTGTGCTTAAGGTTTCTCTGTGCATGGCTGGAGAGATGCAAGCCACCCCTCCAGAATTCCATGAATTCCGTGCTGAGCTGTCACTCACACAAGCATTTCTGACCAAAGCCATTCTCTGCAGAGCTTTACTGTTCAAGGTTCAACAGCCTTTGGCCTTCCCCAGTCTGGGAGGAGAGCAGGAATGAATACATACATCTCTGTCAACAAACATCTCAAGAATGGTTTAGCTAGCTGGTCCTCAAGGGAGCACTGGGTCACTTTAGCTCCTTCATGGTTTTTTATGTTGCTGTGAATTTTGGATTTTCTATGCTTCCTTTTAATCCTTTTGGTAGACTAACTACCCAGCTGCCCGTAAAGGAAAGTGATTCAACTGTTCCTCCACTGTTTTGTGGAAGGGTTGTAAGTTTCTTCTGAATTTATCTGGAAGACTGAACACTTCCAGCCATAAATACATTAAGCTAATTGCTTTACAAATACCTGAATTTATTAATTTCAATCAAAACTTTTCATATTATCAATTGATAAAAAAGATAAATTTTACCCATTTCTCATCGCTCTTATGGAAACAATACTCTGGAAACATGAAAAGTATGTGCATCTGTCAGAGTATCAGGTTTATTAGAAAGGTTGAGTATTATCTGTTAAAACAGGAGATTTGTGAAGTGGACACTCATTAGACATTCAGGAATATTCACTGAAAGGTTAAATAAACTGGGGCACACTCTGCATTGCGCTTTCCCCCTTGCTCTCCCACTGGGTAGAAGAGATGGATGTTATTTCCCAGACAGGTGTATCTTGTAGATGAACCCCTTTAGAAATATTGTAAAATAGAGCTGTGGCTTGCAATGTCTTAAATAAGTATTTTTCATTAATATACAAGAAACTGTTTCCATCTTTGGTAAAGGTGTTTTCTACTTTCTGTGGTACTGATGCTAAAACAAGCTATTTTCATTTAAATGGCAATGAATGAGACAATTTGTATAATTGACTGGAGAGCAAGAAAACCAAAACAATTTGCCTTTAATATATACCTTAATATACACCAGACACATTCATATTATCTAAAGATATTTCAAGGACCTAGTTAGATTTGGCATCTTCTAATTAGAAGCTTAACTTTGGTCTGTATTCATGCCACAATTAACTTGGACTGTTACTGATGAATTCTTTAAATAGATTTTTGTGCAAGTTGTTTCTACCCAGTTGTTGGAAACAAGGGAGTGCTGGGGAACTAGACAAGCAGTCACAATAATAATGTCTGGGACTAATTGCCTCTTAGGGCTTGACATTGTCAAATGCTTGGTTTTCATCAGCTTCAGTGATTTTTTTAAAAATTATTTTTCACAGAATCAGAGCCAGAAAAGATGTAAGCAATAAAGTAGGTTTGCTTTTGAAAAGCATCATGTATTGGTCATTTTCAGCCAGTGCTAAGGCAATGGTAGCTTTGGGCTGCTGTAGAGAGTCCAGTTCCTGCTGTACTTGAACTTCATGATTTGAGTGAGTTGTTTCTGCCAAGACACTCCACAATATTAATTAATTTAGCTACATCAAAGTTTGGGGGCAGGATGTACAACTTCTTTGATTCAGTATTTAGCTGTATTACATCTTCTCTGCCAGTTTTTGTACTTAGCAGCTGTGAGTCAGACCTTCCTAAATAATGAGATTAAAAATGGTGACTTTCTTCTCTTTGCCCTCTGCTTTATGAGGTGTTAGATGACACTCATGACAGTTTTTAGCTTTTCTTTGTAATCACAAATTTACACCAGTAAAAAATGTTAGCTGAGAAGCTCACTTGGCTTTTCCATTCCAGGACTGGGAGCTTTGAGAAACACTAAATGTCAGGAAACTTGTCTAAAATCATGATAGTTGATAGGGGTGTGATGCAACAGTAGAGCGCTCACTTGGTTCTGCACGCGAGCCTGCAGGAGGGCTTACACACCTCTCCCAGTGAGATGAAGGAATCAAAGTTTGTCAAGTGATGGTGGTCTCCTGACCCAACAACACAAGAAGATGCAAGCCAGAAGTGACCAACAAGTAAATGACCCTAAAGGAAACATACCATGAGTGTAGTGCCCTTGGAAAGGTTGTGTGGGATCCCAGTCACTGCTTACTCTTATCTATTGGCTAGCTGTCTGTGGATAGGGAGTTGAGGAAACCACCTACTCAGCTGCACAGAATCCCTGTCAAAAATCGCTTACTTAGCTCATGTGCAGCTGCGTGTAGAGACAGCTGGTGCCATGAGGACTCTTACTCTGGGTGTAGGAAAGGTCATTATCTGACCTAACCCTCGTCTGGACAGTAGTGCAGTGTTTATCTGCCCTTCAAGAAAACAGAAAAAAGTAGTATCTGAATGTCCTCTCTGGTAGTGAGCATAGGAATTTACTTGTTCTTCACAGAGAAATATTCAATGTGAGGAAAACGGTGTTTATGGCACAGAGCTCCT
Source organism: Climacteris rufus (assembly GCA_013398175.1). Lineage (NCBI taxonomy): Eukaryota > Metazoa > Chordata > Aves > Passeriformes > Climacteridae > Climacteris > Climacteris rufus. Next base: position 855,972 of record VZRZ01001864.1, on the reverse strand, counting down.
GATGGCATTTAGAGATAGTTCTCAAATGCTTGTTGAAGTGACTGCAGTCTGAGTTAGGGGGCACAAGAATAAAACCTAAAATTAGCAATAGTAGTTTGTAGTTGCACATTCTGACCCACTCAAGATTTCATAGCTGCCTACAAGAAGTAATTAAAACTAAAGGGATGCTGTTAACATTGTATAATTCTTCTGCAACGGCCAAACAGGAGAATTGATTGATTAGAGAAATGTCAAGAGTGAAATTACTCTTGTATTCCACAGAAGTGAAGTAGAAGGTTGTTGTCCTTTTAATTTCCATGTTTGCATTACATTTGAAATTGGTATTTCCTAACATGATTTAAATAGACAGTGAATATTTAAATCATGTTTTTTAAAAATGATCTTTTTATCCCAAGGAAGATCTGTGCATCATTTGAATGACACACATTTCAGGAGCTGCTTGTGTTCTGCTGAAAAGCCATTAGACTAAGGATGAGGAATGGCATATATTAGAAACTCAGCAACATAATTATATGCAAGAACTCTGTTCCAGCCTTTGATGCTGAACTTCAGCCCAAATGTAGTTTTTGAGGATTCTGACAGTTTTACCTTAAGAGTTATTTAACCTGACATAGTGCTGAGTCTCTTCTTTGTAGCCTAATGCTGTGCAGGGTGCTCCCACCCTGGGAAAACATGAAGGCAGTTGCCAAAAGAGCACGTGTGTGGTAAAGCTGTTTCCTTTCACTATCGGTATTATAGTCTCTCTTCCTTTATTTAGGTGCATATGAGTGGAAAGTGTCAGCGTTGTGTGAAGAACTCAAATATTCTCTCTTCCATCAACCAAACTAAGACTTGGTGATGTACTAAAAAACACAGCCCCTACAACCAAGTATCTGTCAGTTTAGGAATTTTGGTTATGATGTGCTCTTTTGTCTAGCAGGCATGTGGAGTCCATAAGCTGTGTTCTGGAATCAGAAGCTGAGAAATGTGCACTTAGAGCAAGATGTGTTGACTATTCAGAAAGTTTGATTTCCCACCCCCACTGACATTTTTCCTACGTATCTGGTCTCTCACTTATGCACAATGTATGTGCTGTTCCTATGACTCTCCATCAATGCTCTGCATGCCAACAACCAGCTACTGTGTGGTGCTTATGGAGCTGGGTTGGTGAGAGGGACGGATGTCAAGGAGAGGGGGCACAAACCACACTTGACATGCAAAAAGGGCTTGAAAGGAAGAGGCTGGTCATCTGCTGCTTCTGTTCTGTCAAATGTGTCTACTCAGATGTGCAAGAAATTACCTTTTTTTTTAAAAAAAAAAAAAGAAGCTACTAGATGGGTAGAGTGATGAAAGCTTTAATATTACCAAGGAACTGAGGAGATTTTGGCCTCTGCTAAGATTTGCAGGAGGTATCGTATTTACTACATGCCTAGAAGATTTTTTTGTGGTGATTTGTCTGTACTTTGTATTGGATCTGGTAGGAATCCTTGGAGAAGACAATCAGATTTCAGAAGATTAAAGAAAGTCAGAGGGAAAAGGGGAGAATTGGGCAAAACAACAGGAGATTTATTAGTCTGAAGGAAGCTGGCTTTTTCTCAAAAAATTAGGTATCTTCAGATAAAACAAGGAATCCCATACCAAATCTGTTACAGGTAACTCTTTATTTTTGATGTTATATTTGACATGGATTGTTTCGAAAGGGTCTGGCAAAATTGTCTCTGTATTCTCTAAGTTTTGCTCAAAATTAGGCATAGCCGAGGACATTCATGTAACTGCTTGTTTGTTTTCCTTGAAGAAAAGGGAAAATACTTAGCCATTTGTCCTTGTGGATTTGATTTGTTCATGTAGAGTGCAAGCCTACCCTCCTTGAGGCTGGCTATTTTGCTAGAAAGGCAAATATTCATCTGTGGCTTCCATCAGATGAAGGTATTGGGAAAACTGGAATACTACGTTCAGGTGAAGGATGCTGTTCCTCTCTGTCTCCACACCTAATTTAAAGATTCAGGCAATTGATAAGCTGGTGACAACACACATTTCAGCAACGCAGATTCCACTTATGACTAGAATAATTCACATCTAAGTGTGCCATGGGGCTCTACATCAGACACGTGCTTTGTGTACGTGTCAGTCTTGTTTAGCATGTGACACTGGGCTGCTCTGGTGGCAACCTTCCTCTTGTACCAGCAATCCCCAGCATGTGGCACAAAAGTAACTGGAGGCCAGTGGGTTCATGAGTCTGAGATCCCTGAGAAATGATTGAGAAGAGGGTGAAGGCAAGTTTAACTGCTGTGAGAACCCTTGTGCAGCCATTTCACTGCTTCTGAAGAGTGGATCAGATAGGACTGGTGCTCCATCTATATTTGTTTTGGGGGTTTATTTGGATTTTTTTTCTTTTGGTGGCAGTTCAGGTAGAGGAAATCCCTTTGTTTATGTAGAAATTCTGACATCAGAGTGAGGAGCCTTACAAGTGCACTGTTTGTTTGCAAAGGACTGCTTTGGAGAATCCAGCCTGCTACAGATCAGCTAAAACCTACCAGTCTCTTCTGCCTACTTGTTTCTGCCTTTGTTCATCAGTGGGAGGGATTTTTTACCAGACAAGAAGCCAAGTCACAGACTAACAGACTTGCAACTGAATTTTGTTATTGACTCATCACATGCCCATTGATAATTCATCTGCAAATAAGACAATTGTCTGTAATTTGGGGTGTCTCATCTAAAGACCTCAATTTCCAGTGCTGAAAAATGAGATTAATGCAGATAACACAAGGATATTGTGTAGAATAACGCACTGTATTGAACTATTGAAGAGCTGTTCGCAGGTGTGGTGTGCCAATTAGCATTTTTTAACAGTACTTTCAGCCTAAAAAATTCCACTGTCCTAAATGAAACCAATCAGGCTTTTATTCTAACCTCTACATAGAGAATAGTTTTCCAGTTATGACTGTATGTAACTTGCCATGTGCTCCCATCTGACCCACTTCTTAACTCTTGACAGTGAATTGAGTTGTCTCATCTGTCTCAGTAGCTCAGATGTTCCTAGACTTTATCCTGAAAACCATTGCACACAGTTAATGTAGTAAATTCCCATTTTACCAGAGCAATTGTCCCATATGAAGCAGTTGAGGGCTGAGAGCCCTATTCAGTAAGCAGGGGTGAAATTAAAAAAAAGCAATATATGCCATACTCAGCAGGAAACTTTCTCGACTGGTGGAAAAGGGACTCGATTGACTGCTCAGGCAATGGGTCACCTGTTGCAGGTATCACGGAGATGCAGAGAGCCTTTCTTCAACGAGAGTACCTTCTTTGTCAGTTCAGATGTACCCCATAATGGCATGTGCTTCATGTCTGCCTGTGTCAAGACACAGTGAACTAGGATAACACAGGATTTTCCTTATTCTTGGTTTTACTGCTTGGAGACAAGTTCCTTATTCATTTACTCAAAACGAGTGACAGAGCAGGCTGTGGAAAGTAGCACAGAAATGCTGATCATTATCTGTAATTTTCCTGTGTTTATCACTGTTTCAGAGAAGTGATTTCCTTTGTGAGGCAATTCCATGCCTTGCGAATTCCTAATGCATCTTGCTGCACCTTCAAATGTACAATTTTAGCAGACATTTCTACAAAATCCTTCTCAGTTCCCAAATCTAAAAATATTCAATATACTCCAGTGTGAATGTCATTAGGCTTTAGAATCTATCAATCTACTGTATTGCCTTTTAAATTTAATTTTCTAGAAATACTCAGTTATCTATAGCAACATGTGATTGATGATACTTCTGCAGCCTGGCAGAATCCAGTTACTTGGTTTAGCAAAGGTTTGCTTTTCAAGGAGTCACACTGGAAGCACCTTATTTCAGAAGGAGTCACACTGGAAGCACCTTATTTCAGAAAGAGTCTGGGGCATTTTTCCATTTTCTTTTCCTTGAATGTACTTAAGTGTTTCAGCATTCATTGTGCTGTGCTGAAATCCTGTCTCTATAAGTTCAATTCCTACTCCAACTTTCCCTGCCCAAAGTTGGCACAGAGCAGGTTGTCATTATTTCTTTAACCCTTTTGCCAGATTTTTTTTTCAGTTCAGCCTGAGTGTCTATTGTCTAATGTTTTTGCCATGGGATGTATGTTTTGGAGTAAACAAGATTTATTCATATTTCTCCAAGATAAATTACCTGAAAAAAAAAAAATCATTGCTCAAAAAAGCTAATTGCACTTAGTCAATCTAAAACTCACCTGTTAGTGTGTCTCGTTTCAGAACTGGAGACATGTCTGAGCCCCTTGCTCTGCTCACGTGTCAAAGGCTGTTCCTAGTGAGTGCCCCTGGAAAAGGGTACCTGCTCTGACAGAGACAGCTAAGAAAAGGTACAGGACATGGTGCTAACCCCATCTGAGTGAACTCCTGTGCTGTGAGTTTTAGAAAGGGGCACATTTACTGTGCCATCTGAATTGGGGATGGGCCAGCAAAAAAGGAATCAGTCATATGTGCCTAAAACAAAATTAATAGTTTATGTAGCAGTGTGAAGTTTGTGTTAATGTGGAAGCAGCAACAGTGCACCTGTGTCAGAGGAAAAGAGGGAGACAGAAAGGAAAGAACGCTTCTGTTATTGGTTATCACATAGTTAAAAACCTGCACGTTCAGATCTGATACTAGTCAAACTTCTTATTAGTTCTGAATGATGATGACTGGAAAGCTAGAACCCCATGAACCTAAATAACCTTCTATGATGTTTACTGCTGCTAGATGTACACTTAAATCCAATACAAGAATTTCTTTGTCTGCAGATGAAAACATACCCATGTAAATCCTCTCACACCTTCCTTCCTGCCTTGCCCACCTTGAACTTCTAAGTAGGAGGAATCAGGAGAGGGCACTGTGTTGGATTTACAGTCAGTCTTGTCCATGCATGTGTGATGCAATTATATGTCATGCCAGACAATAGCTGTATTATGTCACCCTGATTAAAAAATGGACTGCTGTATCAGTAAGCTACTGCCTATCATGATGTCAGTCTGCACAATGCCATTGATTTTGCAGACTTTTAAGCTAAAGAATTATAACCTCTTTCCTCTTGATCACTTTATTAAATCCAGATTGATCTTTCATCCAAAATGTCAAGGAATCTGCCAGCAGCTTAGTAATTAATGAGAATGATGACCTACTGTAAAACAAACAACAGTGAATTAAAAGTACAGATCATGACTGCATTTGCCAACAAGATACAGTTAACTTTTTTTCCAGCTTTTCTTTAAAAAACAGCTCTTCTTTTTAAAAAAAAGACACAGACACTAGTGAGAATTTGTTAATTGCATTTTTACTCAGGTCCCTGTTTAAGTGCTCAAAAATTTTGGCTCGCAAATAGGGACAGCTTATGTTAAGTCTGCTGTAGCAATTCTGGCCCTAGGCTTTTTACTCTGTTCTTCGAAGATTTCTGCCCCTGCTGCTAGGATTGCTTGACTAATCATAGAGCAGTTGCAGATCTGCTTAAATCATAGCTGGATGTGCTAGGAAAGAGCAGAACTGATGCCGGTTTACATTGATATGCCACAGTGATACAACATCATCTTCACTAGAGGCTGACCGGGTCCTGCAAGGAGGGAGACAGGCATTTAAAGGTGCAGATTGTTGAAACAGAAAAATATTTTAAGCTTTCTTAAGCTCATCTCTACCTACTAATGAGTCAGAGCTTTAATTCCCAATGAATTAAACAGATAATCTGAGAGAGTTTTTTACTTAAGCAGTTAAGGGCTAAATTCTTCAAAGTACTCAAGTTATTTTGATGGTAGGGCTGAAGCCCTGGAATCACTTAGATTCTGCAGTGTTGTACATAAAACACTGTACTTCCATTAAAAAATTGATACAACTCAGACATTATCTGTACAAAATATTCAGTCAAAAATGTGCATAATCCGAGTGAATGTACTGTTTCTACTTCACATTTATAATCAAAAGGATTTTAAAGGTTAAACACTTCACACTTTTAGACAAACATGGAAGTGAAACTGTTATATTTTAGCAAAATTTTACACCACTTCTACTTTCCTTTCATGTTGACACAGGCCACATTGGTCAGATTTTATCTGCATAAAAGATAAGAAACTTCCCTATAACAGTACCAGGGAAAATGGGTGAAAGTGTAACTTAAATCAGAGGCAAAATTCTTGCTTAGTTTAGTGAAATGAGAAATTTCCTAGTGTGTTTAACAATATATTAGTTCTTTGCAAAAAAATTCTGATTCTTTCCTTTAGGATAAAATGCCAGAATCTCCTACATGTGTGAGGAAGAAGAGTCACTGTACTAGCATAAGCCTTTAAACACTACTGGAGACCTTAGTGCTTGAACAATGTGGGTTTATTTGCTTGGATCAGTCAGTGTGTGAAGATACATTGGTTGTTTCTTTTATGTGTAGTAATATCAAAGCCAAAACCAATACTTATGAGATCCTATGGGGGACAATCATAGAGCTCCTTGGATACAAGCCCCAGCTTCTTGCTTGGTCTCCAAGAGGGCACATTAAAAGGCCTTTTTCACTTGTTTGTGAAATGCTGGGCCTTTCCTGTGCTGTCTTCTCAGACCTTCCAGACGGTGGCATTGTCAGTATAACCCTTGGCTCCCAGCTGTTCTCCCCGTCCCTCATTCCTTTTGCCTGGCCCCCCTCATGTAGTGCAGAGGATAGAAGCTGTGACTGTTTTAACACACAGTTCCTTGGTCACTGCCTTCAGACCAGTTCAGAAGGATCACAGAATGATTCCATTTGGAAGGGGCCTTGAAGATCATCTAGTTCCAACCTCCTATCCTGGGCAGGGACACCCTCTATTAGACCAGGTTTTTCAAACCACCATCCAGCCTGGTCTTAAGCACTTCCAGGGATGGGGAGTCCACAGCTTCTCTGGGCAACTTGTTCCAGGGTTTCACAACCCTCACAGTAAAGAATTTCTTCCTAGTATCTTATATAAACCTGCCATCTCTGTGTTTCCGAAGGAATTGTTCGATGTACTGTCATCCCTCAAATGAGTGTTATTTTCTAGGGATGAAATGGTCAATAGCTGTTTGGGCTGTAATGCTGGCCCACTTCAGCTACCCCAGAGTGGGCTATCCCAGCTGTGAGATTTGCAGTGGTTTGTGAACATCTTCGGATTTCAGATGTGTGCTTTTCATGCTGCTTATGTCTGTTAAAATGCTGTATGCTTTGTGCTCTGAGACATTTCCTGACTACCCAGTAGAAATCTCTGATTAATTAGATACCATTAGGTTAAATATAGTTATATACAGAAACAGAGTTATTTGCTTCAAGGATGATGTTTGCATATATAATTTTTTCCTGTTGCTTTTCTTTCTCCCTAGTTCAACTGTTGAAACAGAACCTGTTCTTTGCTTTGCTTGGAAAGACCCCATAAAATGAGGAGACATAGCTAGAACTGAATTGTGCACAAAATGTTGTCAAATGAAAGTGTGAGAAAATTAGGAAAATAAAATAGTATTTTTACTACCTCTTTGAAATCTAGTAAAGGGTCTTGAGCCTGGTAAAGTTCAAACTTGGCCATTTACCTTAGAAACAAAACACTGTAAAAAAGGTACTTCTAGCAAGAAATTTCTGTAATTGCTCTTTGTATAGTGTGAACCTGTTTATCCTGTACAGATATGATTTTGGAGATGTCCAGGGTAGTAATTTATGCCTGTTTTGTACCTTGTTGCATGGAGCTTCACATCCAGTTGGGTTTATCTGGTGTGTTGTATTTAAGTGGTGGTTGTGTTTCGTTTATCAACTCCCAATTTTTATGCACAGAAGCATGTCAAAAGGCATGCCAAAAGAAATACCCCCATTTGGATTGAAATGTTCTGTTAATATGGAAGGCCAAGATATATCAGCATCATTTGTATTCTGTATACACGCACATGCTAAATAATTGTGTTTTCAGAGTGGGTATATTATGACTTCCTGATTCTGAAATAATTACCGGCCTCAGCTGTAGCTGAATTATTAGTTACAGTGATTTAGCTCTGCCAATAATGTTGTGAATATATAGAATTACTAATATGGTGTGGGGCAGCAGTGGTGAAGATAAATCTGTGTCTGTGCTGATTATTTACCTTTCCAACAACAGCACTCGTCTTTTTGTTAGTAATTGCACACATCCACCTCTGTAAAACTGGGAAACACTATTAAAATCAGATCCTCTTTTTAGTATTTTTTTTGAGACCGTTATACTGTTTAGTGTTCCAAGATCTTGTGTGCCACACCCATCCTCATACACCTGCGTGTCCTCTTGCTTTCAGCCCTATTCAGTACTGTCCTTGGTAGGACTAAAATGTGCCAAGAGCAGTTTATTTCATTTTTCTGACTATTTTGCTAGTAAATTGGTTTCTTTGTTGTGTTTTTTTTTCTCACAGCTTTTTTTTTTTTAAGATTTATTTATGTAAAAATTGTAGTGCAAGTAACTAAGATCGGAATTTGAATAAACTTAAGTACCTCATTTGGAAACATTTGTGATTGACTTATTCATAGTTGATGGACAGTCTGAGCAACAAGTATTGTAGTAACCACTAAAATCTATGATAAAACCATTACCAAATGAAGATAAAAACCTTGTAAGTTTACAGAGGTTTCTCAGAAGTCACTTTGCCCTGCACCTTAAAACGATGACGGCTCTGCTCTCCATCTTAAGCAAGGGACAGCAAAGACAGACAACCACATCCCCACACTTTGTGTTCTCAGCTGCAGCGTGGGGTCACCAACGTGCCATTCAGCAAAGACCTCAGCTACCTTTGGCTACAGGATTTTTCTGTCCCAGACAAACCTGAACGGTGGCATGCTTCATTGCCTGGGTTGTACCACTGAGCATCTCCTCTACAGTTTTTTACCTTCTGCAGAAAATATCTAAGATAGTGTCTGGTCGTGTAGGGCAAGTCTTTTTTTTTTTTTCCTAACTAAGCAGAATTTATATTTTTATTCTTTCTGATACTGAACTTATTAACTTTTTTTCTGCATTCAAGTGAGTAGCAGCTTACTGAATTTTATAGTAGGTGTTCAGTTGTAGCTTTTAACCAGAGAGCTGATGTTAATCTTCAGTGAATTACATGGTAGTGATTGAATTTATCAGAGTATAATGCCGGGACAACATGTTTCACTGCTTTTTCTTTTTATTTCACTTTTCTGTAACAAAGGACAAGAAGGATATCTGTAGGTGGCAATAGTACTGAAGGTATAACCACATGACATTTGGGATTTTTAATGAGTAGGTTACCATCAAGTTAATTTTCAAGTCAGCTTTCTGCAATTCTGATTCAATAAACTGCTTTACTGAAGGCTGGGGCAGTGTGGTCCCTACTGTCTGACTGCAAATCTGAGTGCCAGGTTCTTCACACCATCAGCACTATCTACCTTAGGCAAATTCATGGATGGCTTTCAAAATTTCAGCATTTGTCTATGTAACTTTATTTATTTATTTTCAACCAGTGAGTGCTGACATGGATTTCTAATGATTGCATTGACAAAATGTGACATTTTTATCGTTAGCATGATGTTAATGTGCAGTACAAAAAGCTATAATAATAGCCACAAATTACAAATTTTTTTTCAATTAATTGGAAGGATAAAAGCTGGTGTGTACCCAAAATAAAAACCACCAATAATATGAAGCCCAAGTTCTAGCCTGAAATTGCTCTTTTGAGATGAACTTGAGATGCTGATGTGTAACAGAAATATCTGGAGAATGTAAAGGTACCTGTGCAGGTTTGAGGGCAGGTGAGGGAGAAGGGGTGCCATGAGCGTGAGCAGCAGCACGAGGCACCCTGTCAGGGTTAGCAGTTCATGTTAGCTTCATGCTGGGGGTTTCAGCTGTCCTCAGGACAGACCTCAGGCATCTTGTATGTGGGCTGCTGAAACATGGAGTTACTGGAAAATATTCTTGGAGTTGCAGCTGGGTCCATGGTTAATGGATTTGGAGCAGCATGCCAGGTGTTCACATGGCATTCAGTGGGTTGCACAATGCCTTTTGCAATGCACTTCTTGAGTAGGAAAACAGCTACAGTGTCAGAAGTAGCTGCTTCATTTGGTCATTGCACTGTGGTGCACTGAATTTCTCACTGCAGTGGATAAAGAGCACCACTTAAAGACCAGGATTACAGAAGTATTGCAAACAACCGCACAAAGTAACAAACAGTGCTTAATTTGCAGTCTATAACAATCTTTCTTCTGCATCTGTATTACTTGGGCTATTGACCCACTAACTATTAAGTAAGATCTCTCCTTGACATGAGTAGTTTGCCTTAGATTGAGGCAATACTAACTGAATAGAAAAACCTACATTCTATTTATGGTCCATTATCTGTGGTGGCATTTTTATTAAATTCCATAACATGGGGAAGGAATAAATAATTTCAAAATTCTAGTTGCCACTAGGGTAACTATTTGTCCATAATGTTATTTTCTGGGGGAGTCTAATTTATGCATTCTAACTGCTTTGCTGACTAGCAGTAGTTCAAAACAAAGGGCATTTTGGCATAAATTTAATCATTACATTTGGTTGTGAATGCCCATAGTTCAGAGAAAATTGTCCCTGTAATTGTGCTACCATTTTAATTAGCATCTTAATTAAGGTTCTTCTGCTTATCAGTGTAAATTCAGGGACCATTTGTTGTGCACCTGAATCCACTGCCTTAAATGAACAAGTTTGAAAAATAAACTCCACGTTACATGTGAAGGAGTTATTGGAAATAATGGAATAGTTGCAAGCGCCAAATTAACATGAAGTCAAAGCAAAGGAGAGTAAGCTGCTGTGATTCTGGGAGCAGCAGGTAAGGTGGGGACTCTGTGACCTACTTTGCTGCCCTCACTTCTTGGTATTAGTCATCCCAGTAGCCGAAACACAAAATTCCACATCTGTTGGTGTTGTTACCCAGGTGCTAGTAAAAGAAAATCCATTTCAAGCACAACTGTGATTTCTCATGCTATGATTCACTATACCTGACTAGACTTGTTGTCCTGTAAGGTTATGTTGTTTTCCTTGACATATTTCATCCCTCTTTTTTCAATTATTTTTGCTCTGCAGCATCAATAGTCCAGTCCTTTAAAAAACTTCTATGGTAGTGGAATTCCCTAGTCAAATAAGGAAAGGTCTAGCAAAGACTAAGCTTGTAGGTCTTCTATTTAAATTTTGATCCTAGATTATCTGAGCTACCTTGCATCATAGGACTTCTTTCTTGTCAGACTTACAGTTCGACCTTGTGAAGGAACTGTGTCCTCCAAAGGTTAAGAAAAATGAGCAGCCAACTCATATAAGAGGAATTTTTTAACAGTAGTGGTGAGTGGAAATGAGGTTAAAAACCTTTCTGTGAGCCAAAGATCAGACACCAGTTTCTGTTGTCAGGGCTGGGAACTCAGTTATAGAACTATGACCTCAGCAGACCTTAATTACCTTGTCATATAATGATCATAAAAAAGGGAGAGTCTTAGAAACACTGCCTTTGCTGTCATTTTATAAACACTGTGCAAGGAATTACTGTGTTATGTAGAAGCTGAGGCTGACTTCTTTGGGTGCATGTGCATGCTTCAGGTCTGTGCTATGTATTTGTGCATTTTTTTAATATGATCACCTAAAAAGATTCTAAGAGAATTTAAAATCTTGACTGGATTACAAAGGTTGCTCAACTGTTGAGGAGCTTGGGTCCACCCAACCCATGAGAATTGTGCTAGACAATATAGATAAAGGGTTTACAGGCCAGCAGTAATATTTTAAAAACTTGTTGCAACTTCTCAGTTTTACAACATGGGCCGATCATACACGAACTATAGGGTTCATAGGAGACATCAAGATATCTTTCAGCAAATTGCAGACTTCTTTGCTGTGCTGTCACATTCCAACTCATTGTCCTGCCTTGCAGCAGCTCTGAGGGATGGTCTGTCCTGGGATGGTGGGCACAGGGCTGAGGAAAAGCATGCTACAAGGTGTTGCCTCCAGCTTTCTCCATGACAAGCATCTGTCTTTTGCTGTGCTCCAGGTTACCTAAGGGAAGGACCAGGAGATTAACTGGCCTCTGACATGGCCACTTGGTTACCAACCCCTCATCTGCCGCTTCCTGCAGGTGAGGGTGATGGAGCCCGTAGCCCCTGTGGGCCTTGCACAGCCTACGGCCACCCCAGAGGCTGCGGCCTTTGCAGGGCAGCCAAAAGCCACGCTCGGTGTCGCTGCGCGCCCCATGCCGCGTGTGCCGGGGCTGCTGCCATGTCTCACTGGCTCCTCTCAGCAGGGAGCGTCTTCCCCAGGGAGCTCAGAACAACTGTGATGGTCTATTAAAGAAACACCGTGCTTTTTGCTCTGAGCAATGCGCTGCTCAAGTTTTCCCTGTCTCCTCTCTTGCTCTTCCCATACTGCTGCCGCCACCCCTGTGCTATTCCGTGTCCTATCAGTTTCTTCTCCCCATACATCCAGATGATGGTGCAAAACAGGGGTTAAAAGCAAATCTTCTGAATGAGAAACATATTTGCAACAACAGCAGATGAGGTAAACAAAAATCAACAGAATGGTTTTCTGGTTCACAGTTTCATTAATGTCTTCAGCTTTAGAGGGATTTGAGATTTTTGTGAGGTAAATGACCTTTTGCAGGCTGTACAGACACTTCAAGTTACATAAAAATTTTAAGACATAATACAGTGTTCGTGCATATTCCTGCTGCTGCGGATTTGAAAGGTTTTTGAAGATTTCCTGTTGCTATGCATTTTATTTTCATTGTTGGGAAGCGAACGGTAATGGAAGTGAAGGCAAAAGTAACAGCTGTTTCAGGAGGCTGCCCGTGAAGCAGAGAAGTGTTTTAGGTACCTTTTCCTGTTCTTGTTCCACCCTGTACAAAAGCAGATGCCAATTACTGTGTGCTCACCTATTTTGTCTGTCAGGTGCTTATGTAAGATTCATCTCTGCTTCTTTTGTAAGGAAGCCAAGGAAGCCTCAGCTGCTGAGCTGAGCTGGTTCCTTTGTCCCCACCCCTGTGTTCATTTTGTCAAAATGCAACTGGAGAAGTGCCATAAAATTGTATGTGCCGTGGTGGCTTTCTATGACAGTCCCTGGGGTCCTGTAACATGTTAAAACATTTTAAAAACATAGCAACAGTAAGGCAGAGCTGCCTGTGCTGCACCTCTTCTCTCCCTGAGATGAACTGGTGTAAAGCAGTCCTTGCTGGACATATATCTGGGGTAGCTGACATCAGGAAATAATCTAAAGGCAGATTTAAACAGAAAAAAGCTCTTAAAAATTTATCATATCAATGGAGGCAAAAATATATCTCAGCAGAGTTTTTACCCACTCCCTGAGTGGACAATGCAGGATGTGCACCTGCAGGTCTACTCCCAAAGGATGTGGTAGGTGACATCTGTCACCCCAGCCTCCTCATCCTCTGCTGTTGCTGGAGGAAGGATAAGACGTGTAACTCCAGAGCAAAAGAAGCCATGTTGAACTGAAAGTGCTCACTGTCCCTTGCCTGGGTCAAGAAAACATTGGGTTTTTTACCAGCACTGCATCTAGGACATGTGCACTACACACTGGTTTTAATTTTTTAGGCTTCCAGTGATTGATATACATTGAGAAATAAATTTTCACAAATAGAAGCAGATTGTTTACATTGAATTTTTTCATCTCAGAGGAAATTTAAAGCATGGCACTGCTACATTACAGCATGCCAACAGCTGGGGTGGGTTATTTCAGGCAAGCTTTTGTATGTCTTGCAGTATCACCTACACAGCAGATTGCTGAGCTTTGTTCCCATGATTAATATCAGTTATAACTTTCTCAATGCCCACATGCTTTTAAGTTCCCTTGAAAACTGGCTGTTGCCACAAAATAACCCCATTTCTCTTATTATAGCATTTAAATGACAGAGCATGGCCAAAACCAATCTGACAAGAATTTCCTTCAGTACACAGCTGAGGCATCAGGCTTCAGCAAAAGAGTCCAGTTAACAACATCTATCTTCCTTGCAGTTTATTTCAAATTCAGCTGTCTCAGGCATCCATCCACTGTCTTCTGTCTTTTAGAGAAGCTGACAGCAATGACATTAGTTGTAAATTGTCTGAGGAGTGAAATTCATCCTGTGCTGACTGTACAAAAACACATGAGAATACCCCTGATGGTGGTATGGAGCCCAACGTGGAGCTCAAGAGGCTTAAAAGAGGCTAATGGGCTTAAAAGTTCCACTATTTGTTTATGTTATATCAAAGCACAACTGCTGCAAAGAATTTTCATATATAATAAAAGGTATCCTCCAGACTATATTTGAAAGATCCCTGTATGTATCAAATCTTTTAAGTAAACCACAAGATCCAAGGGTGCAGAAAGATTGATGTTGAATGTTAATAAAAGGTTGCAGCAGGAGTTAAGCCTTTCTAACTCTCTGTTAGTACTGGGACCGTGTCTGAAAGTTAACTTTGGTGGTGTTTTTTTCTTTTGTTTTGTTAGTGCCTTACCCTGATACTCTCCAGATAGCTTCTAAGGAAAAACAGATTAGAAGTGAAGTTAAAAGACCAAGTAGATTATCCTGGAAAAGTTAAGTTTTGACAAATGGTTCTTGTACTATAGCCCAGAGTGATGGATAATTTAGTAAAGTATCAGTGTGCCTTTGAAATAAACTTATGGAAGAGCCATTGGCCATAAATTAAGTCAATGACCTGTATGTGTGCATTTCTAAAATCTCAAAAATAGTTTCCATGTTCCAGGTGCCACATAATATAAGAAGGTCATCAGATTCTTCCAAGTATAAGAATCTGAAGGTAGAGTGTCAGGAGGATAATCCCAGACTCTTCTTGGTGGTGCCAAGCAATAGCACAAGAGGCAACGGGCAGAAACTGATGCACAGGAAGTCCCATCCCACCTGAACATGAGAAAGAACTTGAGTGTGCATGTGATTGAGCACTGGAACAGGCTGCCCATAGAGGCTGTAGAGTCTACTTCTATGGAGATATCCAGAAGCCATTTTAACACAGTCATGAGTATTGTGCTGTTGGGGACCCTGGCTGAGCAGGGAGGATGAACTAGATGACTTTCAGTGCTCCCTTCCCATCTTACCCATCCTGTAATTCAAGTACTTGCATAGATACATTGCTGTTATTGCAAAACTACACGAAATTCAAAGTCCAAAAAATTAGTCCTGAGTACCCATTGCAGCAGGTATCCCACCTATGTGGTAAATTCTGCCATAGCTGCTTCAGAGACTGATGCTGACCAGTAGTGACAATGTGATCTACAAGGTGTAACTAAATTGTAACGTGTCATGGGTAGGAATCCCCAATTGCTAAAGCAGCAGCACTGTATGCTGATCAAATCCTTGATGATCAAAATCAGTGTAATTACTGTTGCTAAATTTGAATCACTAAGATAGCATACATACAGAAACCTGGAGGCATATTCCTGAAATTTCTTACAGGGAACAAACTGTTGTCATGGATATGGCTCTTAGGTAGTTTTTCTGCACTTATTCAATTAAATCCTAGTAAATGGAATTAGGAAAAGCCAGCTAGAACAAATTATGTATTTCTTCCCTCCTCCTGAGACACTGTTGTGGTACAAGTGCTCCTGCTAGCTTGCAGCCCAGCTAGTAATGTGGAAACACTGCATCTGCTCAGTATTAAAAGTGCAAAACTTCATATAGATTCTCATATCTCTGATTCAATAACTGATGCTATTGCATATTCTTTATTTTATATGTATGTATTTATGTATCTATATGTCTTGGTGTATTTATGTGCACACATATAATTTTTGCATATAAATTCTAGCTTGATACATGAGTAAGTGTAACTTACTTATGAGAGCTCCATATCTAACAATTACAGGTATCCAAGTCCCACAGAATTTGAGGTAAAAAGAATTTCAAAGTGTGGCTGAAATTTCGAATTTCAAATAATGGCTGAAAACAGGATTTTAATGTGCTTCTACAGCAGGGCTGTAGTAAACCAGAGATATTGCTGCTGTGCCTTATGTGAATGGTTCTGTAGAACATCAGAAGCACTTGCTCATTCCAATTAACAAAATGTTTTTTCATTACTTTAATGGCTATGCACAATTTATAGAATTGAAACCCATCGGCTATAGGAAAAGTGATTTTGAGAGGGTCCTTAGTTGTTGAAAATTGGTAATGTTCACAAAAATCTAAAGGTTTATCACAACTTTGATATTTAAAAAGTCTTTTGCAATAATTGATTACTAAAAATAGCTCAGAAACCTCTCCAATCAACCTGTAACAAGCAGAAAAACTTTTTTGTTTTTGGGGTAAAAATGTACCAAGATTGGTACATCCTTTCTTAAAGAAACTCTTTGCTTTCTTTCCACTGCCCTGTTTTACTGTTTGCTGTCCATCTAATCCAGTGCCCATCTGACAACTGCTAGGCCTTTTGGTAGACCCAAGTCAAGGCTGCAAGATGTAGGTGTTCCCCCTGCACACCGTGCAGTGCCATATGTAAACTGCTGGCTCTGCCTACAAAATGCTGTAAGCACTGGGAAGGCATAAAATAACAATGTGTGTTTATACATATGCATGTCTTTAGAATATCTAATGAACAAAGAGAAGGGAGCTTCAGTGGTATATTTTTAACCTTAAAGTTTTCTGTCCAGTGTACTGTTCTATCTGAGTTTAGGGCAATATGAGGACGTTGACAATAGGCATGAAGGGATTTGTTTGCTGGAAGTGTTCATTCACAACTGCTGAGAAATACTGAAAAACTAGGGGAGGGGGAAACGCTCATGTGCTTGTATTTGCCAACACACATTTGTCTGTAGGTCTAGAAGTTATAAAAGGAGACAAGAATCACAGAATATTCTGAGTTGGAAGGGATCCACAAGGATCATCAAGCCCAACCCTTAAGTGGATGGCCCATATGGGGATTGCACCGACAATCTTGACATTATTACCACCATGCCCTGACAACAGAAACAATATCAGGGTCAAGAGGTTATGTCAAAAAGTTCTGGGGAAATCAAGTCGAAAAGAGGTTTGTTGCAATGCAAACAAGCTGCAGGGAGTTCAGCTCTGTGCATGCAAAGAGGACATAAAAAGCTATCCATAAATACAAAACACACCTTGTGGGAGGAGGAAAACCTGCTGATTTGGGGTCAGTTAATCTCTTCTGCTTTTAAATTGCTGTATGATTTTGTTAGATGGCTGAAGATGTAATGCTGAGAGTTACTGAACTTTTGTTTGTTTTTATTCTCATCTTAAGAAGATTATTCACTTTAAGATATTTGAATGCTTAGGGACATTGTTTAACTTTTTAATGTTTATTTGCTGCTGTCTCCATTCTCTACAGAGGAATGCAATAATTCCCTGCTGATTTAGTTGAACTTACCTACTTCTTTTCTCTGTCTGTGAAGCTGACTTGTGTATACATGCACCCTCATTTCTTACTATTGGATGCCTTAGAAAAATAAATACATTATTGTTTTGGGGACTGACGATAATAAGTCCAGATAACTAAAGGAAATTTATCAGTAGCAAAATTGTCTGTATCAAAGGGGAAAGTTTATGGATATTTAGTGAAGCCTCCCCTGGAGATTACTCATTCTTAGAGAAGACGAGCATATTTCTGCTGGGTCAGTTATTTTAGTTATATAGAAATTTTTTTTTCTCTTTTCTAGCAAACTAGATAATTGTTTATGTATGATGCTTTATCTCCACAGATGTTCTAATGCCACATTTGCATTCTTGGTCCTTCAAGCAGTTCTGTTAGTTTTCGTCTTTCCCTCATCATATTTTCAGCAGCTGGTACTGTGATATTCAGATATAACTGCTGATCTCAGCTTCACCAGAAGATTCACTCTGAAGCTTCCTGCTAGGTTTTTGCTTGGATTAAGCTGTTTGTTATTTTCCCAAAGTTTAACTGATTCATACTGTTATTGAAGTTCTGTTGGAAAAAAATGAGGAAAATAGTTAATTTTAAAGGTTTTATAGTTCATTTTGGGATGCTTATGCTTTTACAAATTTCCATAATTTATAGATGACTTGACATTTGACTCCATGTCCTTTACAAGGCTAACTAACCTTTATGAAGATACACAGTATTGGCATTTGGATACAAATGTACCCTATGTGCTATGACACAATTAAATCTTTGGCAACTAAGAGTGTGATACGTGATCAGCTTTAGTTTTTACTTCTGACTTCTGTTAGGTTCTGCCCTCTGCCCTCAGAAATGATTTCCTGCCCACTTTTCTGAGTCAACACCACAGCTTACGTAGATGTGCAAGTAAAAGATGAGGGAGCTAATAAAACTCAGACATATGTATTTTTACCATGTAATAATTTGTTTTGTTTGACAAAAGCTCTCACCTGGATCAGCTCTCAAAGCAGCTCACCAGTGTTGCATCTACATTACAAGGACAAGATTCTAGAGTAAACACAGGCATTAAAGGTTACACCTCTGTGCCCTGTAATGCATACACATGTAGCATGACAGGCTACCAGTCATCTACATACTAACTCTGAAGCTGTAAGCAGCGAGTGCAAGCAGTGAGTGGTTTTCATTGCAGCTGATGTACATTGCCCGAATACTCCTCTGCCTAAGTTACTGCCTGTGAGCAGCTTGCACGTGTTGATCCGGGTTGGGATCACCAAGCACCATTTGTTTTTATGGCCCCGAGGCCTCGGCTACCTTGGCATGCCTATAAATTGCAGGGCGCTGATGTCAGCTCTGGCTGTGCTGGGGAGGCCCCACCTGGAGCCGGGATCCTCCTTCACCCGGGAAAGGGGCGTGCGTGGGGAGCGCCCTTGTGCCGCTGCTGCCGGGGCTCGCCGAGCGCTCACAGCAGGGCCGTGGCACCAGCACCACTGTTCCTTTCAGCTCCACCTAACCCTCAAACCATGCCCACAGTGTCAGAGTAACGAAACAGAACTGCTGAGAAATGGTAGGTTATTTCTGTGAAGACTTGTGGCAGAAAGGAAAATTAATTTTTAATAGCATTTTCCGGTTTTCAAATTGTGAAAGGTTTACGATATGACGTCTCAAAATACAGAAGATGTCAGAAAATGTATTTTTTTAGGAAAAAGACAACCTTTTGTTGTAAGAAATACAAGATTTTGGTGAGTGTAAATGAAGAATATGCTCTGTTGTTTTGTAGTTGTATCAGACCTGTGTGTTTGAAATGCTGAAAATCTTTGGAATTGGTGAGGGCAAGAGTTGCAAATGGACCTGTCAGGTCCTATGTCTTTGTGATACCAGTTCTTTCTGAAGTGTTTGTCTTAGTTTATGTAATACAGCTTCTTCTCTGCTGTGATACTTTGTTGTAACTTTTATGTGCCTGCGCCCTAGAACTCTTAATTACTTATGAAATATAACTTGTTGCTTTAATGGTTTTTATATTGCAATTAGTTTATACATTGCACCAATGCTTTCTACTGAGACTCCTAATTACAAGTGTTTCAAAACCTACATGAAATAATCTTTATTAGCAGAATAAACAAGCTGGAACATTAAATTTCTCCCCTTATAATACTTTAAAATTGTTTATAAGGTTGTGTACATGTGTGAGATACTCGTACAAACACAAATAAATGTAAGGGAACATGGTAGAAGAACAGTTTCACTGGTAGGCCTATCATTATAACAGTTTTTTTCCTCTCTTTCGATATATAAACATTTTTCTGTGAGATTCTTGTTGATAGCATCATGCCTTTATTCTGGGCTTGAAATTTCTGATACCTGTGAAATTATTAGCCTGAGGTAGTTACAAAATAGAGGTGGGGAGCTACTCGTAGCTCCAGCAGAGGCAACTACCTGCCAACCCTCCATATCGGACCAATCTAAACCCTGCTGCCAAAACTGTTGTTTTTTTAGATTTTTTTTTTTCAGGCAAGAAGAGGGACATCTTCATTTTTCAGTGGCCCTTGAGGCTAGCTGAAGATGAATATATTGGTGGGCACTGAAAGGGCAAAGGGGTTTCAGTTTATTCCAGCCCCAGAGCAGGCTCTTACCTGTCTGCTGCAAGGTATCTCGTGTCCTGTCCTGTCAGGTGTCTGTGGACACTGAGGCTGTCTTTGTTTCTGTTGCCTTAGGATTGCTTTATGTATAAATGCTTCAGCAACATGGCTGTGTTGGTAAAGAAAAATAAACCCTACCCTTCATGGATATAATTCTATTAAGAAAAGATTGGTTACAATTTTGCTGTGGAAAAAGGCATTTCGTTCCAGAAAATGATATTGCTATATAGCAGAATAGGCTTTTTATTGGGAAACATTGCGTCTTTGCTTTTCTGTTTTCTAGTGGTCTCATGCTGTAACATTTTCCAGTAATGGAAGTTCAGGGGAAACTCCCCTGAAATGCTGGGACTCTACTGTGTTGATACAGTTTCCAAATATATTGCAGAATAAACTGCTGCTTATGTAGTCCTGCTAAACTCAGGTCCCAAGCATAAGAAAATCATACTGTGTGATAGCTCATATAATTCACTGGTTGTGTAAGAATGAAGCAGAAGACTTCAGTCTGTCAAAAATTGTCCCCCAAATTTTTGAATGAATAATACCTTATGAAATAATTATTTTAAAGGCCCCAGAGAATGATTATGATTGTTGTTTAAAAAGCACGCTTTTTTTAATCTTAAATATCTTACAGACTCTTCTGAAGCTAACTTAACAGCACCCAGATAGTTAGTTAGTGATCGTGTTAAATCTTATGGATTTTCTCCATGGTCAACTAGCTTCATTCTAAATTCACTAACTCTGAATTCCAACCTAAAACATGATTCCAATATTCAAAATTGTATAGTCCAGTCAGGAACATATGCATATGGGTGTTACAGTTTTAATATTGTTAAGAATGAATATTAACACGCAGGAAGTTTTGAAGTACTGCACCTGTCTTTGGAACAGTGGCAGTGAGGCAATTTGCTGTGGAATATACAGAAATAGGTTATTAAGGCCTTGCATATTGAAGTAACTGGAAAAACTTTAATGAATGGACCTGTATTTTTTGCCATAAAAAGCGTTATAATATGAAAGTAAAACAAATATATCTGTTAGCAATACAGAAAAAAAATACAGCAAATACTTTGTTCATTGAAACTGTCCTATAAAATTATATAGTAATATGTAGCAATACCCTCAAAGTGGCTTCCTGACATATTATTATATTTAGATGAGTAAAGGGAGTGTGTTGCTGGATACTTACAAAATAATGGTTGATACCCATGTATAGCATAACAGAAATTGCTATGCTATGCTCTGGGTTTTTGTTTGTAATTTGTTGCCTTTAAAATATTTGTTGTTAAAATCAGGCACTTGGAAAATTTATGCTAGTTAAACATAGTGGTATTTGAGCTTTTCTGCTCAGTTGATGTTAATATTTGAAGTCTCTGTCACCCAAAACAGAACTGAATGTCATCTGTTTAGGTTTGGCAGATGGACAAGTAAACTGGGAGGAGATTTCTCTTTTTATTATGCTTATTTTAAATAGGCTCTCACCATATTTATCAAATGGCTTTTGTTAGCGCCCAATTAACCCAGCAGGTAACCAACTTAACACACTCTGTCTTTTACCTGGTTCTCTTGGTTTTAAAGGAAAGTTATATATGGCATTGAGTTAGATTTAATGGAACCACAGTAAGATGAGCTGAAGGCGATCAACTTTTAAATAGGTGAGGGAATTTGACCCTCATGTCCCTGCAACTTACATCTCTGTAGATCACCGGTGTAGTAAAGCTGAAAGGGCTATGTTGTAACAACGGTCACTGGGCAGAGGTGTAGGCTTACTTGTATAATCATTAATTTTTCTGTCCTCTCATAACCCATCTGTGTTTTCTGGTTGACTGGCAAACAAGTCCTAATTCAGCATTTGACATTGTCTCTTCATATGGAAATAATTGATGTCACACATTTAGCATGACAGAACTTATACAGAGCCACCACCATGCAATGTACTTCATGGATAAAAAAAAATTGACAGGTTCCTGTTCAGCACAGTCTGCAATCTCTGTGTGCAGCCGTGAGCCACAAACTGAACCAGGATGTCTGTGCAGCTCTGGCCATAGAGCAGTGGGGTGAAAGCTGTAGTGTATTGGCTTACAGAGCCTTTAGGAGCTCAGATATCAGCTGCCCAGCTACATGCCACCTCAGGGGCACTGCAGGCACTGCCACTCAGAGAGTGGGTTATGGTGGCACTTTCCAAGAGCAGTTCTTGTGCTCATGGGCTATGTCTAGTCTGCTTGTTTTAATTTGGGATAAAATGTTGCACTGATCTGACCACCAGAATATGCAGTAATAGGAGATTCTGGCTGGTTTTCTTCTGGCTACAGTCTGAATGGTTTGGATGCAAGCTCATATTTGTGTTTTGGAAGGGGATGCACCTTTATGTGCCAGCAGGCTGCAGCTGTTGGTCCTGCATGCCTAGTGACAATGTCAGAGTGGCTGATTTGGGACAAAGAGGCTGCATACATTCATTCTCAGAAGGCCACAAATCACATACTATGAGGCAGAAGAAAATTTGTAAGCTGCTGAGCAGCAACCATTCACAGTGCTGGAGGGATAAATCTGTACTTGCCTCTCCAACACGGTCTATCTTTAATGTAAATAGCTGGGCTCCGGGCTAGTTCTTGGGTATACAGAACAGTTGGCATTCCAGTCTGCTACAAAGGTGGCTCTTATTGATAGCCTTTGAAATGCAAAACGCTGCCACCATCCTGTAGATACTGTTTGCACTATCGCTGTCACTCAGCAGCAGCAGTGAGGAATTGTGTAGCGGAATTTTCCTAGGCTGTATGAGAATGAGGAAAGAGCTTCAAATTGCCTCTCATCTCACAGCAAGGGACACACAATAGTAGGCAGGGGAAAGGAATAAGAAGAACTTCTGTTACTCTAAACTGGAAATTTTCACTTGCTTCTGTATACTTCACTCCCTATAAGTGCATCTCATTAATACATGACAATCTTCATTTTGCAGTTTTTTACTTTGTAGAAAATACATACTCACAGAGTGTCCAGAGCTATTCTAGTCTGAAAGCATGCAAAACATTTCTTAATCAGGAGAGGACAGGAGAGGGATTGATTTAAAATTGTAGTTTGATATCTGAATGTTTACCAATATCTTCTGAATGCATGTCACAGCTCGGCAACACCATCTGCAAGTCTCCGTGTGATCCCTTGCTAGTTTGTGCTGGGTACAAACAAGCAGAGTATCTCCTTTGCTGTGGGTGTGAAAGGCTCATGCTTTGGCAGATGAGCTGAGAACCGTGACAGTGCGCTCAGGGGTAACTGCAAGACCAGTGTCACTCAGCACTATCCTACTTGCCCTCAGACTTGGAAATGATGCTAGTGGTCTCTTTTCACGTAGATCCCTTCCCTGGAGGCTGGTTGCTGCAAGCTTTTGGAAAAAAAGATTTGGAGGGCAAGTTAAAAAGTCTCTCAGAAGAAGCCCCAGAATCCTGTTTAGAGTACAGATGTTACCATAGTGGGAAAAGGGACCTCCGTCTTCTTCCTGATTGTACCTTTGCCAACATACTTTTGACATTGTGTGTTTAATTTCTCCCCACAAACATCAGAATACAACATTTAATAGTAGCACTTTTAATTCTGGAAAAGCTCAAGGCTCTCCACAGGAGAAAGATCTGCTGTGCTTTTCCTTTTAGAAATAGGGTAGTAGAAGTCCAAAGAAGTAAAGTAAATTGCCAAGATCCAGATTCACGATAAAACTGGAAAGAGAATGGGGCCAAACCTTAAGCCAAACTCTTAATGAAAGGGTTTCCAGGTCTTCCAGCTCTTCAAAGATTTCTTTGGGGATTTTTTGTTACTTCCCAGTGTGTGTGCATGACACTATCTCCAGGGGATTACACTGTGTGGGAATTGGGCTTTGCAGGGCAATGCCACCAGTGCCACTGGCACTTCTCCCTCCATGGCCTATGGATAATTTATGGCTTGCAGGTGGGCGTGCAGTGGCTGCTGTGCAAGCATCACCCATAGTCATGAAGAAAGTAATGAACAGTAAAGATGCAGCTCCTGCAGGGAAGAGTGAGATAGGAATTATGCCTAGAAAGCTCAGGCTCCAGTGACAGGCTCCTTTGGGCAGTGCCTCTGTTGCACCTCCAGAGATTTGATTTTCCGAAAATAGGGCAATACAGGCAAATGCAATACTGATGTCTGTCCCTCTGAAACCCAGATACAGTGGTGTATACCCTTGTACGGTGATTTTAAGTCTAACGAGACCTTCCGCTCCTAATAGGCATAACTTTTTAAAAGGTCACTTTTAAAAGGTATGCAAAATGATGTAAATACCAAGAGTTAAGCACTGTGGATCATGCCATCATGCTGAAGTGAGGGAAAGGACTAGAAAAGGATGGGCACTGACAGCTGGGCACTTATGGGGGGATTTTGAGGTATTTTGAACTTTAAAACTGGCAGAATAGATGACCAGAATGATTTAACACTTTTATCATTAATTTAAGGCATAGAAATTAATTTTAAAAATATTTTTGAGAAGAACAAAGGATGAGAGAATTAATTTATGGGCTACCATTTCTATCCATGTCACTGTGAGTCCAGCCTCATGCTCCTGCCAGTATCTGGAAGAATTTGCTGTAGTAGATTAAAGGTTCAGTTGAGAGCAGGTGCAGTGTGTGGGAAGCACATTTATTTAAACTCTGTGGGCTTTTGAAAATAGCAGTAGGAGAAGTACCCGGTGAAGCTGCCAGTAGTACTGTGCTGTGCAGTATTCTGCCACGTTCAGGATGTGTTGTCTCTGTTTTGGAGTGGGGAAGGAGAGCTTTACAAACCAGCTGTGTGTGTAAGAGGAGGGCAAGTGGTCTTTGCTCAGCCAAGCCAAATGAAATGTATTCTGCAAATGTGCCATAGGATAAGAATCTTCGTGCTCCTGCTGCAGCCCAGGAAGGACCTAGTGGCACATGTGTGAGAAGGAAAGAGAAAGGGAGAAAAGAGCAGCCTTTGGCCAGAGAATTACATTGCACCTCAGTTTGACATGAATTCTGAGGATGCAGATGACTTAACTCCAACAAATGAAAAGAACCGTTTCTTGAGATGTGGCATTTGCAGAGACTGTCAAAATGACAAAGGCTCCCAATTCAACTTGTGTGGAAGGACTCTCCTGACCTGTGGGACAGGTGCCTCTACTCAAGTCCATATTTCTCATCCACTCTAACTTGCTACTGAGTGCAGCAGTTGTTCCTAACTGGCTGGCGGGCTGTCCTGTGGTCACAGCTCCTCCAGTGACTGCCCAGTGCCAGGGTTTTTGCTGGGTTGTTGTTTCTGGGATGCACCACTGAGAGCAGTGCCCAAGCAAACAGATCCACAGGCTTGGTTGGAAGGCGGGACTGTTGCAACACTGGGGTCTTACAAGACCAACTATATTATACCCTCTTTTTGGAGGCTACATTAGGACAGAGCTTTCTTTGTAAATATATTAGTATGTATGTTAATACCACCTCTAAATAGATATTCCATCTCCCTGCCTCTTTTTATCCTGAGGAGAAGTTTCACCATTTTGTGGCTAGTCTGCTGGTACTATTTAAATAAGGCTGATATTTAAATAAAACTCCTAAACTTTTGAATAAACTATTATTTATAATAAGCCTTCTGTTACTAAAACATCAAACAGTTCAAGTATTTTATGTGTCCCTGTTCCAACTACTTAACCCCTCTATGCTTTGATCAACTACATCTGGCAAGTCTTTAAAAAACCCCTGAAAGTTTCTGAGGAAATAAGGATGCTTCATCCTAGGTGCTGGAAACCACACATTCTCCTTTGGAAATGTGCAATTATTACTTCAACGAAAACCCCAAGCCCCACAAAATTTGCCTGTTTCATTTTTTACCCACCTTTAGAGTTACACCTCCAGAGTTCCTCACCCTCTGGCACATGAATCAGTGTTCATGTCTGAGCTGAAGGACTGAAAAAACACAGGTTCCATTTCTGTTTTTTTCCCAGCAGCCTTTTAACTTCAGCTAACTCAGCTCCATAAGATGTATAGGAAAAGTGGCAAGTTGCCACGTGTGCGCAGTATCCTGTGTTAGTCTGGTTACTGTGAATACTGCACTAGGAAAATAGTGCTTCTTTTCGTAAACCCGCTCACTATTTACTTTGGGATAACTTTGTTAAAACTGGTGTTAGAGTTGAAGAAGAAACACCTGCCAAGAAGGTGAGGTCTAGTATTTCTTTTTATTTTAGAGTTTAGAATTTTTATTTTAAGAATTAGGTCTTTCATTTATGAAGACCTCATTACTTGAAAACACCAAGGAGGCCCTTGTGTCAGATAACTAACCTCTGACAGTAGTTGTTTTGGAACATATGATTCCATTAAAAACACAAATGGTGGCAGGAAAATATTTTTAAAAGCCGCAAGCTTGTCCTAGGATAGTTATCTATGTTGATATTTATGTATGTTTATATACCCACTTGTCTTGGGAGTGTTGCTGTCTCCAACTAGAGAAGCAAAGCAGTGTGACTCATGCATGAGCATCACAACAACTGTACCTAAAAGGTGAAGTCCTGCTACTCTTGCCAGGGGAGTTGGTCTGAAGGAACTTCAGATTTACTTGTGTAGCAATTAAACTTGGTAACTCAACTGTTCTGTTTATTCTAGAAAGGAAAAGAAGTACATTTCCTGTACAACTTAGTGTTTATAAAACCATATTTTACTTACAATTTTCAGTGGGTTAAAATGTGTAAAATGTCAGTTAAATGCATTCCTCAGCATAGGAAGTCCGAAGATAAATGTGAAAATCAGTCAGAAGTGCCACTCAACTCTTAGGAATTTAAGTACACTGGCACATGCGTGTGCTGGAAAACAAGTTTTCCTTGAGTGGTCACAAGAAGCTCCCCTGTGCCAGGACATTGAAGGATTTATCTCACAGGTGGAATGTGCAGAAAAGGCGGCTGAATTGGCTGCTGTGCTTCACTGGCCACTTTGGAAAATGCAAGCCCTGATCCTTTAGTTGGTTTGACAGAATATTTATAACATTTTATTGTGGAAACCTCTAGGTGTCGAGGGCTTTTTAAGCAGCGGTGCTCAGTTGTGTCCAGGGTGCCTTATGCTACCGCAGTCAAAACCTTACAGAAATGCCCAAAAATGACAGCTCAAGACTTCTGGTGTCTTCCTTTCTTTCCCTTTGGACTTCTGAACCTTTAGGATTTGCTCTGTTTTGTGAGGTTTCACTGTAGCCACAGGGTGTAGATTTGTTTTAACAGAAGTCGAGATGGGTGCTTGATGGTAGCTCCCTCCAAGAGCTGGAGCAGAACCAAACCAGCGGCCGTCAGCAGGAGGAACGGGACTGTCACCCCTCTGTCCAGCCACACCTCTGGGAGCTCCTCGCGTCCCAGCTCCTGCTGTCCCCTCAGGTACGACGGCCTTGAAAATTAAACAAACCATGCGACTTATGGCCCAGTCCCTCTGGCTAAGCTCTCTCCGCGCTGCTCGAAGCAGGGGGCCGGCAGTGCCCGGCGCGCTGAGGACCCGGAGCGCCGGGGGCTGCTCGGGAGCGCGGGCGGGGCCGCGCGGGCGGGGCGTGCCC
>VZRZ01001864.1:677150-828497 GCA_013398175.1 Climacteris rufus | reverse complement strand
AGCCATAGCCATAGCCATAGCCGTAACCATGCCGGGCAGCGACACGGCGCTCGCCGTGGACAGGACGTACTCGGACCCGGAGCGGCACCGGCGCCGCAAGACGAGGGTAAGGCGTGTGAGAGCAGGCGGCCCGGGGGGCTTGGGTGCCGAGCTCTGAGGCAGCCGCCAACCTGCAGCATGTTCCCCGTCAGGTCTCCACGTTTACTAGGTTGATCTAAAGGGAAGGCTTTTTACTACGTGATTCTTTCATGTTCATACTCTGAACGCTCTCTGGTATAAGAAAATGAAATGAAACTGACTGTTGACATGATAGAAACCAATATGCAAGGTGTATCCACAATCGAAACTAGTTGGATACGAGTGTAATAGAGAACTTACTCACCAAAGTCAACAGCGCTGACGATTTAATGCAGTGACTCTGTGTCTCGATCACAGTGGTGATCACTGGGGCTTGGTTTTGTTTCTCAAGGTTTGTTTAATAAACTATGGAGCAAGTGATTGCATCTGGTAGCAGAGAATTATTATGGTTCCGTTTCTGAAGGTTCTTACAAGAGAGCTGTGACAGGAATGGAAGTTGACAGAAAAAGTGCACCTGTACCTATTAGGGCTAATATACTATATATCCATGATGTATGGCTTTATGGGGTAGTTTTTCTTATAGTCTTCTGGCAAGTTCATCTTTCTTTATTATTTTGGTGTTTTGCTCATATGATATATGTATATATAAACATATACATGTACAGGCAAAGCTTGTGATCCTTTCATGTATTTAATGGCTTTTGTGGTAAATATTCTGTTAATGAAGGCATTTGACTTTCTACTTTAAAATTCTTACCTAAATGCTCAGCTCAAAGGCGTGTAAAAGAAGTGGCCCTTTCTTACCATGCACTGGAAAAGAGAAAGGAGGTTGCTCTAGCTGACTTGGGATATTGGCAGAAAGTCTATTTTCTTTTCTATGCTGAGATCCTGCATCTGACAACGAATGAGCTTTATGGTTTGAAGTGTAAGGATCACCTATTTGTGATGGAAGATCTGTTTTCGGGGTTGACTGGAGGAAAGGTTTTTGTTCTTGGGGGATTTGTTTTCCTGTACTGCACATTAGCAGTATTTTCCATCCCTCCAGCCCATTAGTTGACAATAACAGAAAGGAGATGGTGTGATTCAGATTGTTTCAGAGTAATGAAATGTTTTAAAAATAGGTAACCCTATACACTGTAGCATTACGACTGGAGTCTACAATGCCCTTCACCTTCTAAGGTGGGTGTGCATTCTAGTCACAATGGAGTCAAAAATGTTATACATTTCATTTGTTTTTCTCTGTTGAAAGTTGAACTGATTCGTTTTTTCTCCATTGATCTTGCAGTAACAATAGTATGCTTCTTAGCTAAGTGTGGCCATGGAGAAAAGTTGCATATCTTCATAATTTTTGGCATAATTGAGGGTTAAACATTACTCTGTAGTCTAGTTGAATTGCTTAAAAGCATAAAGCATCATGGCTAATGCTGTGTTGCTTATTGTACTTGTGTATTGGATTTTTTTTTTAAGTCATGTTTAAGGCAATTTTATAAAAGCATTGGTCTTCAGTCTGATTTTCGATTTCTTTAAAGCAGAATTAGCCTTTCCATCCCTTCCTGTGACCATGAGAACTGGAAATATAGCTCTGTACAAGTTTAGAGTTGTATGTAATTTTGATGCTCCAGTGTTTGGGCTTTACAAGTTGTGTCAGATATCACAGAACTTGTAATATAGTTGCTAGGGATGGTAGAAGTAGATTGTATGTTCCAGATGATGGTAAGAGCTTATACTAAATCTATTTGTACTAAGTCCAGACAAATTGGAATTTTTCTTGGGTAAATTACCTGGATAACTTCAACATTTCTATTACTGCCTTAACCAGAGGGGGTGGAAGTGGTCAGGCACTGGAGCAGCAAGAACTGGTGGTATTATGTAGAAAAAAGGGAGAACGTAGTATGCTGTTTTTTTTCAGAGACTGAATAAAAATTGTCAGAACAGCTGAAGTTGTAGCTCCCATTCCCAAACACTGGTGGAGAAGAACAATGTAATGCATGAACACAACAATACAGAGCTGGTGGGGAGCTTCTCAGAGAGCCTGAACAGACTAGGTAGACTTGCTGTGTGAAGAATGCCTTGAAGCCAGATTTGTTAGCAGGATAGGACATGTTGTAAGCGAGATGCAATCCATTTAACAAAGTGTGGGGAAAAGAGAGCTGTCAAAGTAGTTGTTGGATCTCACGGTTTGTGTAACATAGACCACTGAGTCAGTTTTTAGGTGGGTGGGTTTTAAAGGACTTCTCCATCCCAATAGGTTACTGCATACGTCTTTCAAGTCCAGCTAAGGATTTTTCTTATGGGAAAGTGACACCTTCTCTGTGGACAGGCAAAGTGACAGCTCCAGAATTGCTGCTGTATATACTGTAGGAAGGCATCATTATATTCTTCTAGCAGAAATGCTAGCACACTTTACAGTGAATATAACCTTCTGGGCCCATAAATCATAGAGTCGAAGGGAAAGGGATTTAAATATTTTTGCTGCAGCCAAAAAGCTACTTCAGTGTATAGCATCGGGTCTGTTCAAGACCTTCTTTTTTGAGGCCATTTGAAGTATAAGATATCCTGGACTCTGCTAATAACTCTCCATATGTCATGTTTTGTGCAAAGTTCCTACTGGCTGAAAGAGAGAAAATACTTTATTGGAGTATGATTGGGTCATTCTTAACTTAGGAGAGTCACTGCTGCTGCTGAAGGCCAAATATTTTGAGGGAGAGACTGTTCTCTTTTCCTTGGATGTTCTCTTCCTTGGATGAATCCCAAGAGAGCCCAGCTATGCTGTGCATGGCAGTACTGAGCGGGGCATAAAACCACTACTGCTTGAAGTGTAATGGCATTAGTGCCTTACAGTGCTGCTGTTATTTGGTGGGTATGGATTTATAGCCATAAGGTTGCCTTAGTTCTGGAAAATCATTTGTCTCCAGCTTTAAGAAGGATGCCCTCCTAGGAGACTCTTCCTGGCTCTCGTTGCCAGTAGTATCTGGTCACTATAACTGGGACTACTGCAGCTTGCTCTGGTGGAGAGTGGACTCTGTGGACAATACAGCCGTGCAAAATGTTTCCAGTCCTCTCTGCTGAGGCCACTTGCTGCAGCTTCACTGTGCTTAACATCCACTACTAGTTGATTCCTGTAACACTTCAAATACAAATCTTTGAAAAACATTGAAAATCAGGTGTGAAGTAGGACAAGATTTGGGAACAGGAGTTGCATTTTTAGTTGTCATGAACCACTCTTGCTGGAATGTAGCTTGAAGGACAGCTGAAAGTGTGTCATAGTGCTTTCTTAAGGGACTTGTTTTTGCAGTAAGTATTGTGAAAGACTAGGGTGTTCAGATTCTGGCTACACTGTTTCTTGATCAGTAAGTCCATGCAGTGGTCTATGCAGTTGCAATAGTTAGCATTCCTGATGCTCAGACTAGCCTGGCTATGCTAACTCCTGCCTCATTGTGCTGACTTTGCTTCCAGAGCATTGTGTCAGAACTGCCTTTCAAGCAGGCTATGGCTCTTCACTCTTGATCTCTTACCCATTACTGAACTGAAAAATCCTCCACATTACATCAGGATTATAAATTTATATATATGGCTTTGTAGGAGAAAAATCTCCGTCCAGTACAAATAAAACACATAAATTCATTTACTGCATCTCGTCAGAAGTCTATGTAGAAGTCTACTTGCTT
Organism: Climacteris rufus; assembly: GCA_013398175.1. Taxonomy (NCBI): domain Eukaryota; kingdom Metazoa; phylum Chordata; class Aves; order Passeriformes; family Climacteridae; genus Climacteris; species Climacteris rufus. The sequence continues at coordinate 824,751 of VZRZ01001864.1, read as the reverse complement.
TTAACAAATACCAGATACTTTAGAGAGAGACACGGGAAGTTCCAATTGATTTCTTGCACATGGGAGCATATTCAGAACTTCATTAGTGGAAAACATATTTAAAATGCTAAGAATCCTTCCTTTATTTTGAAAAAAACAAACACTAAAACTTTACCTGGGACAGGTGTGGTTTGTTTATTAACAAATAGAGAATCTTCGTTTCAGTCTACTTGTAAGCCTTAGTGAGACTAGCAGTAGAATCAGTGTTTTTTTGGATAATATAATTCTTACATGATCACACATACTAAAGGCTTACATTAAAAAAAAAATACAAAAATTCCCTTGCCTTCAACTGATGAAAAAGCATTCTGTGGAATGTCTCTTCTCATTTTGCACGTCTCTCTTATGATCTCTCCCATTCATCTTATCTGTAAGCGAAGCAGACTTTTTAATAATCCCTCCTCATATGTGTGTCTTTCTAAGCCTCTAATCACTTTCATCATCTGTCCTTGAATTCCCTTTATTTCTTAAAATCTTTAGTAGGTTTAGAGGAAATGACATAAAGGAACATAAAAAGATTAAAAACAAACAAATAAAAATCCCAAACAGAATACCCCACCAAAGCAAACAAACCAAGCAACAAAACCCCACCATTCTAACCAAAACAAAACCCCACTCCACCCACAGTTTTAGGAGAAGGGGAGATTTAATCTTCTGGTGTTTTTTTAAATACAAAGGTCACTGTAGAATACATACTTGTTCTGGGTTCTTGTGACCTGTAGCCAAACCTCCTGATACTTTGTGCTCAAAAGCCTTATGCACCCTTTTCACCATAGTTCCCTCAGCTTTGGACATAAGATGAAAATAATTTGATGAGACAGAATATTGCTGAGACCAAGCCTAAGCTTTGGGTTTAAATCCACAATGTCATTAGAAATATGTGAAAGCTGTCAGAGTAGCCTGCATGATGCAGGAGTATTGGGAATAAGAGAGAGAAACCATAAGTATAATGTGAACCTAAAAAGACTTTTTTAAGAAAAACCTGGTTTGTTCATTTGTACAGTAAACATATTTTTATTTTTTTTTTGTCAGTTTAGAACTGTTAAAAAAACTGTAACTTCTTACTTTTTAATTCCCTTGTGCCAGAAAGGAATATTAGGAAGTTTCTGAAGTTGGTATCTTTTTTTTTTTTTCTTATAATTTGAGTTTTTGGGATTAAGTACACCCAAAAGGTAAAGGACAATGTTAGGTTAAACGAAGCAAAAGGGGATGTTGCTTCTGTACAGCTTAGTATAGCATTGCTGACCTCCCCTGATCCTGCAAGATGAACCTCTTTGGTAGACTTATAAGCTATAAAGGTTGTGTTTTCACTCAATTCATCTTTTCTCTTACCCGAGAAGACTGTTTTAAACAATAAGTAGAATGGGGGATACATCTTCTTTATAAAGCTTAAAGTGATTTTAAGTTTGGAAGTTTTGTTCTTAGATCTTTCATAATTTTTCATTCCCACTAGGAATATTCACTTCTCTGAAGGTTGTAGAGTCGTCTTTCCTGTGCTGTACTGTTGATCCATCCTCATTGCAGTGGATGGTATTGCTTACAGGACTAGGGAATTCTTACCACCTTTTAAATGTTAGGTGTATTTTACACATATATATATATATGTGTGTGTGTGTGTGTGTAAAGTCATGGGGAAAATTGCCAACCTTCTGACTGCTTTCTTTTTGAAGGATGTGTAGTTGTCCTTCTTTCAGGCTGCCAGCAGTGATGTTGGAGGATGTCAAAAGCTCTAGATCCCTGGCTTGCTTATTGGCAGCATCTCTTAAGTTGGTATCTTTACTAGGCACCACCTGGCACAATGGCTGCATAGAGGCTGAGCCTTCAAGGTTTTGGTGGATTTGACATCTAATACTGTCCAGGCTAAAAAGATTCCCACTGCACATTGTCCAGTTTTAGTTCTTTTGTGAACATTAGCGAGTGTGCAGCTTTCATCGTCACCCCCACAGTAAGGGTGATTTTGGGAAAGACTTGTGTGGGGAATGAATTTCTATGTAGTGCTGGGGAACAGTGGAACATAATTCTCCCTTTTCACTTATGTATCCAGGAAGAGAAACTTTACAAAAGAGCATTGCACTATTTACTATTGGAAGTTTTCTGCTCTTCCCTTAGTCTGAAAGAGGGAGGGTTAATAGGCAAAGCCAAAAATAAACCTGCTGAGCTAAAGCCTTCACATATGGGACCTTGTATGTACTGGAATGTCTTGAAACTTTTGCAGACACTCAGCAAGTGAGAACTCCTCTAAAGCATTTTTTTTATATCATAGTACATAATCTAATCTTTAATTTAGGGACAAGAATGAGAGTGGAGGGGTGTCTCTACCTGATGAGATATAAAGAATACCTACAAATTGTGAACTGTGATGCTGTTACTGTAGAAAGCTGAAGTGAAGCTTTTCGTTTTCAAAAAAAATACAGAAAAGCTTAATATTGAAAGCTGGCTCATTTCATTATTGTTCTCTTTAGAGGTTGCAACTGGATAAAACTCTGTAGGGCAGAAGTTTTGGAAACCACTGCTAATAATATTTTATTTACCTCTGTATTGGTCACTGTGTATTTCAATGGACATTTTATATAAAGTATTTAGCATCAATTGTAGATAATTCTTGGTTAACCTTTACTATAGTAGGCATCTTTTCCTTGGCTTCTCCTGTTTGTGTACAGTTTAGGTAACAGTTGCATTCCTTTGTAAATATTTAAGTAGCTCTGGATGAAGAAGTTATGTGGGTATGCAAAGAATTGACACTGTGCTATTAAATTAAAATGAAAACGTGATTCAAATAGTGCTGAATTAATTGGAAACTTAGTTAACATCAGGGGCCTATGGAACCAATATGAGATGAATTAGAACAGCCTTATGGAAAATTCTCTGTGTATTAAATGCTCTTTACAGGATGGTAGATGCTGCTTCCAGTTCCATATTACAGTGTCTTTTAGCTTAAACCAGGATGGTGTAGGTGTGTTTTTAACTTTGCCTTTGCTTTGTAAATAAATGCTCTTGTAGTGGTTTTGGCTAAAAATGTGTGGAAACCTGTTTAGTTTCCTGGCAAAGATTGTGATAAGAAGAGCAGCCACTGTGGGTGCATCTAAGGATTGCAACAATTAAATGCTCTAATTAGCTATGTCATGTGATTTTATTTTTTTTTTGATTGGTTGGTTTTGGTTTGGTTTTTTTTTTAAGTTAATAGGAGTATGGCTATGACATGATTGTCTTCTCAAGCACTAAATAAGTTTTTTTTTTAAATTTACTTGCTCCTTATGTTTAAAGCAAGCCTTTTCAGTTGAAGCATTATGATGAAAGTTGGTGTTTTAAAGAAAGAGAAGACTGCAATGTTCTGGAGTCAGTTTATATACACAAGAGGTTATGAGGTTAGAAAAAGCATTAAGCAGAGACAGTGGAAGTATAAGTCTTCCATTCTTTAAAAAACCCCCAAAACCTGTTATTGCCTACCACCACCAAAAATACAAGTAATACAGCTTACAGGAAATGAGAGGAGTCAGTGTTTTGGGGTCTGTAGGTTATTAGTTTTTAAATATAAGGAAATTTCTAAGTGGGTTTTAAGTGCTAGACTACACGAATTATTGTTACAGGAAGAGAAGCCTTGTTAGGGTAAGTTGATGCAGCAAGTTTCTCTGGTTTTACAGCATTCACTCCCTTTATTCCAAGTTGTTCCAGCACATGTAATACAGAAATTACAATTCAGCTAGTGCTCACTGTTCAAATGCAAAATTATATAAATATGCAGAAAATGTGCTGCTTTATACCAGCATGTCTGTGCAGGTGAGTGATGTGCAAAGATCAAACTGACAGACCAATTACAACTGACTCTTAACAATTTTCTAATTCAGGGCAGTACAGTTTAGTGACATATAGTACTGTGAGCGTGCTAAGGACTGCCCAAGATTCACTGCCCTCACTTCCTAGGAAATTACTTTATATAAAACAGGAGCTGTCTGTTGGACTCTAGAGGCCATTGATGTGTTTTGGATTATTGTAGACAAGAAGCTTTGGTTGAAGGTTGCAAGGACAGATGTAAGCTTTGGAACCTAGTAGGATCAAATCCAGTGCTAGTCTGAAAGAGGCATTTGGTGTTAGAGAAACGAAATTAAGAGATCTTGCTAGTAAGAGTTGCCTAGGTCAGGTGCGAGGACCTTTCTTACCCAAGAAAGTCCAAAGATGACTGTTCACTCATTCACAGCTGCTTCCCCAGTCTGCAGCATTGCAGGTGCCACCTTCGCCGTGACAGCTTTCCAAAGCTGCTCAGAGCTATCTTGTACCAAGTCCAGCAGGAGCGCCCTAACCCGGGGCTCCTTCACCCTCACTGGGGCCACACTGTGCTTATACCTCACCCAGGGCCAAGCTCCCCCACTCCCTGTACTGGGGCTGAAGGGCAGAGGAAGTGTGTGGGTATGACTGGGCAGCTCTCAGAAGCTTTTGGACACCTTCAGGGCAATAGGAAAGAATGAAGAAGATAGTAGGGAAACATGATGAAGAGAGGAATAGAGGTGGGACTTCATGGGCCCAGCCTAGAATGGAGTCACTGCCCCGAATGGAGTTACTCCCCCTCCAAGGCCAGGTGTAATTTTCTTTTTCTCCTTCTTTACTCAACACAGATGACTTGAAAATAAAATGTTTCAATATTTGGTGCTACTCCAGCTGCTGATGCATGTGCATAATATGGGATTGTGTGGCTGTTATTATGTTAGGAATCTTTATTTTACTAGAGGTTTTGGCAGGAGTAAGATAATCCTGAGTCATGGTTGTCTCTGATATGTTTTGTCAGAACAGCAAAGTATCTCTTCACTTTATCAGGTTCTAATTTCTTTCTTCTCCCATCCCTGCCACATCCAGAGAAAGAGGTTATCTTTGTTCATTCCCCTCTCCTGCTGTACCTTAAGGAAATCTGACTACATCTTGTCACCTGTATCCAGTCCTTTTTTGGAGCAATTACGAAGTTTTACCTTGATGAACAAAAGAAGAATTACAGCCTACTCCTAAAATAAGAGTTAAAGGGATAGTCTTAGGAGTCTCTTTTACAGCCAAATAGTAAATGTCATCAGACTGATTCAAGCTGCCAGGGTTCTGGTCTGCTAAAAATGAGTCCATAAAGTTTACAATGAATTTGCCATAGTCTTATGTTGTTGTCCTGATCATCTTTTTGTGCAGGTCTCTACAGTGGAACCCTTTCTTCACATGTGAATTGATGCAAAGGGTGACTCAGGCCCTTCTGACACACAGCATCACCACAAGCAGGTGTTGCTGGTTCTGATGGGGACCTGTGATCTGTACAAGAGTTGTGCTGCTTCTGTTGTGTGCAAGTGGTTTGGATTTAGTAGGCTTTTGTACCAGAGGTATGGGAAGGCTGGGGATGAGAGAGAGCAAAAGCATTTATAAACAAGACCTGAGGAAGATTGAAGAACAGGATAATAGTGAAGAAAATGAAAAGTTTGACAATCAGTGTGAGTTTCTCCTCTGGTTGCCAATAGTTCTTTGAAGAAATTCTGTGACTGTCCTTGTTGGTTTTGCATGGTTTGTTCCCATAAACTGTGTGGATGTGTTTATGAGTACTATTCCTGGGAAGCACCAAGGAGCTTTACTGTCTGTAAGAGCTAGATGTTTATTGCTACTCGTAAAAGGAAATGTGCCATTGTCAGGTTATTTGTGTCTTTCCGGTGTTAACTCCTATGGTATCCTCTCTCTAGTGCAAAGAGAGATCCTATTGAGCAAATCTTCTATTTCTAATGTTTAAAAAACTGATTTCAATGCATTTCTACCTGAGGGACATCACTGTGTCTTGCAGCATAAATTCAATGTAGAAAAAATGTGCACCAATAGTTTTTATGAGCTTCTTTTTTTCTGCCTATAAGGGACTCTATTTCTCTTTTTTTACCAAGTAACTGGAAGGTCCTGAATAGCAGGTTTGTTCAGGAGGATGAATAAGACAGGACCTATGACCTAACAAAGCTCGATCTGAAAGTGATAGAGTGGAATCTCTGGTGACATTCATAAAACTTGGTGTCAAGCTTTTGTTTGTGTTTATTGATGCCAGAAGCTATGATATTTTTGAGGGGTTGGGAAGCTGGGCTTTGCATGCAGTAGCTTACAAATAGTTATTTCATGAGATGTTTTGACCCATGTTGCCACTTTTCATGCATACTTTGGGTGGGATTTCTTAGTTTTTAGTGACTATGTATATTACACTGTGTCCTATGTGCAAACTGCTCTTCAATTTTGAAGAACTTCTCTTGCAATGAAGATATGCCTACTTGTGGTGTTTTGAAACAAATAGCCAAGCCCTTGTTTGAGTTATTCTTGTTTGGACTTGAGACAGTCAGCTAGAATAATCTTTGTGTGTACTGTGCCATTATGTGGTGTGGCACTTAATATCAGAGAAAGCTGAAGTTCAGTGATTTCCTTGACAAGAATCTATGTTTTGAAGTGAAGTCTAGAGCAGTGGTGACTACAATAGCCTGAGGCTCTGATGACATGGGTTCAGGCTACTGTGACAGCTCTCAGCCCTTGTGTAATGGTGGGAGTCATTTAACCTCTCTGAAGAGAGTGGTTTCTCCCAGCATGCACAGGGGAGCAGATAAATACTGTAAGGGACACATATTTCAGAATCATTAGCCATCCAAGTGGATACTTCCAGGAAAAACCACCGCTTACTTCTTTTTCCTGCTTTCTACATCAGGCAGCTTTTAAGACTATGTGCAATAGGTGCTTTTCCCCCCCAAATTGTGTAAGTCTTGTGTAACTGTTTGAAATTAGGCATTATCTCTTAAGGCAGTTGTGAAGTGCACCCTTTGTAACTGAGAGTGGGAAATCTCTTGCAGTCATCTGTCTGATATATTGATTTTGAAGAAGCTCATATGACATCACATAAAGGTGCATATCTGAAGCTGGGTTGAGACTAAATCTACTCTAAATAGCTGTGGCCGTGAATATTGCAAACATTGCATAAAAGATGCAAGTTCACTGTTTTTCATGCATTATAGAACTAGATGTATGTACTGAATAACCAGACATCTGTGCCAAATTACTCTTGAGTGGGACTTAAAGTTCTTTTTATTAGCAAAAAAGCAGAAGACTTTTCTGGCTCTTCCTCTTGCACAGTGCATTCTTAATATTACTGATTCTTCATTTCACTTATACATAATTACACTGTTTTAGGAAAACTTACCAAAGAAACCACTGCCTTTTTGCCAGCTCTGCCATTATGCATAAAAGTCATTGGTCTCTGGTTGTTCAGAAATTTGGCAGTACAGGATGTTACCTTTCCTTTTCCATTGCTTTTTTATGTGTAAGGGAAGAAAGGTGAAAAAATACCAATATGTGACTTGGAAAGGAGAGTAATCTTGAATTTACCTTATTGTTACTGCAAGGATGTCTGATTTTAGGAAAAGAAAGGCCTACAATTATTTTGTAACCTCCCTGCTAAGTTAGCTTTAAAATATCCCTGTTGTGGTTTAACCCCAGATAGTCACTCGCTCATTTCGCCACCAGTGGGCTGGGGAGAGAATCGGAAGGGTAAATGTGGAAAACTCATGGCTTGAGATAAGGACAGTTTAACAGGGAAAGCAAAAGCCACGTACACAAGCAAAGGAAAACAAGAAATTAATTCACTGCTTCCTATTGACAGGCAGGTGTTCCGCCACCTCCAGGAGAGCAGACCCCCACAAGTTACTTGGGAAGACAAACACCATCACTCTGAATGTCTCCCCTCTTCCTCCTTCTGCCCCCCACTTTATATAGTGGGTATGATGCCATGTGGTACGGAATATTCTCTGGTCAGCTGGGGACAGCTGTGCTTGCTCCGTGTCCTTCCAATTTCTTGTGCAGGCCCAACCTCCTTGCCAGTACAAAAATCAGAAAAGGCCTTGGCTCTGTGCAAGCCCTGCTCAGCAATAACAAAAACATCTCTATATTATCAACCCTGTGTTCAGCACAAATCCAAAACACAGCCCCGTACCAGCCACTGTGAAGAAATTTAACTCTATCCCAGCCAAAACCAGCGCTATCACGTAGAGTTAAATTCACTTTATTTATATCCCTTGCACATTGCAATAAGCCTTGATTTCTATTTTTAAGAGGAAATTTTTCTCTCTGATTTCATCCAGTGTAATTTGCTGATTTTAGGGGTGTGAACTTCTCATGGTTTAGTGAGACAAAATTTTCATAGCTGTCTCTCAATTCTTTTTAAAAATTTATCACTGTGTTTCTATGTAGGGCCAAATATGTTGCTTAGGATGTGGCAGTTTTGGTGACTGACAGGTTGATGGACTGATAAATACATACTTTAGTGAAGGTAGGATTAATGAATTGGAAATGGAAAGAAATTCTCCTTCCACTATGATTTTGAACAGTCTCAAGTCTTAATATACTGAACCATTGTGTCAGTGTGTTTAAAGGCTGCAGTTCTAATCGGCTTGGAAATCCTGTATTTGAGCTGAGCTTCTGAAATTCTAACGTAAGGAGCAGTGAACTTTCCCTATATTTTACTAGCCAACACATTAAGTAATGTCTGTAATTTCTGTAGTAATTACTCTTTGCTAAATTTGGGGAAGCTTTGATTTTAGGAGTGTAGGCCTGGTACCGTTCCTTGCTGTGATCAACATTCTATGCAGATTCAGTTCTGAGACTTCTGTGATAAACTTGCATCATTCCCTAAATGTCTTTTCCTCCTGGAGCAGACAGGTCAATCTGTTGTCATTATCTTTGGAACAGCAATAAGTTTTAGGAGACTGTCATCTTAACAAAGGTACAAAGTGTTGTCCGTTCAACAGCTCATTTCCAAACACAAAAACCCCTCGGCAGCAGATGTTATCACACCAGATGTGTTTGTTTTGTTGAATGTTGAGTGCTCAGAAGTGTTCCTTAGGCTAACACTATGCTCGGCTTTCTTCTGTCAGTATTACAACCACCATAGGCAATTCAATTTGTGAGACTTCTGGCTAAAATCATGGTGTTACTTGCAAGAATAGAATCCATTTAGCCACTGAAATACTAATGTTTTAAATAAAAATAATTAATACATGTTACTATTGTAGTTCACACTGGCCCTTACATCCTAAAAAAGGATATGCCCTGAGCCACTAGCAATGTGGTAGCTCACAGATGAAAAATTATTACCAGCGACTTCCTAATCTTCATAGCCCTGACCTCTGTTCTGTCAACTTTGTCCTTTCTTAATGATGTTGGTAATCCACAATATCTATACAGGTCTCCCCAGAGACAGAAAACTACAGGGACTGGCATGAAATGTAGGTCCCAAAGAAAAAATACAAAAATAATCACATTCCACATATTTCACATGGTGTAATTTGGTAATTTTTTTTTCTCACAAGCAAAACATTGGAGGAAAAGATTAGCCAGATTTTCTGAGATAAATACAGTATTCATCCCTCAGTTCTGTTTGTGCTTATGTTTTGTAAAAGGAGAAGAAAGATTGCATACAAATAAAATATGGAAAGGATATAAATATTTTATGGGTGCTTGTAATGTATGTCACCTATATGCCAATAACAAGGAGAAATGGTTGGATGTAGAACAAAAAGGTAAAGATAGGTAAACTGCAGGTAAAGATAGTAAATCAAGATACATTTTTTATTCATGGTAACTTTCCAGTTACTTTCCAAACTGGAGGAGCAGCAAGAATATATTACTCCTTTGGAAAGGAAGCCTATTAAGTTTAAGAATGTAACTTCAACGTTATGAGCAAGGAATTTCCTTTAAGTCCTTTGTTTCTTTCCTGGAAATTACTTTACATGTTTCCTGAGGCCTTTGCATCATTCAGATTTAAGTGAATTATATTCTGCCTAATAAATATGACAGGAGAGTAGAGGCTTCAAAGATAATGAGCCCAGACATGTGAAAATGATTTCCACGTGTCCTCACCAGGCACCTATCTGTTCTCGTAGGGAGTGAAGGTCAGAGACAATTTTCCTGTTACCCCCTGGCTGTCTTGCTGGTCCATCAGCAGGCAGATAGTTTAAGATTATCCAGAGAATATACTTTCTTGCCCACCTGTCGGGCCAGAAAGGTTTTGCAAGGGACACTATTGAAGTTGAAGCCTTTATAAAGAAAATTAAAGACATTGGAGCAAGCAAGAAATATTCTATAGCACTTTAGGGACATAAAAGAATGTGAGGGAATTGAGGGGTGGGGTGAGACAGTCTGGGAAGGTCCTGCTGGGGTTGTTGCTTTAGGGAACAAGTCCAAGGTCCATATGTTGCCACATTTCATTGTTTTTGTGAACTAATGCTTCTGCTGAATTGTGAGGAATTATACAGCAGACTGTCCCTGCCACTTCTTCTCTAGCAATCCCCGTGTGTCCAAGGGAATACAGCAATGGTTCTACACTATTGTTCAGGGTGAGCTAAGGTTCAAATCTCTAAGAGGCAGTGGATAATTTTGCATTATGGAACATACTCAGAATTTTTCTTTGTGATAGAGAACTGTCAGGTCCCTTGTCACACATGCTTTTCCACATACAGGAATATATGCACACTGATATTTCAGTTCAAATGCAATTAGTATGTTAAACTGCTTAGCTGACAATCCAATTCATTTAGTGTTGGGTAAGCCTTAGTTTTGCCTGTGTTAGACTAGAATACATATTCACTGTAGCGCTCTGTCCTGGCTGCAGGTCCTGCTGTCCTCCACATGCATTGGAAAAAGTTATGTGGTGGGCAGGCTGTTGCTGGAGTTTGCAGCCTGGGTAACTTAAGCCAACCATGAGTTGGTGCTTGGCAATAGCACTGCCGTGCTAATGCACGGCATGCGTGCCCATAGTGATCACCAGTTTAAGAATTAAGTAGTAGCATAACAGAATATTAATGTTCTGGGGATATCCAATCTATTATTAAAAAATTGATTGGTTAGAGTTCATGGCATGTGTAGTTTCTAGCAATAATGTAGAGATGCTTCTTGGAAAATTCAGGCAGCTTGTCATAGTAATTGCTGTTCACCTGTCAATTGTCCCTTACAAGGCAATTGGGTTGCTAAGTGTCTTTAAAGCAATTACTGGTATTTGGTTTTGAGCTGTAGAACTGTAGGCAGCTTCCTTAATACACAGGCTGTGCCCAGGTATGAGGTTTCCTATTTAGCTTCTTTAGTAACCTTAGAAGCAGATGCCTATCTGCTGGGTCTGAACACAGTCTGATGCTGCTGCCTTTGGGTTGACCATCAGTTTGCATGCAACCAGCCTTGTGAATGATGTGCTTCCTCTCTCAACAAATTTTTAATCATCGATTTTCTCCTTGTTATTGTGTTGCTAATAATAATGACACCTTCCAGAAGGGGCATGGAATTAAAATGGGATCAAGTTGTCCACTTGAGGGATAAGTGGTGCCTATTCAGCCACTGATCAGGTGTAATGTGCCCTCTGATCACAGTCATAGGATGGTTTGGAAGGGACCATGAAGATCTGCTTCCAACTCTCCTGCCATGGGCTGGGAATCTTCCACTAGCCCACATTGCTCAAAGGCCTGTGCAGCCTGGCCTTGAAGTGCCTGATAGTGTCAATGTCTGTACCATGGAACTCTGCCAGAAAAGGCAGCTTTACACTCTAATTTGAATGAAGTTTTCATATCATCAGGGTAGTGATGAATTGAAAAAAGTATGTTAATAGTGAAAACTCTGTTAATGATCTTGTCTAAATGCATTGGTGAAGGTGTTCTAGCATCTTCAGTGTGTCATGCTGGAGTGTAGAAAGACAGAACATTCTTTAGGAACCCTGGGAAGGCAATTTTGATATGAACACAATATCCCAACCAACTCTTGTGCTTTTAGCAACCAATAGGTGGCCAGAGAAAACACTGTGAAGAAAGCACTGTAGGTGACTTCAGAATGAGATGGTGTGATTTTGGGAAGGCCTAACATGTCAAGTGAAGAAGCAGATATTGATGGCAGACCTCTTAGTTCTGGTGTGGTGCTTGGTGTTACTCAGAGTGCTTCCTGCCACAACTGATGTGCAGTATTATTCCTGTATCCGCTTCATCCTGATGTGCCTCTTTCTTGTCATGCCATTGCTCTCTTCATTGACAAAAGAACTGTAGGAAGTGTATGTGTGGATACACATAGAATGCATCTTTGAAATTTTAAAATGGGGCTAGTTCCCTTTTTTTTTTTTTTGCCATTTTGACTGTTTCCATGGTTGCATTTGTTATTTGAAATTACAATCTTAGTTTTTAGTTTTAAACAACTGTTGGTCTTGATCTTTTTCATCCATGTTTCATGAGTTAATTTAAGATTCACAGAAGACTTGTGTTAACTAAATTTGGGCATATGTTTCATGTGGCGGGGGATAAATGGAAAATTCTTGTCAATCTATATTTTGAATTCTCTCTCCAAGAATACTTCGTATTCATTGCTGTCTAGTGATTTGCTTGATTGGGGCTTTTTTTCTGTCAGTACATGCACTTAATTCTGTTTGACAGTGTTTCAGTGTCTTCAGGTGCATAGTATAGTGATGTTCCTGATAATTTTTTTGAGAATCTGGATTCATCCATGCTTGTGAACACAAATAGCAATTGATGTTGGTCAAATATTTGAAACGCCTTTCTGCATTGCTTAGCTGACACACAGTGTGGAAGAATGGTCTTTACTGACGTAACTGGTTGCTGCTTCTGAAACTCTTGATCTAGATGTCTTGACAGAGCTCTAGGGTTTTCAATATGCTTCATTCCTGTCCATGACATTAATATTTCACGTCTATAAGCACTGAAGCAAGAAAATCACGACCTTCTAAAAAATTAGAAAATTTTCTTTTTTTTGGAATGGATTGTTGTGTAGTATCTTCCCAAGTGTTAAGTGTTTTAAGTGCTTGCCTACACTTCATGCACTTTGAAAAAAAAAAAAAAGACTTAATACATGTTGGACTTTGCTGCACACAGGGCTGGATATTGCATGTAATTTTTTAGCTCTGGTTGAATTTTTGATTGCAAAACTTTAGACATCCATGTAAAGATTAATAACTGGAAGAACTGAAGCTTCAGTTGAAAAAAGAAGTCTTCCTTTTTTTCAAGAATTTTCCTATTAATTTTTCTGATATGTGACATATAGAGCAGGATAGTCCAATAATATGTACCAAAGGATGTAATCTATTTTGTGCAGTTACTTGCTCTCCTCTGTCTAGTTGATGAAAATCTTTCTTGAGTATATTTAATAGAAAAAAAATAAAAACAGTAAAATTTTAAAATAATGTGAAATGTTCAAGCAGAACAGTTAGAATTGTTGTAACCAACAGCTTGGTGTTCTTAAATGGGTAAATATACACAAAGGAGCTCAGTAGTTACAAGCTCTCATGGCTTGATTTCAAACTTGAGTGCCATCACCTCATTTCAGTGCTGAATTATTCAGGTACATAAGCCAGTTCCAGTCTACCATGGTTTTAGAGGTGACTAGATGGCATTGATTCTGTTAGGCATTTGCTGGAGATGTAAGAACAATGTATGGAAAGCAGGTTGTGCCTGCAGTCCATTTAAATGCTCTGGCTTGCATGCAGGACTGTTTCCCATGTTATTGTTGTCAATATTAAGTAGTTATGGATCTTTTTTTTGGATAAGCTCCATTCGGATCGTGGCTGGTGGGGAACGTTACAACACGGTTGCCCTTTTAATGGGAGAGATGCATGGCTCAGACACTGCTGATGAATAATGTACTGAAAAAATGGTCCAAAATAACTTTTTTACAGGAATAGGATAAAAATTAGACTTAACATGCTTCATGGAAGTACTGCAGCGTGAGTAAGCTGCTGCTGAACTACAGAAAGGAGTCTGTTGGAGACCTTGAGTATTCCCTACCTTCTTGTTTGCTGAGTTCCATGGGAACCTGAGTTTCTGAGGGGTGAAGTCTGACAAAGGCCTCTGTAACTCCTGAGGCAGGTTGGCACCAGCACTGTAGGGGTTCATGGCAGCAAGTTCGCTGTTGAAGAATAAAAAAAACAAGCCCAAGAATACAAGGTAACATGCTAGTGTGCCCCCCTGCATTTCTCCAAAACACATCTGTGGTGTGAGGAGAGCTTTGCCCTTGCTGGGGCATGTCATCACTGTTTTACTATCTTTTGTAATCTCTCCAAAAATTTTAGGGTCCAGGACCTCTAATTCTTCAGGAGGGGCAGAGGAATGTCCTTGTCATAGCTGTCAGTTTGGTGTTTGGGATGTCTTCCTTGAAGCTGTGAGTTGGAGCATGTCTTAAGGTGAAGAGAGCCTAGAATCCAACTCTCTGTTTCTTGATGAACAATCTTGGCTGATAAGTAAGCCTCTTTCTCCCATGCCTTTTGCTTGAAGGCACATATGACTAAACATATAATTCATCTGCAATTAAGTGTTTCTTCCCCACTGATTTCTGCAGCGAAGTCATGATACATTTTGCATCTGAATTGACTCACCTGGCAAAAGATTGTGGTATCAGTGCCCTTGTTAGTGGACTGCTAGGGAGTCACTGCAAAGGAATCTGTGGAGAAAGGGAACAAACTCATCAAGAAAAAAAAAATTTAAAGCATGCGAAATAAAGGAAAAAGAACTCAGGAAACGACTAAGTCCATCTCACTTGGCAAAGTGATATTTGTCTTAGCATGAAGTCTTAAGATCACCTGTGTTAGTTCTCTTGTAGATTGTTTAGCTCTGTTTCAATCAGCTCAAAATGCTTTTGAAGTATTACTTGCTATCCTTCCAATCTTTGTTATTTGAGGGTCACAAAGAGAGACAAAAAAGGTGTTGGTGATTCTTTTCATGATATAGGTATCACAGTTTTTTAATCTATTCTGTTAATTTCTGTAAACTTAAAAGAAAAACGTTTGGCCAAAAAAAAAGAGAAGTATATGTTATAGTAGCATTGCAGTCATCTCCCTGTCCTGAAGTATCTATAGCATAGTGCAATGGTAACTTAAAGCAGATATTGATTTTGCTTGACAGGCAAGTGGCAGCCTGGATAACCTCAAAAGTAGATTGTATCTGATAATAATTTTTCACTTAAGCTTTCAATATTGGCCTGTGTTTGTTTGGGGTTTGTTTGGTTTGGTTTTATATATGATCCTTTTCATACTTTTTTGTGCTTCTGAGAAGTGAAGGCACATACATAAGGGCTTAGGGAGGAAAGTTTTTTCCAGGCTTGTGAGGGTTGCTGAATGTCAGAGCTTGTTTTGGAGGTGCTTATTCTGCTTTCACATTGGCTCATATTTCTGCAACTGCATCGTATTGGTGCAGTTAACTTTCTCTTAGACTCCTAGACTTAGAGTTGCTGTTGCTTTCCTTGTAAAGTCTTGTAACATAAAGAGCATTGTTATATATGATAAGGCATCTTGGGGGAGACTAAGAATGACCTACTAGAAAGATTGTGCTTGGATAGGGAGATTATTTTCTTCAAATTTCCTAATGTGAATGAATACTGATATGATTTATAGGAAGTTGTACCACTGGTGAGAAATTACATGGTTCTGTTATAAAGTTAGATCCTAGCTTCAAAACCTCTTGTCTCTGAGATGAGGAAAATCTAAATTGAGTCAATACATTTTTGGGAGTAGGTAGATCCTGCAGAGGTTCTGGGTGAGGGGAAGTTACCTGTTACGTTACAAAGTATGTTAAAAGAAAAGTGGGAGAGAAGCAGTGACAGAGAAGAAACTGAGAACCAAAGAGCTCACAAAGACAGTGTAGAGAGAGAGAAAGAACAGAAGGGGTAAGGGGGAAAGCCTGAGCTCATGTGAGACAGAAACTCACATGAGCTTCTGCTCACATGAATAAAATGCAAGAGCTTGTGTTTAGCCAATAAGTTGTGATTTGAAGCAAAGTTCCTGTATGTGGCATCCTCCCAACCTTCATGAAGCAACAGAACAGGTCCTCCCTGATCTTAACTCTTACAGAAATTCCAGGCCTTCCTGCTTCACCCGAAATAGTGACTGGTTCAGCTTTCACCTATCAAAGTGGCTACCATCATCACTCAGATGCCAGCCATGTCATGGGTAAGATAAAGTGAAGACATAAGAGCTTAGGTTATGATTTTCAGGTAGCAGAATCACTATGTGCAAGGTGTTAGATTCCTGTGGTACCAACTGAGGATGAAATTTCACCTGAAGTGGCTGCAGGAGCTATGTGGCATCTAAATGTAGCACAGATCAAGTGTCTGTGGTTGTCAAAGACACACTTTGTTTACTTTTGGCCTGATATGAGTCCTTGGACATTTCAACAATGAAAGCAGTTGTGGAACTTTCTCTTCTGTGGACAGATGATCACAAAAATCTTAATCTTACGAATTTATGCTGAACAGGTTCAGGAGGCAACACTGACCAAAAAGGAAATACATAAATCATGTTTTAATGCTTAGAACTCATAATCAGTTTGAAGTAACAATGTGATGATTAGATTTTATTTTCATCTCTGGGACGTATTGCCTATCAGTGTGTCTACGTGCTTTGAGGGTGGGGAGAGTGTCAGATTCCTGGGGAACAGATCATTGAATACATCTGGCATGACTATCTCAGTGCAGGCTTTGAGATACAGTGTGCCACTGGAGCTTCTCCTGTGACTAACTGAGAGTTCTTCTAGGATTTGGCTTTTTGCAGATCAGAAGTACAGCTCAAATCTCTGTGGCAGGTTGTGCCAGAGACAGGTATCTAGGACTAGCAGTTTTAACTTTTAAATTCCACTAGTAACAATGAGAACTCTTCAAAAGGTGATCATAGACTCAAAATACCCCAACTCTGAAAATACTACTCTAAAAATATTTTGACCTTGCTAAACTTGTTCACTGTAAGGGATCCTGGCAGGCTGCCAGGTCACTGGGAGTGATTTTATGTACATTCATATGTAGCAGTCTCTTAGAAGACCAGTCTGTTAGTGCATCTACCGAATCCCTTGCATTGTCTTTGAGTTACACGGTGAGATTTTGTCTGACAGTGAGATAACTGCTTGTAGTTGGGTGTCAGCATTCCAGGAGCTAACAAAATTTCCCTGATTGGGTTAAAACTTACACAGAGGCTACAAGATTGTTGCTATGTGCAATGAAACTATATACCTTCTGACACAATACTCCTTCCAGTAAGTGCTTCCAGGAACATTCCTTTCCTTTCCCTACAGATTAGAGTAAATCTTTAAGAAACTTGTGATCAGTTCTGACACAAGTTTTGTACATTAGATAATCAAATCTCACAATATTGTGATATTACAACATACTAAGAACTTCTCTGTTGCCTTAGATGACCCAGAAGCCATCTAGAGAACTTGAAAAAGTAGTGTTAAAATGGTATAAAATTTTTATTATACTGTATTATAAGTGTCTTCAGTTATTTATGTGTTACTAACCCCAAACCCCAGCTCTGCACCCTAACCAAGAATGCGTTCACAGCATTGTGCATGAAACTTTTAAGACCTGTATTGTGAAGTGAGTACCAGAAACTAAACATCACCTTTCTCACACTAAAGGGAGTAAACCAGCTCTTCAATGAAAAGCTAAATAAATGAGAAATTACTGGTTTTACTAGTCTATTTTTAGTCTGGTTTACTGTCTGTTTTGAATTGCTTTCAGTAGTATTTTTAACTTTTCAATGTGCTTACAAGTTGTTACATGAATATACTACACTATACTGGTCCCAAAACCTGTGGCTAAGCATCTGAAAATATTTGAACATATATCTGGTTTTATTTTGGTGAATCTTTGGCTTTCAGCTAGCAAACAGCCTTAACATGCTTTTTCAATATCTTTTCTTGTATAGCTTTCAGAATATATGACTATTGTCTAACGTTGTTTAATACACAGAGGAACATAACACCTGGTGCATTTATTTCTGTACTGACCTTTATTTTAATAACATTCTTGTTAAAGCAGTAAATGAACAAGAAAAATAATAAAAAGCACATAAAAAGCCCACAGACCAAATGGGATGAATAATTACGTCTCACTTTATTCGATAAAGTTAAAATGGTGCAGTGTTGACTGCTTAATGCTAGAAGCATACATAGGGACAGACTTAAAATCTCAATTTGGAGAGCAGATCAGTAAAGGAAGTGACTTGTGATTTGCTCTTCCATTGTGGGAGGTTGGAGTTCCTTATAGTCATGTTTGCATGGAAGGTTTTTGTCCAGGGCAAGTCACTGCAATTCATTAGATTTTCCCAAAGCATTTAATGAGTGTGTGCATATCTAAAGACTTCTTCTCTATATGAAATATAATAGAAGACATTCAGGCCATTTTGAGTTGCTGAAATGTTAGGTAATCTTGGTTTTAGTTTACTACCTGCTTTTTTTTCCTCTCCCTTCAAACATTAAGTCTTCAGGAGCTAATTTTTAAAATAAATTTCTGCCCAAACATAATGCTGGCAGTACATATATTTTAGCATCACAGAATTGTTGATTCTCTGGAATCAAAATTTTGGTTGCAGCTAGGCTGGTACATGTTACACTTCTGTGTATAGAAGGGGACACCTCTAATCTGTTTCTTCCACTTGCTTTACCTCCAGGCGGACTGCTCTGATTGTAACAAATGTACCAAGAACTAACAGGCATAAGCTGAATTAACTGTGTTTGCAGTTTGCATTATAATTTCTTGGAGCAATTTGTGTGTTTCTCAAACCTGTCAAGTAACTGACTACAGAAACTGAGAGTATTTATCAGTCTGTTTCTTTAGGAAGAATGTCTGGAAAATGATTTTTCGACATGTAATACAGTATAGGATATTAATTCACAGTGGAAGTTGCTATTAGACTAACATCATTTGGCTAATCTCACAAAGGGCATGTTTTTGACAGTTTAGTAGTGGATATAGATCTTCCTCTGCCTGTTGAGCCCTCTAAAATCTGATTTATGAGTGGTGGTTTATTTAGGTTAAAATTACTCTAAGTGCATGACCAAGAGAGAAATAAAGGGAAAAATATGTAGACAATTTTCTAATGCCTTGATCAAAATGAGTGCTGTGTTTTGGGTTTTGATTTGCTCGCTCACTTTCATCGGTATGAGACCTGTTGTGTTGAATGCTGGGCTGTTTACAGCAGGATTCTGGAGCCTGTAGCCAAGCACAGCTCCCTGCTCAGGTACAGAGCTCTGGCTCAGTGCAGAGCCAGTAACCATGGTTGGACTCCAAGGATGGCATGACTCTTATCTGCTTCCTTTCCAACTGAGCTCTGCTTTGTTCCTTTTTATCTGTGCTGTTGCTATGACTGAATATGGTAATATGTTTGTAAGTCTTTTACACCAAAGCCAACCATGTGATAAAGCATATCCTCTCGACTGTCTGAATAGAAACTTGAGAAGAAAAAAAATCAATTTAGAAAGTTCAAAGCAGAGGGAGGGAGGCAGGCAGGCTAGGAGCAGAATATTGATTGCAGTTTCATTCTAATCAAATCATATTGGTGAATAGGCCTCTAACATCACCACAACTCTAAAAATAGAAAAATCTAATATGAGTTTAATATGTAGGAACTGTCATTAAGAGAGAATTGGCAACTACCATTTATGTCTGTGCTTTTGAGAAACCCTGTACGTTTAGCTTGAATGTAAGATCAACACATGCATTTTCTGTTGATAGTTTTTTTAAAACACTCTGAATTAAGATTACAGACTGCTTTAAAAAGACCATCAGGTTTATTGCTGTATTATGGTGTAACACAATTATATGGGCAAATTCTGTATCCTGCTTTAAATAGTTCTGTTGTGCTGTAACGGCCAAAGAACATGGGGAACAAACTTATTGAAGTTGGGCAGCCTGTTGCTTCATACAAAAAAGTTACAAGGAGATAAGAGCTACTGTTTGACCATTGCAGTGACTTGATAGGGGCTCTCCCAGTTCCTTGTGGTTAGGTAAGGAAGGCAGTGACTTTCAGTAAGGTAGAAATAACTCTGAAAAATGCTCTGAAACATCTTCTATTGTTTCCACACACTTGGCACAGCAGTTGATGGATGAGCTCTGTGACTCAGTTTGTGGGACATGTAAGTCATGGATGGCGAGTGTGTGACATCTCGACCAAGCAGAAAGGCAACAGCCTGTGCTCCTATTTCAGAAGTGCTGCCCTGGTATAGCTACTGTGGATTACAGCTGTATAAGAATCCCAAATACCAGTGTGCTTAATGAAGTTTTTGTTAGATATAATATGGATAACTTCTGTTACCATCTCTGCTTAAACCATAGAGGTACCTTTATGTTTCTTCACAGCACACAAAGCTTGCCAGCAGTGCTGAAGGAGATTCTTGGGTAAAACAGACATGTATATTAATACCTAACTTGAAGACTGTGGGGTTTATCTTACGTCTTTATACCAGTTGACTTACTCTCACTATGGATTTAATAATGGATATTACTGAAGATGTAGCAAAATTTGTTCTATTTTAAGATTGTATTTTATTAATTAAACAATATTATTGGTTGTTTGTCAAGTATCCCTTTGAATTGAAATGTATGGATTCCATAAAATCATGTGCTTTAGAGTTCACAGTATCCAGAATAGACATTCATTGTTCGTGTGATGTAATATAAATTATCTCTATTATTTAAAAAGAAAAATTGTTCTGGGATAGTCTTAAGAGTCTTATAAAAGAGATACATGAAATTAAACTGTATTAATGCACAGATTGGCAATTTCTGTAAATCTTGGCAAGTACTCTAACAGGTAAAATATATCCCAGATAAAATACATGATCAAACTGATTTGAGATTAAAAGATGCAGTTGTTACTGTTAGATGAGCAAAACCAAAAAGAAAAGAGGAAAGATACAAGAAGGAAAAATGTACAAACTATGAATAAGTGCGTAACTGTCAATATAAATACTATGTCTGTAGCAAGCTATACTCAGTTATATTTATGTAAAGTTAACTGTACTACAATATTCTGATGACAGTATTAAGGTTTCTTCTTCCATAAAATCTCAGTGATTCTCAGTGAGATAAACTGACAAGTTTTGTCTTTAGAGTCTATATTGTGGCATCTGACCATATAGGCATCTTGGTCAAGTAGGACACTCTGAACTATAATCATGTTTCAACAAATATTATTGGAAGAATAATTTTATAATTCCCTGAAAGACCTTATCCCCATGAAATGTTGTTAGTATTGCCCTATTCAATTAGATAAATAATCCCTGTGACACCATCACATCCTTTGGAGTGGTAGGATGAAACACCTAAAATAATGATGCTGAGATCCAGATTAAATTGTGACTCTAAAAACATTGCAAATGTTTTAATCCCCTCTGTCCTCCTAGTCAGAGTTTTAACAAAATCAAAAAACCTAAGGCCTTGAATGTGAAGGATATGGGTCTAAAACACTTATCCAAAGGCAAGAAAATGCAGTAGAAGCAATACAGGCTGCAAAGTGATCTCTGCTTGCCACCTTCTTATGTGTCTTGCTGTTGATAGTGCATTGTTGGTGTTGCCTTTTCAGCTCTGCAGTCTCCTGTGATAGTTCTTGACCACATCTGTGCCAAATTGAATGTAATTTTGCATAAACATATTAACGAAGCAAAGAAACTGCGTAAAATTAGTCTATGATATTTTATATATCCTCTCAATTACAATATCTAAGATAAGCAGTTTTCATTTTACTGCATTAAATTACTTTTGTATTAGCAACATGGTTTTAAAAGATTAAGAAAGGTCAAGTTGAACACAGTTTTTCCTACTGAATCTGTTCTGCTCTAAGCAGTTTTATGTGATGAGCAACTGTACAGTTTCTGAGCACTTTCCATTAGCCTGCTAAACAAAGTCACTACTGTTTCTTGCCTGTGCTTCTTGTCTTGCAGTCTTGCATTTGAGAATGGTTTTTGTGTTGGATGGCAGAAAGGAGCAGAAGTTTTGTTTGGTTTTGGATTGCTTTATTTATTTAGTTTGTGAGCACTGAATTTATGACTAAAATTTTGTGCATAATACACATTCTCCAGTGTATTTATACTACATGAAGAGAGGTTCCCCAGATGTGCCCTGTAGTTAGAGTGGAAGGCAGTGAGCTTAGTAATGAGCTTTTAGAATCAGCAGGAGTTCCTTTTGCAGGAGTTCATTCTACCCTTGACATTTTGGTTCTGGCCAAAAAGAAATAAATGTATTTTCAGTTTGCAAACATTTCTTAGGGGAAAAGTCTGCTTTTACTTGCTAGTACTATAGAATACAAAATGATTGCTACTCAGGCATCTTTAAAATGACACCAGAGGATGTGTACCGTACGGTAAAAATTTAGTGAATCCTCTTTAAAGGCAGTTTTTTCAAAAAACAGTTCCCTTTTTTATCCATAAAACTTAAAAAATTTGTAATTTAACCGTTTTGTTACAAGTAATATGGTCACATAAGAATAATTTAACCTAGTTTATCTTCCAAAATCGTCTGAATTGCTTTCTCTAAGTAATTCAGTTTAATAAATCTCACTAGTTGTGGAAGTGTGTTCTCAGAACAGTATTTCAAAACTAGATAAAAATTTTACTGCAGGGTTTTGTTTCTCACTAAATGGGTGAATCTCATTGGTTTTCTTTTCAGTTAGACAAGCTTTTTGCATATTGGGTTTTTAATTAATAGATTTTTTTACTTGTCAAACTTCTCTACAATAGTTAAGGGTTGGGTTGAGATATTTGTGTAATGTGTGTTTGTGTTTGAAGTGTATGGTGTACACAAAAATTTGAAAGGAAAAATAGTATATAAAGATGACTCATGACTATGCACAAATAGTGGGTTATTTTAATTCCATAGAATTGATACAACAGTCTTTGCTGTTTGTTCAGAGAGAACAGACTGGCAGAAAAGTTTCTGATATTTTTCAGAAAACAAAACTTCCAACCTCCTGAGGGAGTGACTCATGCTAGTACCAACTCGTGCATTTTAAAAGATTATGTGAGAAACTTCAGCATCGTGTGCACACACAAAATGTTTCTGGGGAGCACACAAAGCATTGGCTGAAGTATTGTTGGCTTTAATGTGTTGTGACAATGTGCACATGGAGCCTCTTCAAAAAGGAGGATGTAGGGACATCTTGTACATCACCTTCAAAGTGTGTTCTATTTGTGTCTTTTTAATGGAGAAGTTACATTTTTTGTGAATTCAGATTTGATTGTAACTATTTGAGTTGATTGTTAGGGTGTAACTTTTAAATACCCTGCTGAGAGCAGGTTCTCCAGAAGGTGCACAGAAGCTGAAATACTGTATGGATGAGATTTTCTGTGGACCAGTACTCACTTATAACAACAATAGCTTCATGAATATTTTACAAAATATTTTCAAAAGCGTGACTTTATACATGTATAGTTATATGACTAACAAGATAATAAACATAAAAATAATATTTGAAGACTTCCTCCAGTATAAGGAGAACTGTAGGTCTATTCATAAATGGAAAGCATCACTTGGGACCTACTTTAGTGGCATAGTCACAGCAGCAGCAGATGTTTTTGCTTTTCAAGACAATGTTATTTATATTAACTTGGGGGACAACATTTCATTTTCTTCCAGGAGGCATATGTGCAAAGAGTACTACCTGAGCAGGAAACTGTGGTTCTGTTGCCTAATGCTTTATATTGCCCTTTCAATGAAAAGAAAGGGAAATACTTTTGCTATTTTAAAAATAAATTTCAGTAAGAAAATGCTTTAAAGCTCTGTTGATGTGATCCTCAGGAGGTTAAATCCATTGTATGTGCAGAGAATTTTGGTACTTCATGCACTGCAATTAGGATGCTTTCTCCAGAATTAAGTCAGAGCAGAGTTAATCAGTTATGTGTAGTGGCTTAAAATACCATTATTTCAGCAATGGTTTTGCATAACAAATGACCTGTATAATAATGCACCTCTGTGATTCAAGTTTAAATTGTCTCTATTTTGCCCAATGAAATGAGGTGGTTTTTTTTTTAAGTAGTCTTTTAAATAAAACCTTTCATCTTTCCTTTCTTTTCTGGGCTTCTTTCTTTTATTTTTGTTTTTTTGAGGTTTTTTTTGTTTCTTTCAGTTTGTGTAGATCATGAAGTATGGCCAAAGTTTTTGATTTTGGTGGCTCAGTCTTCATGTAATTCTCTACCTTTGGGGTTATTTGTGGTTTAGGTACAAATACAAGCCTTGGATATCAGGTGTGGAGCAAAAACATGCACTCATATGTGTAATGTGGCAAATACTGAAAGTGTATTTGTGTATATAAGTAATGAAGGTTTGATAAAATAAAGTGGCCTTGTCAAGAGATGTACTAGTCATTCTGGAGAGACAAATAAGCTGTTTGGTCATGTAATGTAGTAAAGCAGACCCTATCCTTTGGTTAAACCTTTATGTACAAAAAGGAACTGCATGTCCTGCGTATAGGCCGAAGTGCTGACGTAACAGACAGGTCTTTTTGAGATTTGACTTGATCAGCCCAGCGTGGAGAGAAGTGGGGCAGGGGGCAAAGGAAGAAGCGAGCAGGCTCCTTTGAATAAGCGACTCAGTTCATGTACAGGACAAGATGTGTTTGTTTATACACTCAGGATGTGCTGCTGCTGCAATAACGCAAATGAAAAGATCCTAAGCCTGATGCAGCCATTGTTCTCTTGTTTATAAATGGAAGTTTTGCAAAGGTTTAAACAAACAAAATCCCTGAGTCTTGAGTCTTTTGCCTCTGGTGGCCAGTCTATATGGCCTTAGAGTATTTTATCTCCGAAATGTAGTACTTTCAAAATTCCCTGCTTCTCTAAAGTCTTAATGTTCCTGTTACAAAATAGGTTTTATGTAAGTGTTGCCAGCTCAAAGCAATAAAAAGTCATGAATTAGACTAAAATCAACATTGAGCTGTGGGGTTGATTTTTGTAGGTCTGTAAATTACATATATAAAATTTCCTTAAAGTTGTCTTTATTTTGGGGCAAAGGGGACTTGGTTGATTGTTGACTATTAAGTTAGATGTGAGAGTTATTTTTCTGCAAGTAAGGGCAAGAAACTTAATAGTATTTCCTGGAATTCTCTTGTATGATTGTACAGTTTCAGGAGCTGAGATTTCAGAAAATGCTTAGATGATCTGAATAGCAATAAAATTAACGGCTGACTGTGAATCAAAAACAAGTGGAGGGGGAAGGTGACCTGCTGTAACTTTATCAGTGTGGAATAATTTGTGATGAGAAGTTAGCCCATGCAGTGATTTGAAGGAAAGCACACTCTAGATCACAAGTGGTAGGAGATCAGAGACATATGATAAGTGATTAGTCATAGCAGGTATGTGGCTTGCTTTTTATCAAATTCTCATTCATGGAAAAGGATTTAATAATTGAAAATGTGTAGCAGTTGACTTCTCACAGAATATTTCACAGAGTAGTATGGAAAATGAAATTATTGCTATCTATTCAGACATCTTTAGAAAAAGAAGGCTTATTATTGAATGTGGGGGGAAGAATATCTGTAAAAACTGAGAAGGGGAAAGGGAGAGCACTTGTTAGAAACACTAAAAGTAAGTTGAACAATTTATCTAGAAGAGATACAGAATGTCTTGCATCACTCTTCAAAAATATGTCACCCCCATACTGTTTCATAGTGGTTGTGTTTTGAGGGATTAGTGTCGGGTGAAAGGCACTCTCCTTCATGGGGAGTAGGAGTGCAGGCTTCTCATAAGCACTGCTCGATGGAACCACCCATTTAGCACCTGGGGCTCCCAAGTATTTCCTTGTATTGCTGTGCAAACCTGAGATAGAAGGAACACGCACATAAGTCACATTTATTTTGGTTTGAGTTAGGAGAAGGTAATTTATTGACTCAGTTTTAGTTAACCTGCTCTAAGAAGTAGAGCAGGTTTTAGTTAACCTGCTCTTATCTAAAGAGCAAGACTGATCTGAAGCAAAGTAGTTAACCAAGGGATGTGGGATCTACCTTTTGCCTGCTTAAGAAACTTAGGATTAGTACATGTGAGTATTCGTTCATCACATCACGTTAGTAAATGTGGGTATTCATCATCATTTTCCCTAGCCAGGACAGTGATTTTTTTTTTTTTTCCTCACATGACTGCTGGACAGTAAAAGGAAAGTAGCTTGCTTACTTTTCTAGAGGCCTGTTGTTTTCAGTTTGCAGTGTCTAGGCACAGAAGTTGTTTGTATTGGAACCGCTTTGCTTGTGTCAATTTTGTGCTGCCAAACAACTTGGAACAGGACTGAGTGTGAGGTGTGACACCAGAGACTTTTCAGTGGACTTTTCTTGTGTTTTGAAGGAGCTGGTGTTAGCAATGAAGCAGAAAACTGCCTCTTCCCCCCATTGTTCTCTTCTCCCATCAGTCTAATCTGAAATAGTACCATATCTAAATACTTATTTACACACCAGCTGTGACCTAGATAATTTGGCCTCAGTTCAGTCCTTTGATTAGAAATTAGAGAAAAGGTTATTTCTGGGATACTTCTGGTTTGAACTGAGCATGTCTGTAGGATTTGAGGCAAACCAACATTTTTGTGAACTTGACTGTTTGGGTCACATGGCTGTTTGGCATTGACCAAATTAGACCAAGAGAGCAAAAGCTGTCTTTCTAGTCACACCAAAACTTTGGTATATATGCTTCCTTTGCAATTGCTTTCTGCAGAGTTTGCTTTATAGCATTTTAAACTCTGGGTTGGATTTTAATTTTGGTGGGTTTTTTTCATTCAAACTGAAATTCCAAGTACATTTGCATCTTTCTTGAAGTCTCAACTCTGTGATGCTAATGAATTAAAATAGGGGGAAAGATAGGTGATCAAACTGACCCTGAGAAGGAGTGGATTCGACATCTCAGATCTTGCCTAGTATGCTTAGTAGTTTAGTCTGTAGCTAAGGTCTTGCCAAACAACTGAATTCTTATAATTACCAGACCATGATGGCAAAATGGAGGAAATTTTCAAAAGGATTCAGATCTCTACAGGCTCATCTGCCCCTCTATGATGCTTTACACATGAAATGGCCTTGAAATTTCCCAGCCTTTGAATATTGAAGTGCAGACACCGCCAAAGGGTACCTGGGATTACCTTTGACTCCTACCTGGAATAAACACCTAATGTGTGTTAGTGAGATGACAGCTTTAATGTTTTTTTCTAGGGGATGGAGAGTTAATAGGTAATAAGAGGAATTGTTGATGATGAAAGAATCACCTTCAGTTATTTGACTCTGTCAGCATTTGCTGGGTGGTCTCAGACAAATCATCCTGGATCTCCCATTAAAAAGTAGTAACAGGGTTTGCTGTCTCCCTCCATTCCCATATACTCTTAACCCTCTGCATGATTATTAGCATGATATTCTGAGCGTAGGTACTTCTGGATATTACTATTAAATAGCTCTGTAAAAAAAAACATGAGCAGAAGCTGTAACACACTGTACAAAAATGTTGGGGGCTGGTTTTGTGTAACTTAATATGTTTTATGATGATTTAGAACTGTTTTAAGACTTCCATGAAGGACTCTTACGTGGATTTTAGAAGCAACAGTGAACTGAAAGAGGTGGTAAAACTTTTCCCCAAATACATTTCTGCTGTGGAATATACTGAAAACTTTTTAAAACCCCCTCTGCCTGCTCTTTCACCCATTGGAATCCCTGTGCTTCTGGCATATGGGTATTTCTTCACAAAAAGAGAATTGCTCCTGATGATTTTTGTTGCTATTGCCAAATTCTAAAAGCTTTAAAGCCATCTCAATCCTATTTTGTATGCTCCTTATGGGATTCTTTCACTAAGCATTCATCAGATACCTGTCTAAAACTCTTCCAAGATAGACTGAAATTGCCATCATAAGCTTTTGTTTAGCTCCCACAGCTATGATTTCTGATGGTAATGAGGTTGTTCAGAGAAAGAAGGAGGAAACACCTGTAAACTGAGCCTATTTAAACAAGTAAATCATTTTATGTCTTCATGCTTTGCTTCTGTTCATGAGGCAACCCAAAGGTGTTTGCTTTCTGGAGCCTGATGCATAAATGCATCTGTCTTGCAAATATTGCTTTTCTCTGTGATTTTTTTCAGCTGCTTTTTAAGAGGGTGTAAAAGAAACCTATGAAATAAACAGTAGAGTTCGGTTTGATACCTAAACATGGGTGAGTTATCTCTCACTGTCAGTGGAGAGCCATGGACACAGTCAGTGGAACACAGGAAGTGATTCATCTGAGCAGCCACAAGATGTGGCTTGCACTAGGGAGGGCTGCACGCCCTTATGCTCTGTTCACTAGGGATTTTTTCTCCCAAACGGATACCACCTGGGATCTTTGGGGGAGAAGTAACCTTCTAGGTCTTCTTTGTATTTTCCAACCAGAGGCTACAATGGCTGATCTGCATAGGCCATTAAACATGAGATTTCCAACTATTCAGCAGACCCTGTCCATATGGAATCCCTTTCCAACAACCTTGTCTGTGGCGTTGGGGCACATGGTCCTTTTGTGCTCTGGGCTCATTGTCAGCATGGCCTGCAAGTCTGACCTTTGTGCTGCTTTTGCAAACAGTGAGGAAAACGTGGATCATTATGATGCCAATTTAATCCCTATCCTTGCTTCTGTGATTGTGTTTTCAAATCACTATTGTGCTCTGAATGCTTCTTTATGAATGGCAGGCTGCCTGTTACCCAGCTCTCCACTTTACATTTAACACAGAAAGTAAACCTGCCAATTCATGTGCAATGAAGGGTTCCCAGCAGTGCGCCTGTGTTCAGTGCACCGAGTGTCATCGAAAATGCAGGAAAAGGAAAAAAAAACCCTCTAACACTATATTTTAAGTGATAGAGCATCAGACAGTACTTTATTCTGGCCAGGATGTGCCGCAGAAAAATATTTCATACACATGTGATTTTAGTAGATTTTCCCCCAAACTTTATACAGTCCAAAACGCATAGAAATCCACTGGTTCGATGTTCATTGGTTCCAAGTTGCGTAGTTCTTAGTATTCAGTTCCCTATTGGCCCCGTAGTTCTTTGCCTCTGATGTTAATCAAGTCCTCTCTCCTTGATTTCCTTATCAGCCTTTTCAGGACCAGGTGGCTCCAGCCATGCCAGGCCTGGTGCCTGGGATAGATTTGTTGGTGTTTGCTGATGGCTGTTGCTGTTCTGGTGATGGTTGCTCTCTTTTGGGTATCCTTTGGGATACTCCCAGCCTGCTGACATGTTAAGCTCATCTCCATTGAGTGGTGCAACTTCACCTAAAAAAACCCTTAAAATTCCTTTCCCCAAGGCAAAGGCGAACCAAGCCTGACTAGAGAAATAAAATTAAAATTTTAAAAGTTATATTATTTCCAACACAAGCAGTAATTTTGCTATTCCTTTTAAAGCTCTGGACTTTAGCTTGGAATGTGTGGCATGAATAGCATGGCCATGCAGCCTGAGCTCTCCTTGGCTCCTTGGAAAAAGGGGGGTTGGGGCTTTATCTCTGAGAGGTACCTATCTAGTCATCTGTGGAGCCAGGCTCTGATGCAGGCAAGGAGCCTAAATTGCTTTACTCCTGAATCACTGCTCTTAAAAACTTATATTTCAGCAGGACAAACATCACTATCAGTTCTCATCTGGGTTGTAGCAAAGTGCGTATGTGAACTGCTCCATAAAGTGGAGCTGTCCCATAAAGGTCTCTCTCCAAGCCCCAGACTTCTTCTTTCAGGCTAACATCATCTATGGCTATCATGTAAATTGGTTTTTTCCCTGTTTTTTTCCTAGAAGACAGATGGAGGATGTGTCTCTGGTATTTCCTCCGACTGTGGGACTAGTGCTTTGTGTGCCTGGTGATGCCACGTGTCTCAGGACTGCTGCCTCTCAGCTAGTGCTAATGCCCAACTCCCTCTAAATTACCTGAATAGGAGAAATGTATGACGATTCTCTTTTCTTAGCTTCTCACTTCCAAAAAGATGGCTGATCCATTTTAACTATTGGGGCTGCTAGTGTATGTATATATATTTTTCTCTTGACAACCTCAATGAAAATCTTAAAAAATAAAATAAAATTTTAAAAATCAGTCTCTTCACAACTTCTTTATTATTGGCAGCTTGGTGGCCCTGTCAGATGCTGGTGACCCAGGAGTCACAGGAAGAACAATGGCATGGATGGCATTCATCATTTATTCCCGTAGCATAGCTGGAAGAGCACTCACAGTTCAAAGGAGACGTGCATTCAGTCTCCTGCATGTGGGACGATTTCAGCCTGCATCCCAGGAGAGGGCACTAGTCCCTGCAGGGATGAGGAAGCTGCTCAGACTCCTACTGGCAGTCTTGTGTTCAGTATAAAGAACAAGGCATTTGATCAAGCAGCAAGTGCAAGCTAATTCTTCTCATCACAAGATGAGACTTGCAGCAAGAAGGATTTGGGGTAGGATTTGAAGATGGAAGTCTGATGTCTTGGGGTAGCATTAGAGTTGAGCTATAAAGCAATCACAAATGGATCTTTGCAAGACTGTTCTACCTCATCAAGGTAGAAGAAAGGTGACAGGCCACTTGTCTAGAGATACCTGACTCCTCCACTGTCCGTTTGCTTCTGATTTAAAATAACCAACCCAAAGCCCCCTAAAACACTCAAAACCCAACCAACCGGCCCTCTGCCAAAAAAGAAATAACTCCACCCCATGCCACACGCCCCCCCATCAAAAAGGTGGTTTATGTCAACAGAGGAATTCAAAAACTCCTGTTGCTTGACCCAGCCTCGATGGCAAGAGGACACCTACCATTTTGTCCACATACAGTCAGACAGAAAAACCGAGTGGATATGACTCTTCTGTACCCTTAGATATCAATCCAGTAAGTAGAAAAAAACTACTGCTAGCAGTGTTTTGGGAATTTAAACACAATTGTTTTCTAAACTTTACTGAATTTGAGCTGACCCTGTACAGGTTTTACTCGTGTCAGGAGCAGATTTGCCACATGCTAACTGATTTCCTCATTGCCAAAAGCAAGGCAGCCTTCAGCAGATGTATTCCCTCAATGCTATTGTTCTTTTTATCTCTGTTGCTGTTGTGACCTTGAAGTTTCAGGAAGGCACAGAAGGCTGACCAATAGAGACTCCAATGAGGGGAGGACATAAGGGAGAAGGGATTTGGTTTGGGCTTTTATCCAATTATTACAATATGTTTTTAGACTGTTTTGTACTAAGGAAGTAAACACTTACTGCTGTGTAAAGGTTAGATACAGACCCACCCATTCTTGAAAGTACGTGCAGCTTGTCCTGAGTGACATCAGTGATGGATCTGTCTTGTGTGTGTATACAATTCTGTGATTTATTACAGTATAATTTTGTGCCAAAGGTTATGAAAAAAATGTCTTATGTTGTTTCCAGGAACTGGTTTTATACTGAGCTTTTTCTCCTTACTGCCCATTTACATAAATACTTGAAATATGGGGTACAGATCTAGTATCTAAACTTTTCAGCTATTTGCTTTGATTGCTTTTCTTTGCTCAGTGAGCATTTGGAAAGTTACAAGCATCCAATGCAAACTACTTTTGCTTATATTAAAGGCATATTTTAAAACCACAACAATATTAGGAGTGTATAGCTTTAAAAAATGATCTGCAAAAGTTTTTTTCTATTAGTTAGTCTTCACTTTAATAAGAAAAAAAACAAGTCAACAATAAAAATGGAAGTTAGTTTTGACACTAGTGAATTTTGCACTCTTTAAATTAGATACCACCCTCAATATAGAATGCCATCTGCATGTGTCATATCTGTGCAAATAGTAAAATGAGATTTCATCAATAAAGTAGATTTCCTGCAAAGCACGTGTGACTGACAATATTAAATCATATATAATATTCATATATTTATAAAAATTACTTGCACCTCTCTTTAATAATTGAGCATTTGTATCAATATCAATTGTTTTAACAAACTGGAAAAGTGCAGACCTATTAGGTCACAGCACTGGTTTAATCCTTGGAATAGAGTCTGAGTTTGAAAGGTCATCATTAACCAATATTCTCCAGAAGAACCTGTCAACTCCAGAACTGTTTCAGTTTGCATTTTGCAAGTGTCTATTTTTTTAGATATTGGTAAATGTGAACAGTTATGTTACCTGGTTTGTGCCCTGAGTGGTGCAGTAGCACAAGAAAAAGCAAGCAAAACCCCCACTGTAATCCTTGGTAATCTATAAGCAAAAGAATGTAAAGTAATGGATGTCAGATACAGATCCAGATGCATTACCCCCTCTGTGTTTGTACCCCATCCTGGTAGAGATGGAGCAAGAATAGTTCTCCTGATCAATCTGTGCACAATGCATGTTACTGAAAGTAGGACACTTTATCTGGTTACTGAACTTGGATTTTAAGGACAATACAAGAATCCTTGAGTGAATTTCCAGGAGACCTGCCTAAACTGTACAAGGATGGGAAAACAAACTTTACAACCATATTTAATGATGGGCTTATGCTTTTTTACTCAAGGAGAAGATTGAATGGTGACCACTGGACATATACACATAGGTCTGGCTGCATGATCTTCAGTATTATACATAATAATAAACACTATGGTTGGAAATCAAACTTTTAACATAGTATGTAAGACATTTTGAAGCAAAGAGTATTTAAAGCATTTCACAAATGCATCTTTAAGAGATACTTTAATATAGATTCCGTCTAGTCTCTGCAATGGTCTTGCCTGAGCAATTATATTGGTTCCCTCTGGTGTTAAAGCTCTGAAAACCCGTTATGGCTAAAGCACTTGTTAAGCAGTCTCTACAGACGTGATGTTGTGGCAGCTTTAATGAAATGCACTTTCTTTGTCACAAAGGCTGAACCAAGATGATAATAGGGGTGAAGCTATTTTGTTTAGATCATTCTTATCTCATGCCTCTCCCATAACTTTGACTTTATATAAGGAAACATTTCTAAAGTTTTGTATCAGACTATCTTGCCTTCCTGTTGAGAAAGATGAATGATCTGCTGTGTCAGTGTTGTGACCGAGTTGCCTAATTGTTTTTGTTGTGCTTCCAGCAAGCATTGTTAAGGTGTACAGATCCTATACTTGACTGAATGCAGTTTTCTTTCCTGAGTTTCTTTCTGTAAATCCTTCTCGGTGAATCTCCTATTAAAAGAGATTTAGCACAGCAGATCAAGTTGTTGAGCATCTTCATCGAGAATGGGAAGTTAAATACAGGCCAATTCTTTCTCTATGCTCTCTGCTTTAGAAACTAGCAGCTGCTTCCAGCTTGAAGCATGCACTAAATTTCTAAGAGCTTTCAGCTAGTCTTGCAAAAACTTTGAATTGTGGGAGGAATTTGAATGGGGCATATGAAAAAAGGCATTAAACCTGGGAAAATATACTGAATGGTATAGTTTTGCTGCAGAGGGAAAAATCTGCTTACATCTCCATTGATGTTTGACCACTTCTAAGAGAAAAACTTGAGTGATTATCACTCGTGATCTCTTTGAAACTCTTAATAATAAACAATAAACTTAGGAACCTTTTCTAACTAGATGTTATTCTCATTTTGTGGGAAATCGTAAATGATTCTGAAAAACTGTATACTTGTATGATTTTCTCTCTAATTCATCTTGCCTCTAGTTCAAGAGAGACAAACAGTTCCTTGGACTGTTTATTAAGCTATGGAAGTCAAGAAAAATGCTGCTTAATTTCAAAGAAAAGTTTATTATGCTTTGCTAATATAAGCTACTATGATATTTACACATTACTGTGTAATTGACATAATTGCATGTGAAAAAGGAAACTGGATGTTTCATTTCAAAAAACAGAATTCAAATTCCATTTACCTCTTTCTCTTTTCTCTCAGGTGGAAAGACATGACATGAATACCCTGAGTTTACCACTTAACATTCGCCGTGGAGGTTCTGATACCAACCTGAACTTTGATGTACCAGATGGGGTCCTAGAGTTTCACAAAGTCAAACTCAGTGCAGATAGCTTGAAACAGAAAATCCTCAAGGTTACAGAGCAAATCAAGGTTGAACAAACAGCTCGAGATGGAAACGTGGCTGAGTATTTGAAGCTGGTAAACAGCGCAGACAAGCAACAGGCTGGGCGCATTAAGCAAGTCTTTGAGAAAAAGAACCAGAAATCTGCCCACTCCATTGCCCAGCTGCAGAAGAAATTGGAACAGTATCATAAAAAGCTCAAGGATATTGAGCAAAATGGATCTTCCAAAACTGCCAAGGATACTTCCAAAGACAACTTGAAAGATATTCAACATGGAAAGTCTCGTACCAGTGGGCATGGAACAGAGAGCAGCAAGTCGGGTGTGCCAGGTGTATCTTTGACACCACCTGTCTTTGTTTTCAGCAAATCTAGAGAGTTTGCCAACCTGATCCGAAACAAATTTGGTAGTGCAGACAACATTGCTCATCTCAAAAATACCTTGGATGAATTTCGGCCAGAAACAAGTTCTAGAACTTATGGGGGCAGTGCCACCATTGTTGCCAAACCAAAATATGTTAGTGATGATGAATGCTCAAGTGGGACCTCTGGATCAGCAGACAGCAACGGGAATACTTCCTTTGGTCCTGCTGTGGCAAGCACCCTGGACAGCCAAGGAAAGCTTTCCATGATTTTGGAGGAACTAAGGGAAATCAAGGAGACACAGTCCCAATTAGCTGATGATATTGAGAATTTAAAAACACAATTTAAAAGAGACTATGGCTTTATTTCTCAGATGCTACAAGAGGAAAGATATAGGTATTTTTTTTAACTGTTCTCTTGAAATGTCTTTTGAATGGGTATAGAAGCTATTTGGAATGTGTGTGTGCATGTGCATGAGAGAATTTCAGAAGCAAGAGATAAAAATAATTCCAAACAATATCTGGTACCAACATGTTTCATTCCTTCCAGTGACTGAAAATACACATAGAATATTAATATTTCCTATCAAATGGTGTGGTGGTCCTTTGCTTTTTGTCAAAGGCTGATCAGAAAACTCTCTACTCTGTCATACTGAGAATTATGTGAATACTCCATATAGGAAATGCCAGTTATTTTGTAGATGGTGGAAAGATTCTCATCTATTGTGACTTGAGAAAGCTAATCAGTCTGTGGTGTAGCAGAACTGACTCACAGCTGATAAATGCACTCTTGACTCCTGAGTACCTTGTCCAGATACTTCTCACATACATTTATATCTTGTGGATGCACTGTCACCTTGTACCCTGATGTAACACACAGCTGTGAGATGTGGTTTTAAGTGCTGTAGCACAACTTCCTCTTGCATTTGTTATGTGACAATTAACTCCTTTATCCTCCACTGTGAGAAGTAAGATATGTTCTACAGAGGGCTTGCACCTGCTGTACCTATATCCCATTTGTCCTGTGGCTTGTCAAAGTGACAGTCCCTTCTTGAAGTCTTTACTATGCTGATGGGCAAAATCTCAGTATGAAGTGCAACATTTCATGTTTCCCTTGCTTACAGTTCTTGAAATACTAGGAAAGGCTTGATATCTCATGGTAATATAGGGAGGAAAGAACGATGAAAATGGCCTACTGAACTCATGACTTGCTTTCAGGAGAAGGCTGAGTGGCCTTTTCTGACAGCTCACTGCCAATGAAATCTCAAGCCTCCCGTCACCCATTTCTAGACAATTTTGCCTCCATCACTTTTGTGCTGACTGCAGTGTTTGCCTGTTTGTGTGTTAAATCAAGTGACAAACTCACCAAAACAATTCTAGTTTCCTGATGATTTACTTGAACTGGTTTACCATGCAGAGGCATGCCAGAACAGACTGCACATAAATGGCAGAACCTTGCAGTTGCTTTTGAGAGAGAACATATTTTCTCTGTCCTTACTGG
Organism: Climacteris rufus; assembly: GCA_013398175.1. Lineage (NCBI taxonomy): Eukaryota > Metazoa > Chordata > Aves > Passeriformes > Climacteridae > Climacteris > Climacteris rufus. The sequence continues at coordinate 789,120 of VZRZ01001864.1, read as the reverse complement.
CAAGCTGTTAACTGGCTCAAACCTACTTATGAAACCATATCTTCTTGTCTAAGTGAAGAGTGAAAAATGTGAGTTGGATATCCTTAGGCACTGTTTATAGTTCATATAATTTGCTAATGATATACAAATATTTGCTACTGCCAACAAGAAATACTCAAAAAAGGCATTCAGATTGCTGAATAAGTGTTTATGGAAAGTTTGCAAAGTTTTTATTGATTTCTATATGTGCCTTGTAATGCCGGTCAGATGAACTCATAGTATGCTGAGAAAATACCTTTTAAAATGTGTAATTGTTCTCATGATTTAGCATTACTTGAATAGCAGGCACTAAATTTAGACTTCTTTTCCTAATAAGATACGAAAGATTGGAAGACCAGTTAAATGACCTCACTGATCTTCATCAACATGAGACAGCAAACTTGAAGCAAGAGCTAGCCAGCATAGAGGAGAAAGTGGCGTATCAGGCCTATGAGCGATCACGGGATGTTCAGGTACTTACTTTCCTTATCATAAACTTATAACACTTTGTAGAAATCTTGTACCATAAAACACTTTCATCTCTCTACATCTTTTTTTAAAAGGATTCTACGGAAAGTCAGTTTTGTCTGTTTTAAGGGGAAAACCCAGCACATTGAATCAGTGATAGTCTCCATTTGTTTCACCAGATTCAGGATTTTTTCTTTTAGAATTGATGATATAGCCTAGGCAGACTTGTGACTGAGGAATGGTCTGCTTTAATTTCTTGCACAGAGGAGGAAGGAATTGAGTCTCCTTGTATTGTGTAATATACAACTTCTGACCATGTCCTAACACAAACTTCTTGCTCAGACTTTCTCCAATATGTACTGTCATCACTGGCGAGGATTATTCTAAATTGAGCTTAGGGTAAATAGTAAGAGAGCTAATTTATAGACTTGTATATTTCCCAGTTATAATTAAAGAGTTTTAAGCCATGGTCACAGTAACCTCTATAATGAAAGCTTTAGGGTGTGTTCACCTTAGTGATCAGCTGTAGTCGTGTCTGACTTAAATCAAAAGCCAGTAATTATGTCTACAAGTATGTCCTGACAGTAGTTGTGTGCTTGAATATTTATATATAATACAAGCACTTAAATAATGCATAATATTTCTACTCAGAGTGTGAGCAAGTGGTGAAAAATGGTGAAAACATAGTTATGCCTTACCTATTCATGAACAACTGAGGAATGCTCAAAGACTGTCTTCATATTGGATCAGGTTAAAGAACCTAAACCCTGTCCTGTATACACCTGTGCTTCCATTTCTAAACATAGAGAGTGCAGGCAGGAGGATGATCACAGTTTCCTGAATGGTGTGGAAGTTACAAAGGTTCTGGGAACAGAATGGGAAAGGGATGGTACTGAGTCTAAGCACATCATAGGTTCCTTTGTAGGTTTAAATAAGATCTGACTTTCACAGATTTAAATAAAAGAGGACTTCTTTCTGAGAAGGCATCTTGAGGATGTAAAAATATATTGAAACCTGAGTTGTCCAGCAGAAGGGCTGTGAAATATTTACTAACTCCTTAGCAGAATCCTGGAGGGGTGTCAGAGACTTTTAAGACTAATTGAAGTGCTACATTGATACAATGTTTTTTCTTTTATCTCTGTCTAGTTGGGCCCATTTAAACCTATCCCTTTGGGGGTTTGGAAAATAAGTTAAAATAGAGTAAAACGATTTAAGCTGTGGATATTTTGAGTAACAACCTAACTCTGTCGCTAAAGGAGGTGCAGATCATTTCAAAGATATATTCAGCCTCTCGGTGCAGAGCTGCAGGTATAAGACTTGCAGCTGGACTTTCTCTAAAGCAGCACAAGACAATTTGAGAATAACTTACAGTCAGAGTGGAAGAAGTACCAGGAAAGTTCTTTAGTGTGTAGTGGAGAACATGCATGAGCCATAACAGACTTTGTGCCACCCATTAAGAAGTGAATTCTATAGTTACTAATTCCCAGAGCAGTGAAAGGTCGCAGTCTTGTGTAAGGCACTGTGCCATATTCTCTGCGGTGACCCTGGTGCTTGGCTGGTTGTTTGGTAAGCCAGTTTAACTTTCCAGCTAGTGCAAGGAAAATATTTGGAGTTTGAGAGTGGGAAAGGAAGTAGGGATGCTGGAGCATTGATTTTTCCTTTTACACGGTAAAAAATTATGTCAAGTTGATTGATCTCATGAAATTATAGCTTTGCACCCTGTTACACAGTGGTGCCCAAATCCCAAGTCCAGCAAAAAGCTGGCATTTTGGCAAGTAAGTGAAATAATTGGAACTTTTTCTATGTTTCACCTTGGAAGGGCTTAAGCATGAGGTTAGTGTCCCTAGGAAGCATTTTGCTCAAAGACCACTTTTAGTCCATCCTCAAGCAGAAGAGAATGGTCTGCTTTCTTTAGAACAAATTGTGAAGTGGATTGGATCATGTGAAGAGAATCCCATAAAAACATCTCCATGGTTTTTCCACCCTCTGCTTGGGGTATGGATTGATGAGCCTTCACACTGACAGAGGGAGGAGGCCAGATCTTACAGAGCACTCAAGCCCAACGTTGTACGATGGGTGGCTTTGAAAGCAAAATTGCTGTAGACCACAGAGATGGTGTAAACCAAGTGCTACATGTTGCAAAATAGATGTAATTAGTATCACAGCAAGCCCACCCTAATGTTTTCTGTAGAATATACAAAGAAACTAATTTTCTTGCTGTTTTAATGCAAGGATAGTTGCTATGGCAACAGCTTTACTAGTACTTTATATCATCAGTATAAATAGGAAACATCTGTCATGAACATTAGAGTTGTGATACTTTTTCTCAACATGAAAAAAGAAAAGAAATGCATTTTGGACAGTGTTGTTAGACTTGATTAAGCCTAAGCAAACAGCGATACATTCATGCAGACATATATGTACATTATTTTTTTAAAGTTGGTGGTTCATTGAAATTTTAGCAGTCTGTAATGAATTACACTTCTAGTCTAGCTGATAGATGGCTCTGCAGCGAAAATGTGAAGAAATGTTGAATGGAAATACAGCTGCCCTAATTCTTGTTTTCTGTCTCCAGGAAGCCTTGGAATCATGCCAGACCCGGGTTTCTAAACTGGAGCTCCATCAGCAAGAACAGCAAGCACAGCAGTCTGAAACAGTTAATGCCAAAGTGCTCCTGGGGAAGTGTATAAACGTTATCTTGGCCTTCATGACTGTCATCTTGGTGTGTGTTTCTACTATTGCAAAGTTCATTGCTCCTATGATGAAGAGCCGTTTTCATATCATCTGCACTTTTTTCGCAGTGACGCTGCTGGCAATATTTTGTAAAAACTGGGATCATATCATTTGTGCCATAGAAAGAATGATTATACCAAGATGAAGCTGTTGGACTGGCTGCTTTCTTTTTTTTTTCTTCCCTCCCCCACCCCCCTTTCTTCCCCTTCCTATTTTTTAAGCACTGTGTGTGTACAAATTCTGATGTAAATATATAAAAACATACTTGTTGGCAGTCAGTTGCCTGTTCGATCTGATTTTGTCTAACTGGCTGTATCTGTGATGAACTGCTCACTTAAGACAGTCTTCTGCCTTAATCCAAAAGGTTTTCCATTTTCCAAACTCATACCCAGAAAAGATGGTATGATGGTCTGGGAGGGATCCCAGCAACTGCAAGTGTCACTTGCTTTTAACTAGGCTGGAGTACAGAGTGTGATCAGGAGGGAGAGCCATAATGTGTATCAGCTCTGTTAGACTGATAAATTAATTTTCTCTCTCAATCCAACTAGAGTGATAAGCCAAACTATGTGGTCATGTGTATTAATAGTTCTTGATTCTAAATTAATGGGTATAGTTACATGGCATTTCAAGTTTTCAGGACTAAAAAAACTTGATGCTTCTGCTAGGAACTTTTTGCACAGAATTTATTGTTTGTAAATGAGACCAGTGGTGACTACTGACCACAGTTAACAGTTGTTCTGTCCTGGCACTGTTCCTTATCACATTCAGGAAACACATACATGTGGCATAAGATTTCCAAAGATGGACTGAATTGAATAATAAGATCCCCAGCCAATTTTCTGAAGGAGTAAAGAAGTAAGAACTGGTAGGTAAATTGTCATCCACACCAAAGCACTCGTTTCAAGCCCTGCAACCTGCAAGGGGACAGAAGTACACAGAAGGGCAACACTGAGGTTAGCCTTTGTTAGCACTGAATTGTTGAGGGGTTCTAACTGAATGCAAAGCATATAGGTGGTGGGATTCTGGGTACAGAGTATTTCTTTCTTCTGTCAGGTTGAAGAATGTGGCAGAAACATGAGGGAACAGCTTCTTAGGGGAGCAGGGAGTTAAACTTCTGTAAATATATAAACTGTAGACTCTCTAAAAAACATTCCTGAAAAGAATGTATTAACATGCACTACCACTACTAGGAGAAAGGGTTGGGTTTGTTTTCTCACTGGAATTTATTTTGCTTGATTTGAGAACTGCAAAAAAACTTTCCCTGAAATCTGCTTGGCTTTCAGCCATGGCGTAACACAAGATCTTTATTAAAAATAAACAAACAAACAAAAAACACCACAAAACAAACTACCACAACCAGAATTCTTCTCCATTCTCCATTAAGTGAAAAAACAGTGTCTCCAATTATTTGATGTTCAGTGTTAATAACTGTGAAAATAATTATCATGATACATTTTCTTTTCAGTTGCAGTATTTTCTATACTGGTATTATGGGAGGGAGGGAGGGCATAGCTTGTTGTGTGTATTTCTTTTTAGTCAAGTGCAATAGTTGGTGTAGAACTTGTGAAGACCTTAGATTCTGAGGAAAGGGAGTGTGTGAGGGGAAGGCAGGGAAGAACTTTGACATTTTACCACAATTGGATTAACAGTGAGGAGTTACTATTTGTGGCTTCAGGAACTGAAGAAAGGACAGAATTAACTTAATAAATAATTACATAACTCAGCATTTGGAACATTCAATTAAAACACTTTAAAATATTTTAAGAATTCTTTATATGTGCTGCATCTTTGAACAGAGAATCAGGAAGGACTGTGCTGTTTTGCAGTCACCGGAAATGGATCAGATCAGGCACACCCATGTTATCCTAACCCAGCCCTACCTCATCTTCAGAGGGAAGTGGAGTGGAAACCAAAACCAAACAAACAAGAGTCCAAACAAGATCAACAACTGGTTCTGATCCTAAGAAGTCTGTGATTCTGCATGGTGTTTTCTTGCCCTCTTTATTATAATCTCCATTCTTCTCTTCAGCTTGCACAGCCAACTTCTGTATTGGCCTCTTGAGAAAATAGTTTAACATTATGTTAAATGGGTTCAGAAGGGTAGATGTGCCAGAAAGGAATACCATGTGCTAATAACGTTTATGTAAAAAAAAAAAAAATCCTTTACCTATTGCATGATTATATATTTAAATAATCCTCACAGTGCTAGTTTATGTAGTTGGAATAGCCTCAAGGACAGCCAGGAAAAAGGTTAGTATTTTTTTTATAACAGAGGAAGCAGGTGTGGTACAACCTGGGAATGTGAAGGCTTCTGCTCCAAGGGCATCCTATTATAATTCTGGAAGATGACCTCAGTGCAAAATGAGGGTAGAATGTAAAAATCGATGGCTCTACAAAAGATTGCTCACTGTCTTGATAGAATCTGACTGGGCCTAAATTGGAAACAGGAAGGTCTTGCATTTCCACATTGGCTTTACATCTGGCAGAGGACACAGAAAAAGCTGTAAAGGCTGCATAATGTTAGTTATGTAAATTAAAACAACCCTAATTGGTGAATGGATACATTGCTTCTCTAGGTTATTTTCTCTGCTGGATTAAAATCACTGGAGGATGGGACATGCATCGAGGAAAAAAAAAAAAGTGAAGGGCAAAAGCCTCCTTTGAGTGAAACTGCTATAGTTCTGCACAGAGTAAGGCTGTAGTGTCAGGAGCTCTGCCATGTGGAAGGCCACCCAAGAGGGAGGGAGGGTCTCCCATCCTGCCTTTGCCCTCCCATTTTCTACCTTGTGCTAACACTGCTGTGTGGTGAAGTCTTCCATAAGCCATGGTAGCTCACTAGACTGGAAGAAAAACCTGGTGAAAGAGGTGGACAGTTCTCCACATCTAGAGACTTAAAGGGCTAGTAGAAAGGTCTCATGAGTATGAAGCAGGGATTATAAGGGAGATGAGCCTTTTCTTCTTGTTGCAGTGAATCATTAGCTGTCCTGAGACCTGGGCTCTAGTCAGACTCTCTGCAGAATGTTGGGGCAGCTTCAGTGTAGAAAAGTTCTTCTTAACCTTTTCCTACAGGGAACAGATACAAACAGCCCCAGGATGTGGTGGGACAGAGTAACCAGCAGGGTCTATACTCGGGATCAAGAGAAGTTGGGGCCTGAGCTAGCCAGGGCTGATGCCTCTGGCATTAGCTTCAGTATCGGCATCACTCCCCCGCTTCAGGCTGGGATTAGGCATGATGTATTATTATACATTAGTGTATGTATCTGGCCTGCTGTCAGAGCTCTGCTTCCTGTGAAAGTATGCCTAGGCCAGCCCAAAGAATTGCAGTTCACCTTATGAGAACTCTGTTCAGCTTCTCAATCAATTAACTGTATTCTGTCAGGATGCCATTTGCTTTTATGTTCTCACACAACACATTAGACATTCTTAGGGTACTCCTTACACCTACTCATCATAAGCCTCTAAAACACTCCCACTCAACAAAAAGTTGCCAGACAGTGTCTTTTCTGCTTGGTGCTGCCTGGTAGGCAATTATTTCACTTCACTTTGATAGTAGTTCTCTGGTGGAAAAGCTCTTCAATTAGTTGTTAGTACCTGTTCTATAGGCTTTTGTCAGCTTTTTGTTCAGAGGTTTCTGGAGACTTAGTTCCTTCTGAAAGTTAGTACAATTTTCTTGATTTCTCCCACTTCAGAATTCAGGACTAAATGAGGTTTTCTCTAAATCTTGTCTAATGGATCCCTCTGCTACCTTCAACTCTAACTCCGTAATTGTTCAACATCCAATTAGCGATTGGCAGGACTGAACGAGCCCCAGTTTAAATTCCTTCTCCTTTCTGCTTTACATTATATTCATTCACACAACTTCTCATTTTATTGCACTCCTGTGATGTCTACTTGTTCTGAATTCTTAGAGAGGCACTAAAAAAATCTCACTGCATTTTAGTTTAATATCAAAATATTTGTGTTATGCAGCACCTCTGCTGCAGGACATCTATCACATATAGATCTGGTATCTTCACTCCAGGAAGGATATTTGAAGCCAATGGTTTTCTTTGAACAAATAATGACTGCTTATCTGGGGAACAGAAATTCAATAGGTGAAAACAATATGCTGTAGGAAAGGTACATGATCCACTGACCAGAAGCTGAAGCTAGACAAATCCAGTATAAGCATAAGCTTCAGTTTTGTAATCATAAGGGTTGGAAGCAAATTATTAGCTACTGAATAACATTATAAACAAGGACTCCAACATTTGAAGTTAAATGGGGCTGTTCAAAAAAGGGATCAGTTCAGGCTTATGTTTGATACAAAGGTAACTGCATTAATAACAGCTAGTGCTTTCTGAAATCAAAATCATTGAACAAGAAATTTGGCAAAGAAAACACAGAAGTTTGTGCTTCATTTAGGTGTACGAGAACAAATTCTCTTGTTTGTTTGTTTTTGTTTTGGGAAACCAAGTTCCTTTCCACTGTGACAGAAACACTTTACTTCTGGATTCAATGATAGAACAGAAGATAAACACAGATTATTGTAATTTAACACTTTAATTTAGATAACAGAATTAATCCCTTCTGAAAGTCCATCTAGGACTAGCAATCAGGCAAATTTATTCTCCGCTTTTTTTAATCAAGCAAATATTTATCTGCTTTCTTCATTTACCATCATGCCACAACATGGCCTTTAATCATATTGCTTCCCTTTAAAGTACAAGAGATTATAAAGGGCTTCTTTTCAGATAAAGTTGAAATGGTCTTTCTGATGCTAAGTAGAATTCTGCACAAGAATAAGACAATTTTACATTGCAACAGTGAAAGACTAAGAAAAGTTTTACTTTAGTCAATGGAATTGCTTATTTTACCTGAAAAAGCCAACTGAGAAGATGCTGTATATAAAGACTGCATGAGGCTGAGTTGAACAGTCTGGTACAGTTGATTTGCTGTATGTTTAGCATATTAAGTTGTACTGTTGTTGGAAAGTTTTGCACAAAGCCACCTTTCCTTTTCACCCAGGGAATCTGGGTCTGGTAGTATCAAGGTGTACCAAACATTGTCTGCTTTTATTGACTAAAATTAATTGTCTCAGTGTGTGACTTGCAATATTTCTCATACTATTTCCATTTTGTGCAGCACTGTGGAAAGATGCGATTACAAAAATGTAATTTCTGTATATTTGGTTGTGTAGTCATGACTGCCTCTAAGGTGCCATTAACATTTTTTAAAATAAAAATATTTACATTTAATTGATGATGAATATTGTCTCTTAAACTTTCTGTCTGATCACTCAAACCCCTATCAGTTTTCCTTTCTTGGTAACAAATTATTCTGTTGACAGTGACAAAATTAATCCACTGAGCACAAGGCCCATCTTTAAAATACTGATGAAACTGAGAATTCTGCTCTGCTGCAGTATTGACCAAAACCTCTTAATCTGAGTTTCACTTACAAAACTGCACACTTCAAACCAGGTATCATCATTGCTCTTCTCTAGAGCTTGTGTGAAACACGCTATGCAGATGTCGTGCGATTGTGCCAAGCAGCTGGACTCACTTTGGATTTTTTTTTTTTAACCTGAATTAGAAACCTAAGATGTATTTTTATGTTATTGTCAGAAACCTTGGTCACACATGCCAAAAATGTAACTTAATCTAGCTGACATAAAGCAAAACCTTTGCATTTGTTTTTCATAAAGCAGAGGTCTCATCAGCTGGCAGCCATTGGGAATAATGTTATTTTTATTCCAAGAACAGAGCAGAAATAATGCTGTAACTGTGTGTTGGTTTGCAATCACACTGTACTTATTATTTTCTCCTATTTGAAGAACTGGCATACAGGGCCTCCTCTGTCATCTGCAGACTTTCCAAGGTCTTGTCATGCTGAGTTTCACATGGGTTCCTGGAACTCGTTCTATATTAAGGCTAACTCCATTCACGAACAGCAGGTTCTCCCACAACCACTATTAATTTTGCCCACTTCTGCCACGGGCTGAATAATCCCTGCTACGCAGGCAAGCCAGACATAAAAAAATGCACCTCACTCATCATTAGTTCTCTCAGTTGTGCAAAACTCTGGCTTTGCAGAATGCATAACACACCCTGGTAACTGCTTTAACACCCAAAATTAGAAAGGCAGAGAGTAAAGTACAACAGTGCTGTTTAACTTAACACAGAAAGAGAAGTGTCACTGGTCACCAAGAATTGGTCACTGCGCAGTATTAGCAATCCCTGGATGAGTCAAATAACCCTTACCAGCAGCGTACACTGAAAATACTTCGTGTTAGTGCCCAAATAACTCCAAGAACCAAAGCTGTGTGACTGTGCCAGAAACCAGGTGAAGGCACCCATCTTCGTCTTCTATTATGCTGCAACTCATTTTGTAACACCCAAAACTGCTTTGAACTAGCTAGTTTAGGCACTGCTAGCAAAGCAGTTCATAAACTTAGTAATATATTCTTCCTGAATGTGTGTGCTTATTTCTCTACTTGTACCGCTGCAGAAGGTGCAGCAGTTAAACAGCAGGTTCTGCCTCCCCTGGCAACTAGAACTGGCATTGATGTAATTGAAAGGAGAAATTTCCATGCTGTATTCTCCTCAATTCCTGTTTGGACCTTGATTTAGGTGACAACTCATTAGTTTTGTAAAGTTCCCTAGTGGATCAATGCTATGTCACCTTTTATGTGTAGCCTACCAGATTCAGACATAAGTAAAGCAGAGAGGCTGAACTCCTGGACAGGCTGGCATCAGTCACTGGTGGGGCTGTGCAGGACCCCATCCTCTGCCCAGTTCTCTTCAACTTCTTAATTAATGACTTGGATGCAGGACTCAAAGGAATACTAAATAAGTTTGGCAACAACACTAAATTGGGAGGAGCTGCCAACTCCTCAAGGGCAGAGAAGCCCTGCAGAGAGACCTTGACAAATTAGAAATGGGCAATCGCCAACCAAATGAAGCTAAACAAGGGCAGGTGCTGGATTCTGCACCTGAGACAGGGCAACTCTGATCATGTGAATAGAGCAGGGAATGAGAGGGTGGAGAGCAGTGCCATGGAAAGGGAGCTGGGGATCCCAGTCGATGGCAAGTCGAGCATGAGTCAGCAGTGCCCTGGCAGCCAGGAGGGCCAACCATGTCCTGGGGGGCATCAGGCACAGCATGGCCAGCCGGGCAAGGGAGGGGATTGTCCTGCTCTGCTCTGCAGTGGGGCAGCCTTACCTCAAGTCCTGTGTGCAGTTTTGGGCACCTCACTGACATTAAACTGTCAGAGAGCATCCAAAGGAGAGCCACGAGGATGGTGAAGGGTCTGGAAGGGCAGCCTTATGAGGAGTGTCTGTGGTCACTTGGTCTGTTCAGCCTGGAGGAGACTGAGGGGAGACCTCACTGCAGTCTGCAACTTCCTTGTGAGGGGAAGCAGAGGGGCAAGTACGGATGTCTTCATTCTCGTTACCAGTGACAGGACTCGAGGAAACAGCATGAAACTGAGTCAGGGAAGGTTTAGGTTGAATGTCAGGAAAAAGTTTTCACCCAGAGGGCAGTTGAGCACTGAAACAGGCCCCCAGGGACATGGTCACAGCAGTAAGCCTGACAGAGTTCAAGCAGTGTGTGGACAATGCTCTCATGTCCATGGTGTGACTTCTGGGCTGTCCTGCACAGGGCCAGGAGTTGGACTCGAGGATCCTGATGGGTCCCTTCCAGCTCAGCTTATTTTATGATCCTATGATACTCTCCATTAGGACAAGGTTGGAGCTGGCCAGTGCTGAGCTGCTGAAAGAAGCACTGACATGCTTTTGACAGAAACTTTAGGAACTGAGCTTGCATTTGATGTAGTCATGATCCCTTCAATTGCAGAGTGTGTGGTTCTACCCACCCATGTGTGCAAATTTGGAAAAACTCTTTAGTTAGTGTGGTTAGAATGGAATCAATCCAAAGAAAATGAAAGCACAGTCAGGACTGAAGCCTGTAACGTGTAAGAATGATACACATACATGTGAGATACCCTTGTAGCCTAATAAATTCCCTTTATATTTTTCTGTTGAATACCATTTTAATGAGTTAGTACTGATCAGGAAAACATTCTTTTCCTCTGTACTCACAGACACATAGTGAAAGAGGAAAGACACAGAAGATCACCATGGGATACTGTATTAACAGGGTGAACAGAAAAGCAGAGAACGTGATGTCTGTGTGGACAGCACTCCCATACAACACATTGGTCTGAGCAACAGCTTAATAAACTGCCTTATGCTTTGTATCCATTGATGTTCTCCGTGCTAAAAATTGCATTCTGGGTCTTCTCAGCTTAATGGTAAAAACCCCTCTGAGTATAACTGGGAAAAACTCTTATGACATCACTATGGCACTTAAAAGCAATTCTGTCTTTTGACTTTGTAATGCCAAAAATATTAATTTTCTCAGTCAATCTATACACAACAGTATACGATTTTAACTCTCTACCACAAATAGCACACTGCTTAGTCACAGACATCTCTGCCACAATTGTATGGGATGGTGAAACTATTTGGATGCTTTCAGGATGTGCTGACTCAGATGCCGAACAGAGCTTGTAGTCCCAACACTACTTGGCCTTTATCCTGCTTGGTTGGATTCAGGTCAAGGTGACACAGATTAAGCATGGATTAAACTACAGGTATGACCAGCAGCATGTGTACATAACAACAAAACCTCTAAAGATATGCACTGAGCTACAGGAGCTGGAGGATTTATCTAATCTAGTGACTACTTTCAGCTTGCTCAACTGAGGCAGCAAGGAAGTCTAAACAACCTTTTAAGCTCAATACTTTTTTCTGACCATACTTACACAGTATTTCCTGAAATATTATCCTGGGCTTCTCTTTATACTTTACAGCTCTTCGTGCACTGTTTTCTTTGTGTGAGGATGAACCTTGCTGAACCTTGCTTCTGTGAAATGTGGATCTATCTAGAACTGATATAGTATGACATTTAAAGACTCACAAACTGATGAAAAACTGTGAGGTCTCTAAATGAAATCTCTCTACTTTTACTTGAGACACAGTGAACTTACAGTGTTCCTTGAAGAGACTTTACTTTTTTTTTTAATTAACCACTGAGATCTGTAGCTGCATAAATTTCTATTTTTACAAAAACTTCTGCCTGTATTGTGGGAGATGTTTCAAAAGGGGGAGTTTGCCACTGTTTGAATTATATTTTTTTTATAAATGTGTTATGCATGTTTCCTTTAGGTACTGAGTTAGAAGAGAAAGCAAACAAAGCAATCCCAATATGTGGCTGCCCTTTCTCCCCAACAGGATGGCTTCATATTTACTTCTCTCTCATTTTTTCCCTCTTACTTGTCTTGTAATATTTATAGTCTTCATTTTCTAGCTGTTTCTGCCTCTTGCTGTCCAGGTGAATTTCTTGATTGACCCTCTTCTCTCTCTTTGCTGTGTGCATAAGCCCCACTTCTATTCCTACAAACGCTGCCTTCTATTCCTCCTTCCTTCAGCCATTTCCTCTTTGTGCCTTTCAACTCCATCTTGACTTTTGCTTTTTCTCTCTTTCCTCATACTCCACAAGATTCCCAGGTCAAGCCCATCTGAGTCACTCCAGCATCTCTGCTTTCAAAGTGAGCAGAGGCAGGATGGTCCCTGTGACAGAGAAGAGCATCATTACCGCCATCAGGTGAGTAACTCGAATTACCTGACTCAGTGGCCCTTGGAAGGAAACGAGTACCCTTTTCTGATCGATATGAGAAACACGGAGGCAAAAATAAAGTAACACAATTCCCACCATCTTCAGTTATCCTCTTAGAAAAAGATTCCACATTGGAAATATTTACATAATAGTAATTCTATATATTAGCTGGCAAGAGATAGTTACCCAAATATTTTTAGATTTTTAAAGTTTTTTCTCCCCCTGCAGAGCTCACACTGAGTGATCTAGATTTTTGGTGTCATGTTTCTCATGTAAATGAATTGTTTTCCAATAGATTATAGCTATGTAATTTTGATATGAACAGAAACTAATAGAACCAAAGAAAGAATCTGTACCATGCTACCATTCCTGTTAACACAGGGGGAAAGATTTCTATTTGACCTTAGTTAGCATTAATAATTGTAGTGCTGATAGTGAAAAAAAATAAATAAAATGAGCAAACTGAATACAGAAATTGAGAATGCAACTTCATAATACTTTTTAGAAAGATTTTTTTTTTCACTGTAAAGCTGTTTAGTATTATGGCTTTTCTTTTTCATCGTTTTCATCAAAATCGGCTGTGAATAAAAATCACATTTTAATTCATTGTAGTGTTCTTGTGGTGTTACTTGTTGCACTATGGGTGTACATTGGCATAGATGGAAGACTGTTAATATTTCACTTCTAGCATTGCAGCAGGTGCAACAGACACATACATCTCCCTATCTGTAAAAGCGCACAGCGGATCGGTGCGCAGGTGAGGCTGAGGGTGAAGCCCCAGACCGCCGCCATTGCAGCTGTGGCGGTGCCTGCCATGCTTTGGACACCTCATTTGATGGCAGCCCCGCCGGGGAGCCCCCTGCAGCTGTGATCTCCAGCTGCTGCCAGATGTGCCATTTGGGTTGGGGTTTTTTTTCCCCACTTCTTCCTTGGGCACGTGTGTGTGTCATCAGCGATATCCGCCTTCTAATACAGTAGTTGAAAACAATTTTAATCCTTATTAAAGCACTGTTAGCTTTCTCATGGAATGTCAATACCGATCGGGACATTCAATCTCCCGCTTAAGTCAGAGATTTTAGAGGGAAAATAAGGATGTTTGCGAGCAAGTCGTGTTTATAGTGCTTCAGCTGCTCGCAGCAGCCGATCTCTGCCAGAAAGCAGCGGCCCCGGAGCGCGTCCCTGTGCCGAGGGCGCTCTCTGAGGGCTCACCCCGCCATTACCGAGCCCGCCCGTCTCCGCGGCAACGCTCCCAGCGTGCCCCGCGCGCCGCGGGGCCCCGGCGGGCGGCGGCGCCGGCGGGAGGTGAGAGGCGCCATTTTTAAATCGCTGGGGCCGGCGGCAGCCACGGCTGGCCGGGCTGTGCGGGGGCACCGCAGTGCGAGTGGGGGCCAGGGTGTGAGGAGGACCGGGCTGAGAGGGAGAGCCGGGGTGTGCGGGATGCCGGGCTGTGAGCGGGGCCGCGGCCTGAGCCTGGCCGGGCCGATCGCGGCCTTTCTGCGTGCGTGGGGCTTCACCTGCCGGCAAACGAGCGGGGAGGCCCCTCGGCCTCTGCTGCGGCCCTGCACGCGCCTCCCTCCCTCCCTCCCTGCCGGGCCGGGCCGGGCCGGGCCGCTGGTAACCGCGCGGCCGGCGGGCACGTCCCCGCGGGCGCTGCTCGGTGCCCGGTTCCGCCCGCCGGGAACAGCTGCTGCGGCCTGGGGGCTCGGGGTCGCCTGGCACAGTTCAAGGGCGGGGGGAGCCCGCTCAGTGCAGGCTTGCAAGTGTTTACGCTTGTCTGCTTTGCTTTCCAGCGGCGATCCTCAGCCACGTGCGGTGTGAGGATGATGAGTATTTTTCTGTGCTTCTAGATGTGTGTCAGCCGTGTTAGCATTGTTCCTCTGACCGAGCTCCTAAGTCCATACGTCAGGAAAATTAACAGTAAAAAGGTCACGGTTGACTTAAGCAGCTCGCTTGGCCTCTCACTCGACCTTTGCCCACGTGCTGTTGGGTGTGTAAATCACGTTTCTGCCTACTGGAGGTGTAGGATATCTGTACTACCATGAAACCTATGCCCGGCCTGAACATCTCGAATTTTTAAGTCAAAATGAAAGGGAAGTGTGTTTTTCAGAAGAGTTTTGGTTGTGGACTATAGAAGTATTTGCAAAAAGCAGCTGTCTGTGCCCAAGTAGAATGAGTGAAAGTTTCTTATGTGTGAAAGTTTCTTATGTGTGTTCAAAGGTTTCTTGCCATGAAAAAAAGTGGAAAACTTACATGGCATATTTAGACTGGCTGCTCTTGAGTACCACTGGATTTAGCAGCTGTAACTCCCATACAAAATTCAGTTTGATCTGTCAAGCTGCTGTCAGCTTGACTTGGTAATGTATGTGGCTAAAGCATAGATTTTAGCCCTGAGTTGAGATAACATTGTTTGTTGTTTTTCATCTAATAAGTAACCATATCTGTAGGTTGTAGGAAACTGAAAGGCTGGTGCCATGTGTAGGGATGGATGCTGAAATAATGTGTGGTTCACCGTTGCTGGAATCTGCATTTTGAATGGTGTTGTGGAGGGACTAATAGCAGCTGGCATGGGGGTGATGTCTGCTTCATGCAGCTGTCATACAGGTGTTCTCCAAAATTTACACTTAGGTGCACAAACATGTAAAGTGTTTATTAGGTGCACAAAAGTGTAAAGTGTTTATTTTCACTGGATTAGTAATATCTGAGCGGTGTCTAGGTTATGGAACTTTCCGTAACAGAGGTTTTCCTGTTTCCCTTTGTTTTTACCTCCCTCCATTTTTTTAAGGTGATTGCTGTGGCTGTTGCAAGTTGTTCATGACAGAGTAGTAGAATACAGACACGGTATGCTATCGTGTTTCTCAAATTATATAAAAGGGGCGATTGGTCTGGTTTTGTTGGTTTTTTTTCTGTTATACACTTGATGTTCGTGGGAAGTCTGATCTCTCGTGAGTGTGTTGTGCAGTTGTTTAAGATAGTGTTTGTTTCACTGAATTTTGGCTGTCTAAAATCTGGGTATCTGGTCCAAGGCTGTGATTTTGTGAACATCTGAGCTCCGTGGTGTGACAGCTCTCTGCTCCTGAGAGGAGAAAGGCTCGCTCCTCCTCCGGTCTGTTTACTTGGCTCTTTGTTCCCTTCCCCTCGCCCGTACCAGCTGCCTGCTTTCACTGATGCTGTCGCTTGCTGGATTTTTCCATGAGCTCGCGTGACTCACTGACCTCACAGAAAAGCCATTGAGTGTTTTGTGCTTGTTTGAGTGTGTTGGCTTCTTGAGTTAAAACAGTTCATTAGAGGGTCTGATGAATGACTAACGTAGGAACGGGGATAAAGAACGGAGGAGTGGAACCTCCCGTTCCTGGTGGCAGGGAGCTCTTGTGTTGATTACACTTTTTCGTTAGTTCATTATCTGGTCTAACTGCAGACTCTTGAGCAGGGATGGGAAGGGGGTGCTGTTTGAAGAGTCGCTTTCATGAGGTTGTTCTTTCTTTGAGTTTTTTCCTTTTGTAGGCAAATAGTTCATTGTTTCACAAGATCTCGGCTAATTCGATTAGGAGAAAAGAAAGAGCAAATAAAGAGGTCTGGCGTTTGACAGAAGCAGGCAAAGGAATTAGACCATGCATTGTGTGAGGCAGCTCTTTGACTTTCACAGATTTTACTGAGAATTTTACTGCTTGAGCAAAACGCTGCACAAGGCTAAACACTGTTATTTTTATTTTGTCAAAAGTTGCAAAATTATATTCACTGTGTCATCTAACTGGTTAAAACAGTGTTCAAACATTATAAATTTAAGTGTTTTAAATGTGGCTGTGGTATGGAAAGGAGAGCAAGATGAGTTACATGTGGCACTCAGGTGAATTAGCAATACATGGTGCAGTCAGGTCCTTTGGTAATGCCAGGTGAGTGAGAAGGAAACCTTGCTGTTGTAAACAAAATACCATAAAAATTAATATAAAGAAATAAAATTATGTTGGTCTCTAAATGCAAGTATTCTCACTATTTTAAGAACTTGGAGCAAACAAAAAGTTAAAATAATATAGCTGAAAAATCTTGTAAAAGAAGAAAAGCCCTTTCAATGTATGTAGCTATAAAGAGGAGAGATGTGAAGTAGGTCATTCAGTAATGTTTCTCTCTGTAGGAAAATAAATAATTGGAGAAGAAAGACAAAACCAAGGTGATTCTTGGAAATGTAGTTAAGTTACTTCATTGAGCTGTTCTATAGTAAGTATTGCCATTTTACCTACAGAGTGTATTTCCTGGGTTTCTGGACTCTGCACCGGTGCCTGTGGGAAATGATGTTGAGGCTTCATAGTATGAAGTCAGGGCAACTGATGCAAGTTTGCAGTTTGGTAGCTTGATAAAATTTGGCAAATATGTGGGTGTGGAATTAACTTTAGATATGATGGTGGGTTTAGTTTCTTTAAAGTATGTTTTATGCTTCTCTGCTTCTTGAATGCATTTCCAAAAGAAGAACCCAGTGTTCTTTTAAAGAATTTCTCAAAAACTATGGGTGTAGTAATTTTGAAGATTATTTAAGGGCTGTTCATTGACTATGAGCAAGAAGCTCTGGTTGGTAATGTGCTTACAGTACTTGTAGCCCCAAATGGTGTTAACTATTGACAGTTTACTGCCAGAAATTATTTATTATGTGGGGAAAAGAACCCCAAAAAACTCTTGCCTGTAAGAGTGTGAACAGATTAAATATTACAAGTTCCTGTTTATGATTTCGAGGAAAGAACTCTCCTGCAGTGATGAAATCTGTTGTAGTCTGTCTCACAGTTGTCACCAGCAATGCAAATCGTGAAATTTGCCGCTAGATGTCCCTGCAAGCCAAAATAGTTTTGTTTCCTTAAATACTGCTTAGGTTTTTGTAGTATGGAGCATTGTTTTGTCAGCTACAATTATCTCCCTTTCTTTTCTCCTTTTATCTTTTTCATGAAATCTTCATGCATATGAATACATGGCCAGGTGTGTCTGGCTTTGTAATTTGTGCACTTTTTGATAGCAGCAAAAGCTATGAGGAGAGACTACACTTCTCACCTGCAGCAGCTTGGAACAGAGTACAAAAGGCTGAGTTTCTGCTCATCCTTTGGTTGACATGCTCTCAGAAAATGGAGTGTTTTCTTGGTGTCTTTGACTTTATATCTGTTATGCCACATCAAGAATACTTTTTACTCAAGTAAGCAGCAGGATTCAGACTCGACTTTACATCCTGTGTTCCTAATTCTGAGTTTTGGCTTATAGTTTGATAGTTACATTTAGTATCTGTAGCTTATGAAAACAAAGACTTGAGACACAGAAAAGTACTATTGCCTGGTTGTTGTTGGGGTTTTTTGTTGTTGTTTTAATTTGTTTGTTTGGGTTTGTTCTTTTTGTTTGTGTGGGGTTTTTTGTTTTTAACAATGATTGTGTTAACCCTGTTGATATGCTTAGAAATTCTTAGGGACATGCTTGAATTTTCTCTGTGTACCAGAGCTTTCTGTCCTCTCATGTGATTTATTGTCCTTAGCATCACTGACCTGTTCTCTTCATCCAGCTGTTGGTTTAACAATTGAAAATGCCTTTATATTGAGTTTGAAAATTGCTGTTGTCCTTTGTTTCTCAACAACCAACAAAATTCAGGGATGACAAAGAGACTGTATTGATTAGAAGGTTCTGCAGAACTTATGTCATTAATGTCTGAAATTGGCTGTACATATAGGACAGTCACGGAGGAAAATGTTCTTTATTCTGATTTCTTCCTCTTCATTCTCTCAGCAAATCTGGGTAAAGCAGAATATACAAAGTTGCTGTTGTTGCTTTGTCTGTACTGGTGTTATAAGTGGTAGATTTTTCTCTGACCCTTTCCCATTTCAGTGATGGAGGAAGGAAAATGGGAAAGAAAACTTAAATGTAAAGTTTTCGTGACGTTATTATGTCTTAGTGGAATGGGTGTTTATTTTCCTGTATGGAGGACAGATTTGAAAGTTCCACGTCACCAGAAGAAACTCAGTTCAGGGGTTCATAAAATCAAATTGTAAGTGTTTAAGATATATCCATGAAGGAGTGCAATGGTAGAAAACACAGATGCAACTGTGCACGTAAAAAAGGGGAGGTATTTGTAGTGATGGCACAGATTTAACATTGTTTCTGAGTTTTACTTTGTACAAAGTTACACTTTACACACTGCAAGCGTGGAGTTCTTAGGCATCAGTCCAGCTATGCAAAAAGCTAAAATGGCAGAGTAGTTGGTTTCAAAGCTTTGTAAGTTCCCTAAAACTCGGTTACAGTCCTACCTCCCCCAGATTCTGTAGAAGTGTCAGTAATGATCAGATTAGTACATATTACTTCTGATATCAGAAAGCACTAATGGGGCACATTAGAATACTTCCTCATTTCTCAGCAACTCTTGGTTTGCAGTCTCTTCACACCAATCTGATATTGTCACATTTAGCAGAACTCTTTCTGGAAAGGTCACAAGAAAGCATAAGATGAACTTTGAAAATGAGGAAGTGACATGTATCAGTTACATATTTCAGGACTGAGCTGTGGGCAGGTGTCTTTCAGGCTGTCCCTAAGACCTTAACTCTTCTCCAGAGAGGGCTTGATAGGAATTTAGCAGAGATTTATCTGCTTTTCTTCCAGCTGAAATAATGGTGTATTGAGTAGTACAACCTGTTAGGATAGTGTGACAGACTTTGATAAGTAGTAGGAAAAGCTGAATGTGTCTGATGTCCGTGGCCTCTGCTTGAACTCTGATTAACAAGGCATAATTAGGGCATTACTAGCATCATAGTTGGAGTCTCAGTGTATAGAATAAGTAAAAATAACATTTCTGGTAATCTGTCAGGTAGTACTGCTTGTTCTTATTTTGTATTGACTGCAGTGACCTTCACGTTTAAGTTTATTCTGTGCCCCTGGAAGGGCTGTTACTCCTCAGGGCAGGCAGAATGAGCAGAGAAGAGTTGCACTTTCAGAAAGGATTCTCACCTGAGTGACAGCAGAACCAGGATTCTTCTGTACTTACACCAAAAGCAGCATGGAAAACCTTTGACTGCGAACGTACTTGAATGCTAATTACATGTCCTTGTATTTGTTCAGGTGTCTTGGTCTTCTAAGATGTCAGGAGGAGTGGATGGTGGTGTGGATTAGTTTCATGTTCATCTTGTCTCCTCCATACTCGTCGTGAACAGCCATCATAAAATGGATGGTTTGGGCAGCCTCCTTCCGCCCGTGGCTGAAAGTGGCGACACAGCTGATTCACAAGAATTAATCAAACTTTTGATGGATGAAAAAATGCGAAGTGAACACCATAAAGCAAATTACCAAACTGTAAGGGCAGAACATCTAAGGTACATCCATTTAAAGGTGTTTCTGTATTTGAGCTGTTGAAAGGTGAAGCTAAATGTTGGAAGGGATTTATCTGTATGTGTGTTGTGTGTTAGCTATTTCTGTATGTGAGGACAGACTTGAGTGTTGTGGTGGTTTGACAGGGTCTGGCTTTTTGGGCGTGGTAGGGGCCAGAAAGATGGCTCCTATAACCAGGAGCACAGTGGGGTTCATAACAGAAAATAAACAAGACAAAGTACCCAAACACATTGCAGATGATGTTTCTGCAGTACTTTTTATGCTTGGAAATATGGGATAACTTTTCAGTATATTACAGGAAGAGAGTATTAATAGCTTAGTTCTTATTTGGTGTTTGTACGTTTGCTTCTGTGTGTGAGTCTTGTGAGCTTTAAGGTCTAATTTTAAAAGATGAATATAAAGTAAATATGTATTTTATCTTTCAGATTACAAGAGGATTATACCAAAGCACAAGATGAACTGAAACGGTTGTTAGCTGAAAAACAGACTACACATGACAAATTTCAGCAGCTTCTCACTGACTATCAAGAGCAGTTGCTGGGTAAAACACAAGAGCTGGAACAAATGAAGATGCAGGTGAGAATTTACTGGAAGAACTTAGTATTAGTTTTTATCCTGTAATAGGGTCATGCATATTTTTCTGTTGATGCATCATGTCTATACCCAGCTTGGATATATTTCAGATGTCTTGAAATTCACCCAGTCCAAGTAATGGTTCTTCTCTAGACTGACTGTGTGTTGAAATTATTGTTTTCTTGTTTAACTCAGTCATCCAAATCCTGCTGTTAGGTGCTGTGTAAGACACTCTGTCTGTGCTTGCTCTCCTCTTAAGGAGGGAATCCTCTGCCTTAGAGGGTAACTTAAGTGCCTAAACCTGTTAGGATAAGTGACTAGAGAAACAGATATTTGTTTCTTTTCATGATGACAGCTTTCTTCTTTCTTTCTTTTTCTTAAAAAAACCCAAAGAGAACACAAAAGCAAACAAAAAAACCCTCAACGTTTAAGGTAATTTGGATGACACTTTCTGTAACTGCTTGTTTCCTTAAACTAATGCAGGACATGGTCTTGTGAAACAAACATAGCATCTACACAAAGGATCCCAGACTCCAAATGGAGGAGATGTGCCTCAGTACCATAACTACTTTTTCAGGGACTCGTTTTTCATACTTGTTTTCAGGGACTTCAGGGTACAGATAAATGAAAGAAAAGTATGATAAATTAGACTATGTCACAGTTGTGGATGAAATTTTTTATTTTAAACTCTGCTTCTTGGTAGATAGTTTGCTGTGTGAACCCTACCAAGAAATTTTAACAAAACACCACACAGAATGGAGCTTAAGGCAGGAAATCTTTCCTGATGCGTTTTTCATTCAACCCAGTACCCGTGTTGGAGAACATATATCTAAGGTGTTTTGCAAATAACTGTTGGGTGCTGCTCATCTTGAGCTTTTGGGGTTGATTCACTTGCTGTTTAAGTTTTCCCAGATACTAATTCTTTATCTTTTATGTGAGACTGCTTTTCCTTCCCCCATCCCCCACAAAGGAGATAAATCTCTTGGCAATTCACCTTGAAATTTCTATTGCTTCTACTGATAAATACTGACATTCTAAATGCTTCTGTCATCTTCCCAGAATACTTTTAGTTCACTGATATGTTTTTCTTCTTCTGTAACTACAATTGAAATTGTTTTAGAAAAACATGGAAGATTAAGCAGAATTCCTAAAATCATATTTGAAATACTTTGTTCCTGGCTATTTGACTTATCACGGTGTAAATAACTGAACATGACTAGTTATTTGTGATACTTTTCTGTTTTAAGGTGCTAACTCCTCAAAAGTTAGAACTGTTAAAAGCAAAAATGCAGGAGGAATTGGAGTCTCCTATGAGAGAGCGTTATCAGAAGCTAGAAAATGTAAGTCCTGAGTATTGAAATTCTATTTCATTTAGAGTAGTGATTGCTGCTTTACTGTTGTTCCTAAAACCTTAGGATATTAAAACTGAAAGGGGAGTGAAGTATGACATTATTTGTCTGGTACTGCTGTCCCAGGCAGGGAAGGTTGAAATGATGAAAAAGGGAAAAGGAAGCGTTCAGTTCATCAAAGACAACTTGTGAAATGTACATTGCATTGACATTTGAAGGAAATAAATCTGAAAAATTTTAATTGATTTTTTTTTTGTCTAACTTAGGAAGTGGAAAAATACAGAACACTGTATAACAAACTTCGTTATGAACATACCTTTCTGAAATCAGAATTTGAACATCAAAAGGAAGAACATGCACGTATTTTAGAAGAGAAGAGAATTAAATATGAGGCTGAGGTACATAGAACGTTATAGTAGCTTAGAAAGTATCTGATGACAAAGCTGCTTGAACATTGTGGAACTGTTGGTACTTGAAGGGTTGTCAGTTTGACACCATTTCATAATGTTTGTTTCTGTTCTCTTAATTCTCAAAACACTTCTATGACTTAGCCTAAGCTGCCTCTGGAGGTTTGTTCAGTGATGGGTTGCAATATTATTTGTGCTATTAAAAGTAAGAATAATTTGCTTGCTGGTAAATGACAGCCAGTACATTTGCTAAATGCTGTTTTTAATCACATTTCGGATGGAATTTGAGTCATGATGCTAATTTGAAATTAGCAAATTATCTGAGGAACCAATGTAAGTTTAAACTTTAAATTACTTACATGGCAACTTATCCAGGAAGATATTGTTAATAGCAGGAGAGGTACATTTTGCAATGTACCTGTCTTGATCCTAGTTTGGATCATGATGGTGATAAACAAAAGGATATTGAAAACTTGGGTAACTTTATTTCTACTATATTAACTCTTGAACAAACCATTCATTCATTTCTTTGAACTTTCAAAAGTGTATATAGCTAAATAAATTGCCAACCTATTTATATTATAAATATATACAGCAGTATAAAAGAGTTGCACATCTCATTTGCATATCCATTCAAGTATTTGTCTGGGAGCATATATTCTAAGATGCCAGATTTGCATGTATTACTCCAAACTTCAGACACAAATCAAAGCAATCATCGCTTTCAAAATCAATCCAAGTTTGCAAATGCAATGCATTAAAAACAGAACAGTTGTCCTTCCTGGAGCTAAAGCCACATGCTGCTTTACAGCCTGCCTCTCATGGGCTTGTTGAGTTTGTGCTAGTCCTGCAGCTAATTAGCACACTTACACAGAATGAAACTACCTTGAGCCCAGGGCACAGTGTGATCTGGTTTCTCTCAAAGCCTTTTTAACCTTCCATGTCGTTTAGCACAAGCAAGCTGTAAAAGCATCCTAATTCTTAAATGATGTCTTGGGCATATCATGCAACTGCATCTCCTCATAAAAGGCATTGGGAGGGCTTTTGCTGCAGAAATCAGGTTTGTTGCATAGAGAACACCGGTGCAGCTTTTAAAAAGACTGCTACAATATATAAAAGGACTAGCCTCCAAATATCAAGAGAACTTACATACCTTTCTTTCTCACTCTTTTGCCCCCAGTGTCATATTCAGTCCATGCAACATTTTGAAACATGACAATCTATGTATTTAGATGTTTGCTAATTGTAATCTCTAGATCAATTTGTACCTTTTGTACTACCTGGTAAGAGAGAGTTGGGGTTTTTGGTCAATGTTGTTGGTGGTGTGGTGGTGGTGGTTTTTGTTTGTTTGGGTTTTGGGTTGTTTGGGTTTTTTTGTTTGGTTTGGGTTGTTTTTTTCTTTATCACCTGTCAGGGCCCAATCATGTTTTCTGTCTGGAGTTATAAGCAGATTTGAGTTCTGTTGTAACTATAAAGTGGTGGAATCATAAGGTAAGTTGGAAGAGACTCTTTCTAGTCCAAAATCCCGCTTAAAATATTGAAAGGTAATGAAATCAGGTTGCTCAGGGCCATGTCCAGCCTGGTCTTGAACATTTGCAAGGATGGAGATTCCATTATTGTGCTGGCCAAACTATTTCAGTATTTAACCATTTTCATGGTTAACTTTTTTCATAATATGTAATTGGAATTTCATGTGTTCAGAGTTGTGCCTGTTGCCTCTCTTCCTATCACCATGCATCTTCTTTTCTCCAATTTGAAGAGGTGTAGGTCTCTCAGCCTGTCCTTATATGTCAAGTTCCCCAACCCTCTAAATCTCTTAGTGGCCATCTGGACTTGACACAAACTCCAGCTACAGCTTTACCAGTACTGGAAGGGGGACAAAGGATCACATCCCTGGGTTTGCTAGCTCTCCTTGTGCCAGTCTGTCAGGATTCAATTGGTTGTCTTTGCTGCAAGGGTACTCTGCTGACTAATGGTGAGCTTGTTGTCCACTAGGACCCCCAGGTCCTTTTCCATGGAGATACTTCCTAGACTGTTGTGTTTCATGGGGTTACTCCATCCCATATGCATGACTTCCTCTTCTTGTTGAAGAGGACCTGGTTCTGTCCATTCCTTTAGTCTGTCCAGATTCTTCTGAATAGCAGTTCTGCCTTCCAACAGATCATCCCTTTTCCCCACTTTGGTGTCACTCTCAAGCTTGCTGAAAGTGACTCCATCCCATCATCCAGTTCACTAATGAGGACATCAATCAGTATTGGACTCCGTAGTGTTCACAAAAACCCCACTAGGTACAGTCAGGTGGTCTTGCTTTGATTTTCCTATTCTAAGCAAGAAAAGAAATGCTAATGTAATTTCTTGGTATTTTAAATGTCCACTGCTGCTCTTTCCTGACTTGTGAACTGCTGTAATTGTTGCTGCCTGACACCTAACCAAAGTAAAAGCTTTTTATTTTTCTGATTAACAACTATCAGATTGCAAGACTGGATAAAGATAAGGAAGAACTCCATAATCAGCTGCTTAGCGTCGATCCCACAAGGGACAGTAAACGTGTGGAGGCACTTTCTAGAGAAAAGGCACAACTGTGTCAGAAATTAAAAGCCTTAGAAGCAGAAGTAGAAGAACTTAGAGCAGAAAGGCACAATTGTGGTGTGCAAGCAGAAAGTGTTCAAAGAGTACAAGCCCGACAAGTAGCTGAGATGCAGGCTACGATGCGCTCTCTAGAGGTAAGACGGTTTTTTATTCTTTTGCCTCCTTGTAGAGTGTAGTGAGAATAACACTTGGCCTGACAGAAGTGTCACTGAAGTCACTGGTGATTTTTGCCATTGACTCCACAATTTGCATTTGTACGTTCCAGATTTAAAATCAAATCATAGTTGAGTGGGAGTCATGCACTGCCAGCTCAACTTTGGAAGGGTGGAGCACCCAACTGAGAGATTCCGTTGAATGATCTCCTTTCTAAACATTGCGAGTGACATCCACGTTTGTAGTCAGTAAGAAGGTCATGTCAGCACTTGCCACTTGGCTGGAGTTAGAAACCAATGGCAAAATGTTCATAATCTGCTACAGTAAATTTTTTATTCTTTTCAAAAATGTTGTGTGATGCTCCTGTATTTCTTTAACCGTTTCCTCATCTATCATTTTTCTTGCTTACCTGTGCCTCTTCTTTCTCCAACACTTTACTGCAATTGTTTAGTTCTTGGATGTTGCTCTCCCTTAAAGAAACTTTCTGGTATTTCTGGCCTGTTGTACATTTCCCAGGATTCTAATGTATTCCTCACCTGTGGTCCTCAGTCTTTCTGCCAGTCCTTTCCATCTCTCCAGATAGGAAGCCTTTTCACCTAGATTCTTTGTGCAGTTGCAGCGTGCAGATAGGTGGTTCATTTTATTTTTTGCTATTATCAGTGCTGTGTACCTTAGTTACAAAATGCTCTGATCTCAACTTAAAGAGAGCTGTAATACTCTTAGAAAACCTGCCCAAAATAGGTGTGTTCAGAAAATGGAAGGTGAAATTGTATATTAGATGACCTTTTTGATATTCAGTAAAGATCGGGGTCTTGAGTCTATTATACGGTAATTGCATTTTATTTCCTCTCCAGTCAGTATAACTGCATAGGCCAACATATTACATCTTTTGGAGCACCATTTGTAGTCATACTGTTTAGAGCCCAGTAATTTGCTGGTAAGCATACGTGCTGCCTCCTAACCAAGTCAGATTACCTCCACCTCATATGAAGTAGGATTGAAAATGTGTGTGATTCTGGGTAGGAGGTGTTGGTAAAAACAGTTGCGACTTCTGAGTGAAATTCAAGACCCTTGTTGCATTGGAATATATGGTTGAGCAAAGATGAATATTTATAAATCATAGTATATGATATAAAGAGTCAGTGATATCTGAAAGCCCAGATCAATCAAATGTTTCCAATGAATAACAAGAGACAACCCTGCTCCAAAAATCTTACAAATACCTCCTTCATTCAAGGCAGAAAAGAAGTCTGCTGAACTACAGGTTGATCGAATTGAGAAAGAACTGCGGATGAGTCATGAGCAAAACATTCTCTTAACCAGCAAACTTCACAAATCTGAACGAGAAGTCAATTCCTTAGCTGCTAAAGTAAGTGTCTGTATGGTATCTGAAATATTTCACATCCTGTAATGTTAATGTTTTTCTGTTTATATATTACACTAGTGAAAAAGTAACAGTCTCTTCTGCTGTGACTTAAAATAGGTTTGGAATTTTTCCCCCGGTTTCAGTTGGAAGATAAAGAATATGACTTTACAGGAGAAATGTCATACCTAAAAGTATCTCTAAAGATTGAGGTTATGTTCTTATTATTCCATTTCCTAGATCTTTTTGCTGAACAGAACAGGGCTTAAAGAGGTATCTTTATATTCATCTTTTTCTTTAATACTTACCAAAACAGCCAGCCTTTAGATCTTAATTTTTTTTTTCTTTTTATTTATTTTTTTTTATTTTCAATGAAGCAGTGCCTTCTGGAGATCTGAAAAATGATCCTCTGAATGGGCTGTGTTAGCTAGAGGAATCAAGCTGCATTGGAATTACTTGTGGAGATTTAGGTTATATTAGAAGCAGGGTAGTCACATTAGCACAGCCTTTTTCTTGGGCTGGTGCCAGCATAGCTTCTACAGAAACATTTTGGTATAGAATTGCCTCATATCATTTTAAGTAGATCATTGTCTTAAAACATATTTGAGTAACTTTGCTGGGTTGGCACCAGATCTTAGAGGTTTTGTTCTATGTTTGTATGTTTTTCCTTTTTTGTTTTTTGAGATCTTTTTACAGTGCACATTTATGAGTGCTAAGTATTTCATTTCGGTCCTTAATTAAAAAAAAGTTCTAATTTACCATAGGAATAGGATATAGCTCTACCACTATGTAAAGCCTCTTTATGTAATATGCCATACTTGTCCTCCATGAATACTAAATAGGAGGGGAAAACTTGTGTTAAACATTTTTCAATCAGTTCTCTCTCAGAATATATAGAAGATTGTTACTGTCTTCTCTGCTCCCCTCCAGAAGCAGGACAAAATAAAACGTTCCAGTTGTGTTTCCTGAAGGGAGGAAAGTAGAAGCTTTACTATACTAACCCTCCACCTGCCTCTGCACCCAAACTTATCCCTGAGCACAGGTGCACGTGTTGGTCTTCCAGATTTTCTGCCTTAAAAAAGCCACCTTAAATCTTCTCAAGTTGCCCTGAAATGTTATCAACAGAGTATATAAGCAAGCAAATCTTCTGTGTAGTTACTTAATAAGCTACTGTGTCATTCTTAACCTTTTGCCACTTGTATGTGCTAGCAGGTTGTAATTACATTTGTCATTGTGAATGGATTTTCTTTATAAGTGCTTTCCTCCAGATATTTAATTCTCATTGACCGTGTAATTACTGCATTCAAATGCCTAAACCATAGAAAGTTTCCATGCAAGCAGTAATTTTCTTTGATTTGATGTTCTTAAAGCTCCTACTTTTATAAGGCCATTTGATGTGTCTGTAGAGAATTATTTGATTTAAAATGCACTTTAAAACTACGAAGAACTATTTTGAGAGAGTAGTGTAGAACTCCAGGAGGCCAGGGAGACTATAAGTAGTTACCAAATGGAAATTACTTGGGGAAGTAGTTGATATTTTGGCTTTGCATGTCACTGTTTTGATTTCCTTATGGAGATTAAATTTCATTTTATTTTAGCTTGAGGGGATCTCAATAATCAAATCTGAGGATTTTTTAGTTAGAAGTGAAGTAAATATATATAAATTTATTATAGTTAATTTGATGGGGTTTTTTCTAATTCAAAGGTAGAAGAACTTAAACATTCACATAAATTGGAAGTAACAAATGTTAAATTGGAGGCAGCAAGAACAAAGAGTGAGGTAGAAAGAGAGAAAAACAAGATTCAAAGTGAAATGGATGGTAAAGTATTAAATTTTCTAATTATTTCTTCTGTAACTTCTAGTTAGAATAATACAATTATTTTTTCTCTGAACACTCCCCAGCACCCTTCACTGTCTAATTCTGGTCTAGGTCATAGCTCTGACAATTCATTTTGTATCTGAAGTAACTGTGTTGTTTCACTTGCTCTACTAGATAAAGAACAGTTGAGAACTATTTTTTAATTATGTAAATTACTGATTTTGTGACACAACTTGAGCATAGTCTGTTTCAAATCATGTATTTCATGTAGTTATTTTTCCTATTATTGCTAAATTCTGGAGTTTTTCAACTCTGCTTGTAACCTTAACATACCAAAGGGCTTCAGTGGTTGGGTTTTTTTTGATTCTGTGTCTGTGGAATTTGATACCAGTTCAGTAAGGCTGCCATGTGAAGTAAAATACAGTACCTTGCTCATTCTTTGAAGGAAATAGGCATTGTTCTAAGTTGTCTGATGCAACTGAGTATGTAGGCAACTTGAAGTAGCTTTCTAGAGTGAAAAGGCCAAAACTTTCCAGTACTAGTTGTGTTTAAATCAGTACACAGCTTTAAAGAGAACTGTCCTCACTGATGTGCTGCAGCCCCAAAACAGTACCTTTGCCTTCATGAAGTAATTGTTTCTGTTCACTTGCTTTAATATTAAATTCACTAAGAGCAACTAAAAAGTGATGGTTTTTGTACTGACAATGCACTTAGAGTATATTGCAAACAAAAAATGTTGGGCCCTGTGAAGTATGAAACTATATACAGACAAGATTTAAGGTAACCTGCACTCACTGTGGAATTCAGTTTGCATCAGTGAATTAGCTAAATAACCAGGAGTCATTGTTAGAGCATGTTGGTTTATTTGCCAGTGAACACAGGTGTCAGTCACAAGATTTCAATTTGTATCATTTGTCCCTGCCTACACAGTCTGAATTTTAGAATTGGCTCATTTGGTAATATGGGTGGGTTAAAATGTGAGATTTGTTGTAGCTCAGTTACTGGTTTCACTGATAACCAATTCCAGCTTACTGTAAGCTTTTCCAGAAAAAGCTTGACCTTTCCATAGCTATTCTGAAACTTAAAAAAAAAAAATTCAAATCCAGGCAGAACTGCTTAGTATAAATTGCTCTAGAGTTTAAATCTATAATAATATCAACTATGTAATTATTTTTATTATATTAAAGTAATAAACTCTCACAGAGATTCCAGTATAATGGTTACTTTTCAAAAGTTTTTGAGATATTATTGTTATACTAAGTCAGGTCTCTTCTGATTTTCTTATTTTGTTTTTCCCCTTTCCCATTCATTCTATCATGTGAATTGTGATTTTTAGTTCCTTTTTATGAATTTATAGTTATTTGAATACAGGGTTTCATCAGGTTCTTATCCATAATGACATTTTTAACTTTTTTTAACTGTATGATGCAGGACTGCTGTCTGACAATGAAATTCTTAATGCAGCTGTTGAACGTCACAAAGTGCTTTTAGTAGAAAAGGATCGGGAGCTAATTCGTAAAGTGCAAGCTGCCAAAGAGGAAGTTTTTGACAATATTGCAGCCTTACAGAATGAAAAGTATGTTTGTTGATTTCCTTCTCAACTTCTCAAAGAGGAGTGTTTTGAGTTACTTTTAAAAATGTCACTCCTAATAACTAAACACTTCTGGCACTTTTTAATGGTTCTTGTGTGTATGTTGAATAATGTCTCAGGTTAGAACTGGAGAACAGATTAGCTGATCTAGAGAAGATGAAACTGGAACAAGATTCTTGGAGACAATCTGAAAAGGATCAGTATGAAGAGAAGCTACGTGCTGTGCAAATGGCAGAAGAATCGAGCAAAAAGGAACTTCAGCGTTTGCGGTAGTGTGGCTTTTCTAACCTTAGCAGAAATTTCTCATTTTCCCCCCTAAATTTCTTTACAGTAGACAGTATAAAATTTACTATTCATAGATACAGAAACCTTCATTATAAAATTTTCATTATAGTAGATTAAACAAAATTATCTTCTGTATCATGTAAAAAAGAGACCAGAACTAAAAACGAACTGTTTTAAAAAATAACTTTTCATCCAAACCTTTAAATGTTATATAATTTCAAGGAACATTTTGAAGTCATAATTTTGCAATACATGTTTGTTAAAACTGATTCAATGTTGGCTGCTGGCAAAGCCCCACTGTTAGAGTTAGCTATTTTTCTTTCCACAATGGCACCATATCAGCAACTGAGAAGCTGGGGCACTAGTGCAATATCTCTGAGTTGGTTATTATGGTTGTGAGTTTACTTGGCTTACTGTAGTTTTTGTATTAAGGTCAGTGTGATAAAATGAGTCATACTCCGAAAGTCTTACTCCTATGGGAATTGGAATATATATTTTTGATAATTTTTAGTTAAATATTTATCAGCCTTTCAAATAATGCTATTTATTTGCCAGGCTGATTTGTCCTAATTTATAACATCTGTATTTTAATTAGATAAAAATAAAGATGTCTTACACAATTTTAGATTAAAAATTCAACAGCAAACTATGCAGACAGAGGAACTGGAAGAAAAGAAATGTGAAAATGCTAATCTGAAACAGGTAAGGTTTTATTGCATTGTAATGTTTTATAGAGAAATACATTCTTTCCTCTAGTTACCATGTCCTGTGTTTGAAGATTTGATTGAATTTTTAAGGGGATTTTTTTTTCCCCAGGGACAAAATGCATATTACAGATATTTAAAAGGAGAAGTGTTCAGGAATCAATCCTGCTTGCCTGGACCTCTATAAATGGATTACAGCTTTTTGGTTCATGTGTTTTGTGGGTACCAGGAATTTCAAAGCTGAATGTTTATAGACTGGTATATTGAATATGGTTATGCACTATTTAACTGGAGATTCAGTTGCCATGGAGACTTATAAATTGTTTCTAGGTAATGCTTTGCATTTACACTGCATCTCTCATCTGAGGTTCTTCAAGTGTTTAACAGATGTTTCATAAATGAACAAACTAGTGTAAAGAGGTATATTTCTATTGCCGAGTCAATTGATTGCAGTGTTGAAAATAAAACTTAATATTTTTAACTCCTGCTTGCCTGTGGTGTTATTCAGTAGATAATAACAATAGCTGTACATCAAAGTACTCTGCAAGCCGTGTACACTTGAAGTTTAAGGTAATTATTTTTTTCTCCAGAAATAAGAAATTGGGGGATCTAAGGGTCCATGTGGGGGGAGGAAAAGGAAAGGGAAATCATCGTTTCTATAGGGTGGCTGCAGAGGTTGGACTCTGCAGTGCTGCCTTGTTTTTGTGAACTGGTTGGTACAGTCACTGCTGGCTGTAACACAGTGTGTCAGGAGAGGGAAGAGCCTGAGTAGCTCCACAGCTCTGCTACTAAATGTTGCATGGTCCTAAAGTTCTGTTCAGCCCTGGAGCTTAACCGTTGGATTTCTGAAATTGTGGGGGACACATCAGTGCCTGAAGAGTCCTGCCTCTCTTTCTCACTTTTACTACAATAGAAACCCTTTGTCTCATAGTAGTTCACTGTAAAGCTTCTGGAGAAACTGTTGACTAAACAGGAGATAAACAAGTAAAAAAGGCTAATGAAAAGCTAAAGCCAGTTGGTGTCTCCATTTTGCATTGTGTCAGTATCTCAAAATCAATTGTTATTTGCATACCTTCTGAAATGGAAAAAGCCTTTTTGTTTTTTTTTAGCGAATACAAGATATGAAACTCCAGCTTGCCTCACTTTCTCAATCAGAAAATGAATTGCTGGAGTCTAATCAGAAGTTGAAGGAAATAGTAGAGAGATTGAAACAAGAATGTCAACATGCAAGGACTCAGGCAGAGAAAGCTCAGCTGGAAACAGAGAAGTAATTTTTTTCTCTTGGCTTTACTTTTCGTGTTGTTTATGTTGCTCTCATGTTGGATTACTTAACTATGGACTGTAGATTCTAAATAAAGTCAGAAAGTAAAGATGAACAGGAAATATTGGACAGTTGTACAAAATGGCTATACATTCTGTTGTGTAGTATGTATGAAAGCTTTCCTCATGCCAACTTCAAAAACAGGAGTTTGTGTCCCTTCATGTCTCTTGAATTTATTGGTTAGTGAGATACACTGCTTGCATTAAATTCTACTTACACTGAAGTGAGTGTCAAACTTCTGTAGGTATAAATGGATCTAGAGTTTCAGACAGTTCTTTTAGGAGCGTTTAAACTGTAAGAGAGAAAAAATCATTCAAGCACTGTATTATGCTTTGATAAGGTTTCAGGCTCCCAGTCAGTCTATGTGTGTGTATGCTTCTTTTCCTTTCCCACTAGATACTTTTAGATGATATGAGGTCAATAAAAGCTTATTGGATATCTTCTAGTTCCTCTCATCAAAAGTAAAAAGAATCACTTTCCTTTTTTTTTGTACAAACTTGACCACATACCATCAAAATACAATAATAAATGCTGAAGGAAACCAAATCTAATTCAGATTCCACATAGAAATGAACACTTTCCTGGAATTTAAAGATTGATTTGTCAGTCTGAAATGGCTCTTCAGAATTTCCTAGCCTAGTAACCACTTGTGTCTAACTTGTACTGGATTATTGTGTGGTGGGTTTTTTAAAAACTCAGTGTCTCAGATTAAATATGAAATTTCCTATAATGTGCTATAATGGGCCTATAATGTGACTTTATTATGGGCTATAATGTGACTTTTTTTGTTTTAACATTTCTTTTCCTGCTAATTGGTACTGTGTTTGCTATGCTGTCACTAGTTTAAGCATTGCTTTTTGATGTAACATTTGAAGATATTATTGCATTTGAACCGCAGAGTATATCAATAGCACATTATGTACTTTAGGGGGTTGTATTCACATTTTGAGTGAGATCTTTGCTGTTGCTGGAATGAGACTGTCAGTGTCATTTACATATTTATGGACCACAAGCCAGTCAGGACTAGGTTTTCCTGGGAAGGCAGTGGAAGGAACTTGCCAATCCTCAGTGGTCATTGTGCAAGTCTGTAGGTAATGGGAGGTGCACTAGGGCTGATACTGCAGAAATGAAGCAGCTTTGTAGCCTGTGTGGAAGTCCTGCAGATCTGTCTGCTACTCTGGGAGCCTTGGGATGTTTCCATTCTTCTTATGAATCAGTGAGTGATGGGACATCCTTCCTCAGTTCAGTAATTCTTATGAGCTTCAACTCCAAGACTTAAGTTGCACCAAAGCAAGAGGAAGTGAAATAAGGACCAAAACATAAGAAAGCATAAGATAAAACATTTCAGATAAGTAAAGCAATGCCAATTGAGCATTGAGCATACGTAGGCAAAGCAGCTGCATGTCTGGCTGTGTCACTCTTAGATTTGGAAATGAACATGTGAAAGGAGAAAAAGGGCTGAAGGTTAACTATGAGACTGATACTATCAGAGATGAGCTCAAACAGACATTTGTTCAGCATTTGAGGAACAATGTTAGTGGCATTTCAAAGAAACAACAACAAGAAAACAGCAAAATAAAACAAAAAAAAAACACCCCAAAACACCTCAAGATACCCCCCCCACACAATTCATGGCGTTTTTAACCATTACCTCAGCTGAAATCCTTTTACAGCTAAGCAGTGCTTGTCCAAAGTGCTTTGGTTCCTGGGTATTAGTGGTTATGTACAGTCACAAGTGAGGTACAAGCTGGGTCAACTAAAAGAGCTGTGACAGGTGTAACGTGTGGGCCAGGACCCTGTTTCTGGTGTGAGAGTGGATGATGCCTAATAATTCTACTGTGGGGAAGGGAGAGGTGGTTTGGTGAGAAATTTCTGGAGATGCATTCAGAGTCCCTGTGGGGAAATTGCATCAGCCCACAGGACTGAGTGGTATGGATGCACTGGCACCAAGCCTTGGCCTTCTTAAAATCTGCTGCGTAGAATCTCACCATTTGCTTTTTAATTTTAACAGTAATGTAATTAAATATACAATTAGTTCTTGTCTGCTTTGACTTGCAATGCAGATAGCCCAAACAAACAAGGCAGCATAGAGAAATTGGCTCCTTTCCTATCCACTGCTAGAGGACACAGCCTAATTTTAGTGTGTAGTAACCATGCAAAGGTCTAAACATATGCCATATGCCACTGGTGGTGTGTGTTCAGCTGGAATGTTGTCTGGAAACCATGTTGGTGGGAGCTTCCTGTTGAGCTGGTGTTTGTTCTGGTTGGGAGCACATCCTAACCAAGTGTGTTACAAAGACCCAGTAAACTCTGTAGGGCAGTGCCCTGTTTTCCCAAAGAGCTCTTCTGACAACTGATGTTTGGCATAGGCATCTACTCTTGTGTTCCAGTGTGATTGTTTGACCTGAATTTAGGAATTTTCTGTGGGTGGTTTGGCAGCATGCCAATCCAACCAGGCACCAACAATTAGCTTCTTTGAATCGGTTTTCAAAATTTGCCTTGCAGTTGAACAAGACCTAGGATAATGTTAATGCACAGGTTCAAATGTCGTAGTCACCATTAGACTGTTCATATAATCAAATTGAAATCAGAACCTCTAAGTATATAAAAGTAGGAGTGGTGAAAAGATGCATCTATTTTAAGAGCCTTAAGGCATTAACTGAATGTGCTGTTTTGTTTGTGTAACATCTTAATCTTTTAACCTGATTTTTTCACAGGACTTTAGAATACCAACGTATAGAATGGCTGCAGGAGAAGCACATGCTTGCTCAACACATCACAGAGTATGAAGAGAAATACAAGCAAGCAAAGAACAAGCTATGTCGAGCTGCTGTTGCTCAGAAAAAGGCATCTCATTCATTTTGAATGATCCAGACTATGAAATGTTCAACTTTATGTTGGCCAGCTAGAATTGTTTCAATGTTAAGGAGTTTATTTGCAGTCTGTTATATATAATAAGCAGATATACTGGGTTCTTCAAGGTGATAGAAGTAGTTTGAAGTGACATGCAAAAGAATATTACAGCCAACAACTTTGTTATAATGCCATCAAAGATTTTGTGAGGCTTTCTTTGCACACACATGTGCATTGATGCTTATTTAAGAGGTGGACCCTTTGATTAGGGAGGATGATGTTTCAGATGCTAGACAAATGATGTTCTACTTTTCCTTAATGGAATATTAAAATTTCATCTCTCTCCTAAGCTTACTTTTAATGAAATAATTTGAAAGGCAAGGCAGATTAATTATTTATAAAAGTTCAAGATTAATTAGCAGTGTTACATATTGAACATATACAGGTTATGAAACCTACTGGTATCTTTTAAGGTTGTAAAAATTACCGTCAACAGGAGCAAGTAAAAATTGAGAAAAAGGAAGCATACATTTTTGGTTATGCTTGTACTCATTTATGCATGGTCATTTAAAGGATGACAGTTGTGATTCTCAAATACAGTTAGTGTTTGTTAGTACAGCTGGTCACTGACCAACGAGTGACTGGCAGCTGTGCCTCTTCCACTCGCAACTATGGATCGTTTCCCACCTCTTCTGTTTCCCATCATGAGAATCTAAGCACCTTCAAACAGCCCAACATGGCTTCTTAAGGAAGGAAACTCCTATAAAATATCATAGCTTGAAACCATGTACAGTCTAGATGTAATTTTTACAGGATCTAATCAATCAGGGCATTACTTAGCTCTTTGAAATGTCTGTTTGACAGAGAAAGACTCTTAATGACAATAAACAAAGGAGGATGCGTGAGAAAATAGAACTTTTGGAAGCCAAGATGGAAGAACTAGAAAAAGAAAATCAAGTGTTAAATAGGTAATAAACTCTGCTTTTTCTTAGCTTGAAAAATTATATATGCCCACGGTATGACTTACAGATATGAAGCCTTTTTGAAGATACACATTACCTAGATTAGTAGCCAGAATCCAGTCTAATGGCCTTTTCAGCACTAGAATTCTTTGAATAGATTGTTAGGATGGGCAGCTGAGAGCTTATAAGACAATGGCAGGGCTGTCTCTTCAGGAAGTAAAAGTGAAAAAATACCTGTTAGACACAGTTGCAGGAATCCCTTTAAAAGAAGGAAGTGAAAAAGACTTCAGAATTGCAAGAAAAACAGACATAGCATCCTCTTTGAAAGATAAAGTCCTAGGTTTTTTCTCTTCATTGAGCAACTATGGAGGGCTTGGTTTGAATAATTAATTTAATGTGGCTCCTCTGACTCACTACTGTGAATGGTATTAAAAGCTTAATTTATTCTATGTAAATTCTAATCTGTAATAGAGCAGATAGCTAAATATGTAGAGGGACATTTAGACAGACATGTAGGCAAAAGTAGGCAAAAGCATATATACAGCTCTTCTACCTTCAAGTTCTTCTGGTATGTCAGGATAGCTGGAAACTAGGGATATTAGACAGCCAAGCGTTCATGGAGAGGTATGCTGCTGTGTTGGGATAACACAGGCTTTGAGCAATAAGAAATCTGTTATTTCCTAGACAGAATGTGTCCTCTGAAGAATACGCTCGCCTCCAGAAGAGACTAAAGGACTTGCAACGTCGGCACAATGAGTTCCGGAGCATCATTCTGAATCCTAACATACCGTCACTCAACCCAGTCGCTGTAACGCCATCTTCTGCCTTGCCTCCTGGGCAGGAAGTGTCCTTTTCCCTCCTTCAGGTGGTGATATATTGCAAGTTGTGAAAATAATACAACAAAAGATTGTACTGGGACAGTCCTTCTTTACAGACCTTAGTCTTAAGGAAGGAGTATGTTGTCTTTGAACAGAAGTAAGAAACTTCAAGTTATGTAGAGATGTTCCCTTCCTCACAATAGGAAAGAGTACTTGAAAGACAAAGGATATGTTACAGGATGTAATAAATGGGCAGTTTTAACCCAATCCTCCATAGCTGTCCTTCTCCAGCAAGGCTTTATATGGCTGCCCCTGAGCAAGAAATACTATAGTGTTGTTCTGTTGTTCTCACACCGTGGTTTCGTTATTGCAAAGCAATACCACCGCTCTTCATTTCTTATGTGGTTAAAAGTCTTACGCTGAGCTGCTGAGGGTGAAAATCTCTCTGGCTGAGGTTGACCAGGTTGACTTGACAGATTCTTGGTTACTGAGACCTCAGGTTTGTGTGCTCCTTTATCTGAGTGGAGGTACAGCTTTGTGTGTATTTCTTCCTGATGCTGTTCATCATGAATGTCAGAACAATACCCACAAAAACACTGATGAGTAAAATTTAACAAATAAGGATATTTTGGACCTCACAGTTTTTATTTTCATTTAAGCAAATGAAATTATTGCTCATTTTGGTTCTTTGTAGGTTTGCAAACTGTAATAGAGCCACATTTTTCTTCCTTTTAATTTCAAGGAGGATCAACATCAAAGGGAGCTTTCCCTGCTTGGCAAGCGATTGGAAGAACTAGAAACCAGACAGAGAAAGCAGCTGGAAGATCTTGGACCATCCAGAGAGCGGGTAATGGTGGGGTACAGGGACTCGGCAAGAAATAAGAGCACAGGAGAAGACGAAGCACAAAGTGAGGACTCCAAATAAAATCTGCAAACTCTCGATGCTGTTAGCTTTCAGTAACTTATCCTTTGTACTTGCTTTTAATATTTTGCCAAAAACATGTTTGTATGTGCCTGAATAGCATAAAATATATTCTGCATAGTTACCCCTTTGTGGCTCAACTTGTTTAACTTCTTGGACTAAGGACAAAAGTAGGTTTTCCCACCAGGTATCATAAAAAAATCCCTCTTATATCCAGGGTTGCCATCCATGAGAGGGTCGCTCCCTCATACCAGTGCTGTGGTATTTGGCATAGCAGCAGTTATGGGCTCAATACTGGGATTCAGTTGCAGACTGTTTGCTCCTGGTCCACTAGACTTCTCCCTTCTCTCAAGTCCCTGATCCTCTGGGTGGGTGTCGGGGGAGTGAAGTCCCTCCCACTATAAGCAAAGAGCAGGTTTGGAATGATTTGATGAAGCTGAATAGCCACAGTTCTGTGGGACCTGATGATATGAA
The DNA here is from genome assembly GCA_013398175.1 of Climacteris rufus. NCBI lineage: Eukaryota > Metazoa > Chordata > Aves > Passeriformes > Climacteridae > Climacteris > Climacteris rufus. The sequence continues at coordinate 750,720 of VZRZ01001864.1, read as the reverse complement.
TCTCAGGGTCGAGGGAACTGGCAGATGTTGTTGCCAAGCCTGTCTCCATCATATTTTAGTAGTCATGGCAGTCAGATGCAGTCCTCAATGACTGAAAAAAGGGGATCATTGCTCCAATTTTTAAAAAGGGGAGAAAGGATAAACTGTGAAACTACAGACTGGTGTGCCTCACTTCTGTCCTTGGGAAGATCATAGAGTAGATCCTCCTAGAAGATGGGCTGAGGCACATAAAAGACAAGGAGGTGGTCCAAAGCAGCCACCACAGCTTTACTAAGGGCAAATAGTGCCTGGCCAATCTCGTGGCCTGCTATGATGGAGCAATGGCAAAAATCGACAGGGGAAGACCAACAACTGTCATCATTTAGACTTCTGCAGGCCTTTGCTACGGTCCCACATGACAGCCTGATCTCCACATTGAAGAGACATGGATTTTCTGGATGGGCTGTTCAGTAGATAAGAAATTGGCTGGATGGATGCAGACAGAGTTGTGGTCCATGGCTCCATGTCCAGGTAATGGAGGGTGATGAGTGGTGTCCTTCAGAGCTCAGTCTTGGGACTGGTGCTCTTCAGTGCCTTCATCAATGACAGACAGAGATCAACTGCAGCCTCAGCAGGTTTGCAGATGAAGGAAGCTGGGCCATGCAGTTGACACAACAGAAGGCAGGAACGGCATCCAGAGTGGCCTGGACAAGCTTGAGAAGTGACCCCATAAGGACGTTATGAAGTTCAACAAGTCCAAGTGCAAGGTGCTGCATCTGAGTCAGGAAAACCCTAGATATGAGTCCAAACTGGTAGAAGTCATTGAGAGTGGCCCAGTGGAGAAGGACTTGGGAATTCTCATGGATGAAAGGCTGGCCATGAACCAACAGTGTGTGCTTACAGCCCAGAAGGCCAATCACACCCTGGGCTGCAGCAAAAGCAGTGGGGCCAGCAGGGTGAGGGAAGGGATTCTCCCCCTGCTACTCTGCCCTTGTGAGACCACACCTGGATACTGCATCCAGCTCTGGGGTCCTCAGCACAGGAAAGGACAGGGGCCGGTGTCCCAGAGGAGGGACACCAAAATGATCAGAGGGATGGAGCACCTCTCCTGCAACAACAGACTCAGAGAGCTGGGGATGTTCAGCCTGGAGAAGAGAAGGCTTCAGGGAGACATTGTTCTTACAGTACCTAAAGGGGGCTGTAAAAATAAGAGATTTTTATATGGGCAGATAATGTCAGGACAAGGGGCAATGGTTTTAAACTGAAAGAGGGCAGATTTAGATTAGGAAGAAATTCTTTACTGTGAGGGTGGTGAGGCATGGGAACAGGTTGCCCAGAGACGTTGCAGATGCCCCATTCCTGGAAGGCTCAAGGCCAGGTTGGACAGGGCTTTGAGCAATCTGGTCTAATGGAAGGTGTCCCTGCCCATGGCAGGGGGGTTGGAACTAGATGATCTTTGATCCCTTCCAACCCAAACAATGGAGCTATTGCCAAGACTCCTTGATAAAATTTGTTCTTCAGTACTTTTCTACAAAGTGAAAACATGAAATAATCTCAGCACACAAAACTTTGAAAAGCATTTTTCAAGGTTTGTGTTACGTAAAAGAAAACTGACATTGAATATAAAAGTGTAAAACAATTTTTTCTAAATCCTTTAAAACTTAATTGATAATATCACTCCTTCAATGTAAAAGTTACTGCATATTACTCTGGGTTGCTGTTTTGAACATTAACAATGCTGTAATCCACATCCAGGTTGTTATTTTGTTGTCCCCATGCAGACAGAAAGGATAAAATGAAATTTAAAAGGCTCTGAAAACTTTTATTTGCTACCCTTGACAATGTGCCTCTTGTGTTTTTATAACGGGGATAGGCAATAATTGGTTTTTTAAATATAGTATAGCAGAGTATAGTATAACAAATTGCCTTCACATTATGAAAATGTAAGTTTATATTTGTTCCTACTCTGTTTACTGAGCTACAATAGAAATATTTATTCCAGGTTGAACTTTGGTTTTATTTTTTTTTTTAATTCATTATCAGTTCATTAATGGAAACGTGAAGATTCAGTTATTTGTTTATTTATTTATTTTTAATCTGATAGTGATGACTTTCCTGGAATTGCGGGAATTATTTTATCTGGGTTTTGTTTGTATTTGGGTTGTTGTTGTTTTCAAAATACTGCAGCAAAAGTATGGGACAGTGAGAATACACCGTGCAATTTGTTATAATGCGTTACTGGGTATTGCTGTTAGACTGTAGGAACAGACAGGAGAGTCACTGTGCTGCTCTGGTGACACTGGCATGGCTCAGCTCTTCTCCCCAGAGGCTGCATTTTTCATTTTCCATGCAGTGTGGAAGTATAAGGATTTGTACAAGGAGGTGGGGCACAGAGATCAGAGCATGGTTTGGAGCGTTCCAGTGAGAGCACTGAACTGGGGAATAAGGCTGTGCTTTCTGGGGAATTTGTTAAACCTCTCTGTGGAAAACAGTGTAACTATTCGAAGTAACAGAAGCTATTTTTGCTGTCTCCTGCAGGATTAATTTGTACAAAGTAACTGTCTGTGTCTGAGCCAGCTCTGCCAAACGGGATGGTCAGCAGTGTCTACCACCACGGTGCTCTCTCCTGCCGGGGAGGGCTTATACAAACTAGGTAAGACTCGGAGGGCAGAAAAAGGGTCATAGCAGGAGGAAGAATGATGGTCAGCACCTATTTTGTGGGCTGCCTTTCCCAGTTGGGCTCAGGCTTTTTGTGTGAAATCTAATTTTCTGCCCCTGAAGCACCTTCTCCTGAAAGAAAGATTATTGAATTATCCTCCTTTTTAAAATTTTTAACTTTTATCATCAGCCTTAGAGCCTTTAAGCAGTGTAGTTACAGTGCAATTCCTGAAGGCTGTGCAGAGGTGTGGCAGGCACTGTATCACCAGCATGTCCCTGGCCTTTTGCTGCTTCCCAAAGGTGGGAAGACAACAGGGAATGCCTCCCCCCAGACTCTGCAGGAGGTCACTGTCAGCAGCTGCTGGGTTTCAGGCCGGTGCCTCCCCTCCCCAGCATCATCACATGTTGTATTGTACCTTCCTGTTCCTGTACTTCCCAATTTTAGTGTGATGGAAGGGTGCTGTGCTGACCTGCATGGCTCTGTCCTGGAGGCTTGCAGGGCTGGAGCTGCAGCAGTATTTCTCACCTGCATGGCTCTGTTCTGGAGGCTTGCAGGGCTGGAGCTGCAGCAGTATTTCTCACCTGATGCCCTTCTGTGTCTTACACTCCATTCCTTGCATGACCTTGCATCGTTACCAGCTGTGTTTGCTTTCTTGTAACCATTTTAAAGTACACAATCAAACAAACCTCCAAATGCTTTTATTCTAGATAAACCCATACAAACACCAACATGTATTTGTCATTTGCACTTTTTTAAACCATTCATTTTAAACAACAGGTTAACTTCTGTACAACAGGAATTACTTTACACATTAGTAAGATCTGACTTCAAACTAGATGACTGCAAAATAATGCTCTGTAAGCTAGTGTTAGAAAATATGCTGTTTGCCATAGCAGTTTGCCTGTAAACGTGGAAAAGTAAGTTAAAGAGAAGTTTGCTTTCATTTCTGAGGATGTGATTGGAACTGTTGGGTTGCCATAACACAGCTTTAGTCAGACGTGGTTCTTTTTCTCTGTGTAACAGTAATGGCAAATTGCAGGTACGGAAGGTGTGCCAATGTTTTGTGTGCTGACCCAAACCTACCAAAAGAGCCACAATCACTTAATTATACTTCACATCACTTCGTGAGATCCACTTGATGGGTTACAAAGTCCCAGCATGACTTAAAAATGGTTTACTAACAGAGTGACGCTGTTTAGGAGGCTTGAATAAAAGGCAATAATCCTATTCCAGGCTGTAGGTAAAGCTACAGGGCCTGCTTCAACACATACTTAATCTCTAGAAATCATTAAAGCTATTGTAGCAAACAAGCAGTAGTACAAATACAGAATAGGACTGATTTTCATTTCCTCATCAATATAAACACATATAGTGAAGTTCACAGGATCAGACCCACGCAAACAGATTATATTTTACAGCTTTTCAAGCAGAAATGTTGGATTTGTTTTTTCTGCCTGTACAGAAGGTTACTGTTGAACAAAACTATCACAGTTCATTTGAATGCACTGCCAGCAAACACCTGAAGTGGAAGAGAACTAACTGGAAAGTGTAATCCGCTCGTGCCTCTCCTTTAATATCAATTACTGTGCTTTTTCTAGTTATTTGATGCTGCTTTAAAGTGTTAGATTAAAAATGATAAAAATGAAGCCCTTGCGTACAGGTATTCCAAGCTTAAGTGCTAGTCAAGCCACGGTCCACTCCTTTAGGACAGAGGGCAAGATAGGTTAGGGGAGGGTGGGTTTTTTCCGATTAAAATTGAACTTATCAAAATACATTGTGCCAGGCAGAGAACTGCTGAAAGTACTGCAACATTGTAGTGCAGTTTCCTGAACAAAGCCATACATTCCATCAAGTATAAAGTGTAAACTTAATAGCAAGTGTAAGACTTGAATTAAAAAAAAAAAAAAAAAACAAAAACAAACCAACAAAGCCATCACAGTATGGGTTGGTTGGTGGCTGCCCTCTCTGGTATGCAAGAGGTACAACTTGTGCAATCACAGGGTAGGGAGGGGGCAGACCAGCAGGCAACGTGCTTTTGTGTTTGCTTTTTTCCACATGAACAGCCTGCCCAGCTTCTGCCAGAGGCAGTCGGTGTGCGCCGGCACCGCCGGCCGCGGGCCGGGGGACTGTGCCTGGTGCCAGCCGCTGGTGGCCTCTGAGCAGAGCTGAGCTGAGCAGGCAGCGTGAGCGGCGCTGGCCCGCGGCTGCGGGCAGGGGCCGTGTGAGCGCTCTGCAGCCGGGGAGCCCCGGCCGGCGGCTCTGGCGCCTCACAGCCCCAGCACTGGCTTTCTGCACCGAACCTGGGCCCTCTGGGCCATTCACAGCCCACGGCACCTTCCCCACTGCCAAAGCGGGTGGCAGCTCTTCCCTCTCCTGTGGGCCACTGCACTACACCGCTCACCTCCAGTGATGGATCCCTCCAGAAATGTATGGAAACGCATCTGTGTCATCAATGCCTTACCTCAAGTCTAAGGGCACGTGACAGCCTCCGAACGTGCCTCCCGCGACCGAAGCAGAGTCCATGGCGACAAAGCATTTCAGCTCTGTAGCAGAGGGTAGGGCTGTGCTGGTGTTGTAGCAGAGCCACAGCCATGGCTGCTCTTCTGTGGTTTGCTCTGTAGCCACTGCATCAGCCTCATCCCAGCAGCACACCCATGCGCTGGCTTTCCAGCTGGGCTGACTTTAGCCACCAATACAAATGTAATGGACACCTTCCTTTCAAAACGGCCAAGCGTCAAAAAACCCCAGCCAGACTAAGGCAGACAGTTACCCCTCCCCACCCCAACCCCAGCACGTTTGTATCAGTTTCTCATACACAGTCAGAGATTACACCAGTCCTCCTGTTCTTATGTATTATTAAACTAACCTTTGACCTGATAAAACCCCACACGCTGGCTTTAGGTTTGTGAGGTCCTTGGACACAGATGGCAAGCGTGGCCAGGACTCAGCGCTGATGCATGGGCTGATCATGCACCTGAGTACAGGTCTGTGCACCAAAGTGCAGCCATCGTCAGCTGCTTCATCAAATCACAACAGTGTTCTGATGCAGTGCAGTTTCACCTGTGAGGCTGCTCACAAGTGTTTCACAGCTTATTTAAGGATGGAAAGGTAAAAATGTAAACACAGACTGATGTTGACTGAATGCCTTTCTCCAAAAGCCTTCCCTCCTCTCTTCCCCTCAGTGTTGGCTTCACTTTGCACGTGGAATTTCTAACCTAAGGAAGGTAAGTGCTCCCATATGGCATTTAACCTTCAAACCCCAGATGCACTTTTACCGCTAAACAGACATCCTAAGTGCCACTGCGGTGCCAGGTTTTTTGTTTTCTTCTTTTTTTTTTTACTTAGGTTTTTTTTTTTTTCTTCTGAACAGGAACTAGTGAACATTTGACTGGAAGGAAGGAAACTGCAGCTGGACCCGTATTCTGAAGCCGGAGCTCACCCTCACAGTTTGCCAAGCTGCTGAAAGGATGTGGCGAAACATCAGCTTTTTCTCTTAAAAAAAAGAGCTAAGCAACTTGCAAGTCACATGGGTAACTCTGAACTTACAGTGTATTTTGCACATCTCCTATGACCTTGGTTTTAAGTAAGCAAAAAGCTTACTAGACAGTATTTTTGAACCAAAGGGTGTGTTCAAGTACCTAAAAATGCTGACCCTGCCAACATTAGGTTCACTTTCACATGCCCCCGTGTGAATATGTAACCCTGCCCATACTTCATTCCCAAATGTGGATTACTTGGAATGGTCAGAGTGGAGAAGAGTGTCCAAATGTTTCAAACCCTGTACATATAGTCAGTCAAAACAGTTTTGGGAGCAGTAGCGCTAATTTAAAATCTCCCACAGTGACGCTGTGAGTCAGTGCTCTGCTCAATGCCATTTGCATTTTTTCTTTTCATCAAATAAGGCTTTTACTTGCTGGAGCTGTTTCTGGACTTCTTCAAACCCCCGTTCTCGCTCGAGTTTGCTGACAATCTGTTAACAATTAGCAAAAGAGAGAATAATTTTTTTAATGCTTATTTTACTTGCTATTTTTTCAAGCCTGCTTTTCTGTACTCCAACAACTACTGACAGAAAAATCCATCTGAATGCCTGCCTATCTGTAAACATTCTTTTCCGACTTTAACACTTTATTTTGGTAGTTTTCCTTTCAAGTCATTCTGATCACAGGATTTGCAACACTTCCACAAAAGGATGACTGAGCCAAGCAAAAAAACCAAAACAAATCCAACACATGCTTATCTCTCAGTGTGTGAGACAAGGCCAGTGCTCCAGTTTTATTCTAGAGAAGATCTGCAAACGATATTTTATTTCTCTTCTTCTGCCCTATAAACTGAGAACAATAAACTGCCACTTTTCCTCTAACTCACCCACTTGGCCCCAGCCCAGGTGATAGGAAGGAGCACTAGTGCTGTCTGAAACCTGTGCTGGCAACTCTACATAGGGACAGGTCTCAGTAAACAATGAAGGAGGTTTAGCTGCTCCCAGCCCAGTGTCAGAGGGGGAAGAGCAGAGGGAGGATTTCCTTCTAGGAATGGGCTAAGGTTAGCCACACTAGCTTCAAAAACGCAAAAATGGGCACTAAGACTAGAAAGTACACTGAATTCTCCTGTATCAGCAATTTTAATGAGCTTAATAAAGGGTGATGCCATTGTGAGTATCATCCCAAGCTTGTTTCAAGAGGCAAAGATTCGATGCTGAAGGCAGATAATTTGAGATGTTAGAGATCAGAAGAGGCAAGTCAGGTAACAGGTGACTGAGAGCTGGATGACTACAGCAAGTGCTGGTGCTGCTGAGGAGGAAAGAGAGAAAGGCCTGGTTGCTGGGAAACCCAGACAACCTGCTGGAAGCGTAAGAAGGCCTTCAGGCAACACACCCCAGCTGCCTCTTATCTGAGTCCCTGCACAGGCACATGCAGCCTCTGTTAAGGATGCTGAGCAAAATGGAGTGCAGAATCCTATCATGCAAAGTGGTGGACAGGGATTTTCTTAGAAAGCAGCTTAAAGGTAGCCTGTGACTAAGTGCTTTCAGCTGAGAAAAGATTTGTTTTGTTAGTAATAGCAGGGTCTGGAAGCTATAGCTGCTTCTCTTTATGAGAAAGACTCTCAGAGCAGAGCATTAAGAGGGCTGTGATGGGAAAGGAGCAGACACCTCTTGCTGTAAGGCTGAGTGTGCTCCACTGAGGTCTTTGCACTGGCTGTTAAACTGAGAGCCCTGGTGCTACAGTCTAATCTGATTTCTGAACCTCCAGGGAAAGGGAGTGCGTGCACAGGAGTTGTAACAGGCGTTTGCAAAGACTCTGCAAACACAGTAGAACAAGAACCCTAGACTACATAGGAAGTTTCTCAAAACTGCAGGGAAAATTTTATTGTTACTGTCTCTGTGCAATACAGCAGTGACAGTAAAGGTGAACTTACAAACCTTTGGCCTGTGCCCCCTCGGAGGGGCGGGGCTCCGATCGCCCTGGGGGCTGTGCTGCTCCAGCCCTCCAAGCTCAGCAGAAGGAGCAGCCTCAGCTGCGTTATGGAGGAGCTGCCTCTGGAGTGGCACCCAGCAGGTCAAACATCAGCCCAGCCCTCGGTTACTTTGGCAAGCCCCACATTAAGGATTAAGCAGAAATTGCAGATGTGCTTACCTCGTCATAGTATTTCACTATGTATTTGTAGATTTCAAACAAGGCCACTTTCTCATTAAATTCATTTTCATGTTTCTGAAACAGAAAACAGTTCTGGTCAGATAGTTCTCCTTTTTAAAAAAATCTTAACATGAAAGCAAATGAAGTGGCTGCCTCTCAACCATACCTTAGATTCCTGAGCTAGAAATTCTTCAACCTCTGCAGTGGTCAATGGAGGCAGATCCCTGATGGCTTTATAGTACGCTTTCACTTCCTTCTTGTAGAGCGGAATGTCCTTAGCATAGAGAAGTTTATTTGTTGGTGCTTCCTTAAAAGAAAAAATTTGAAGCCTTGTAACTTTTCACAGCACAGATTTCCTAAGGTTCCACCTCCACACAGTTAATTGCATCTAATTGTGTCTGTGTGACTCATTTTTCTTTGCCGTGGTTATATGCAGAGAACCAAGGTTATGAAACAAAGACGCTAACCAGAGGCAGGACCTCACTAATAGCTTATTGTATTTCATGACAGTTGCCATATAATTATTTCTGTTGGCATCAGGAGTGATGACCATTTGTCTCTCAGACACATTTTTTTTTTCTCACTTCCTCCTTACAGCCCCCTAGACCTGAAAGATTGTGAAAGCTGAACCAAAGGGCCCGAGGCTGATAGCCTATTTACATACAGGATTGAGCAACACTGTAAAAAGGACAGTTCCCCTATGATAACACATCAGAGAGTCTTGCTAGATCCTGTCCTGGCAGAGGTTCCCCTAAATCTCTTTGGTCGCTACTACTCCTTTCCCTCAGGGGTTTGAGAGCATGGAGAGCTGCCTGCCAGACACGGACAGCCAAAAGGATCTTTCTTTCACTGCAGGACTTCAACAATCCAGGGCAGCACTGACCTACCCGGGAGCTTTAGGCTCATTTGAGGAAATAAGTGCTGATGCTTGTGATAGGAGCCAAAGCCCCACCTGGAAAACATATGTTCAGAATGTAAAAGTGGGGGCTGGTAGTTTCCTGCCAATGCTCTCATTTAAGTTCTGGGGAATAAATGACACAACCATGTGACATCTTGTCACCACTGTTTCCAATGTGTGATGAAGTAATTTAAATGTTTGTTTTCTAAATGGCTAAAGGATATTTTAAGATAAAAGCCTAAAAAACATAGAAGTAAATACATTTTAGTACTAAAAGGTCACGAGATGTTTACTGCATTGCAAACCTTTACCAGGTTTCAGCATCCCTTTTCAAACAGCTAATAGGAGCTGTTGTTTCAATAATATTTCACAATGGATTTTAAGCACAGAAACCTAACAACCATGATAATTTGAAGTTTTTCCATTAAGGAAGTGATGTGATTAGCTTTAATTTACGACACTTCACTCCTAAAACAAAATAAATAAGCACATTATTTGCTATTTGCCTTTAAAAGATGAGCAGTTGGATCAGATCACATAGGAAATTAATCCATTTCTATATTTTTTTTTTAGGCTAAAAAGTTTCTAGTCTCTTTTTATTGGTAGTAGGAGCCTTAAAAATTGCTTCCTGCTTTGGTCCAAAGAAAAGGAAAATACCCTGGGGAGAAATGAAGTATTTCTGATGCCCAGAGTTCTGGACACTGTACTAAAGATATTTCAAATGTAAGATTTCTGAACTTGTTGCTCCAGCAAATAATTTTGCATATAAAAAGGGAGCAGCTGATGCACGTGAAAGGAACTGTTTCAAACTGCAGAGCTCTTCCAGTATTCTTACAGCTTCCAGCAGCTTATTGTGTGAGTTTTCTGCACACTGGTGTGTGGCAGACAAAATCTGGACTACTTATCAAATAATGTTAGTACTTTTAAGACCTTTGTTTAAAACTACTTTAAAACTTTATTGAAACCTTAAAATTTCCACCTTCTTCCACATATTGTGTAAACACCCTGTGCAGAAATGAACTGCAGAGAAAACAAGCAGCAGTTAAATACAAGTACAGCATTCTCATAGCTGTATCTACTTGTGAATTCTTCATAGTCTCAGGAGACAGAGCAACTAGGAACAGAAACCCAGCTTAATTAGCCCACTGACAATTTTGCCTCCAATGTCAGCAGATCAGAACTTCATCATCTTAACCATCATACAGTTGACAAAAACATCAGTTAAGAAATTAGTAGAAGACTGGAGGGGCAGCATTACCTTCCCCAGTGTCTGTTCTGCGAGAGAAAAGGCATCCATGAAAGCTTGTGCGATTACAGACAAACAGCCATCTATATGGGAAGTCTTCTTAATATCAAAGACAAATTGGGGATTCTTCAGTATGTTCACCCAGAAGCGAAGAGGAAGACTAGACAGAAAAAGAACAAGCATCTTTAAAATTAACCACTCAAGGAGCACAACTGCTTTAAAATGGTCCTTAATTGCACTGCACTCACAGAAGGAAGCACATTCCTGGGCTGCTTATTCACATTAAAAAGGGGTCAGGGAACAAAGGCTACGGAGCAAACACATCTGTCAGGCACTCAGCTTCAAATAATGCTCTCAATGCACAGCGACTTCTTGCAGAGTGTGAAGTCAGTGTGCAGACTTACAAGCCCTGGAAGCTGTCATGGTGTGTGTCATACTGAATCAATACACTAAAGTTAACTGTTATCCACAAAGCTAAACCACGTCTTATTCCCAGATATGCCAAAATCTTACTCTGATCACAGGTGACATATTCCATCTTTGCGGCTACATTTTCAGAACGCACACGGGCCCCTGCATGCATCCTGTGCCATACCTACCTGTTGGTTTTCCATATGTGAACCACATCAGGATCAGTAATTTTTTTGCTCTCAGCCTGGGCATCCAAAAAGTCAAAAAAGTACTTGATGGCAACAGGTGCTTTATTGTTGGGTAAACTCCAAATGCTCCTGAAGAGCTTTTCAACAACTGAATGAATTGCAACCTGATAACAAAGTTATTATTTTGTTATTATTACACATGAAAAGAATAGGATATTTTACCTCAGAGAGCTGAGCGTGCCCCCAGACAACCACATACAGAAATTACAATATGCTTGTGGCAAACATCAAGGCCATAGGTTATTGGCAAACTAGATGGTAACAAAAATGAAAGTACAATGCACCACAACGAGCTGCTTCCAAATGTCACCTCCTATCCTGCTGACAGGAGAATTGTGGTGAACTCTGTGACAAATTGTAGGTGGGAAGAATCACTCAGTCTAATGAAGACAACATCAAGTCTTGGAATACTGTTGCCACTGTTGCTAAAGGCATTTGGAATTTGTGACTGGAAGTAAGAGGGAGGTGAGGAAAAGCAGTTCAGCCAGTTTCCTAGGGCACTGGTCTTCAGGGTGCCTGTGACACGTGCTGAACACATGCTCTTCAACACTTCACAGTCAAGTGGCTCTGGCATTTGATCTAATTCTAGGATAACAGCTTTGTGTGGTATAAGAACACACTAATATTAGAGAGAAGAACTGAACACTGGGTATTGCTGATACAAAAGTGAAGCTATTTGCCTCATAAAAGGAAGGGCTTGGTTTCTGCTGAACTCACTGACATAATCACAGAGTATTCGTAAGTAGAGGCAAACAAAGCAAAACGCTGTTTTGTGCTTTTTTTCTTCACATCTGTTCAGGCCAATCTTCTCTCGACAAGAAGGACTTAAGCATATCCCAGGGCCCTGATGAACTACTGGCCAGCTCATTTCATGTGGTAAATTCTGCAGTTGTGTCTGTGTGCGTGTATGGGAGCAAGGGGAGAAGAGAGAGATGGTGCAATGCAATTTCCTGTAGTGGGCAGCCTATCGTGAGTGGAATCTCACAGCGAGGGAAGTCACAGCTCTGTTGTTCAGGGCAGTGTCCTACTTTGGAGAAGGAGATGATTAATTTAAAGCCCTTTAAAAGAACTGTTTCCTAAGAGCCTGATCTTTTTTTCTGTACCTCAGTCTTCCACCATAAGACATTAGGCTTACTCCAGCAGTTCCTGAGGGCTCATGTTAGTTCTCACAAGTAATGAGAAATGACCAGTCTTCACTCTCACTTTGGGTAGTGTCCCAAATTACTTCAGATGCTATCAACAACCTAATTAAATAATGATTGATAGATTTTTAAATGCAAGAAGGCTATAATCACCATCCCTTTGGGCCTCTTGTACTGCACAGCTCTCAGTGTTGTGCACTGATTAATATTTTAAGCATTATGCTTTTGCAAAGAGTTTTCTAACCATTTTGAGCAAGTCAGAAACAAGATGACGTTACCGGAGGGAGTGTACATTGTATAAATTAAGTAGTTGTATTATAAATCCTAAAGATCTAGCTTTTAAAATTAATCCAGTTATTTTGAATGCTTAATTTGAAACACTAACAGATTATTTAATTTCGTGGGCAGTATTTTGTGCAACTCAGGCTTCAGAAGTTGTCTCTAAGCTGGACAAACTCTTGAGGAGAGTGAGGACATTGTTGACTCAAAACTGTCTTTCCAGAGGGCTTCATTCTTACTCTGTGGGACTCAGTGGTAAAACTCACTCTCCATAAGCCAAGTAACAACCTTTTTTCTTTAGCCTGAGAAAAAAGGTTGTGCTTACTGAGGAGAAAGTATGTGCAATAGACAATTTTAGAACTCTATCATCAGAAAACCTGAAATGTGTCTGTCTTTGCAAATGGTCATAATCAATAGTTAGCACAGTGGTTTTTATATGGTACCGTTTCATTTCACATTTGATTTACACACAGGAAGTCTGCATAATTTCTGCTTTAATTTGTGTTTCTGTTGTGCCAAACTAGCCAAGCCAACATCGGCCCTCCCCCAAAATAAAGCCTTTACAGCCTACCTTGGTTGACAGAAGTTTTGTGAGATACATTTCTTTCACTTTGAATTTTTGCTTTCCTTTGTGACCTGCTCCCTTTACATCTTTGTTTGCTTCCGAGTCTGGTAAAATCTGTCATGAAGAGATTAGAGAGATTACACAGATACAAATACAGCTCAGTATTAAATCTACCACTTAGCAGTGTAATGACTCAACTCACCAAATGACAGTGTTCATCCGAGTAGTCCACATCTAAACAACAAGAGCAGAGAGCAAAGAGCCATTAATGAAACACACAATTCCAAGCTTGGGAGTTCTGCTGGGCTCTGGGCTGTGCAGCAGGATGCACGCCAGGATGCCAAGCAAGCAGAGTCAACGTCATCCTTTCCTGCCTGCAGTGCGGGGGAAGCCTCTGAGAAATGCACTAGCCCTGTGCACCTCCCCAGTGCCAACCTGGAGCTCTGACCACTAAGCTACAGCATCGTATCTGCTGCTGGGGTAAGCTGGCAGCAATCACAGCTCCTCTGAAAGGAGGACAAGAGGAGATGATTGCAGTGGTTTAAGTCCCTAAGAGTGCTCAGTGCAGGTGGGCTGAGGTCAGGCTTGAGCAGACAACCCTGATTTTGCTGAGGGAGGGGGCAGTGCCACCCCAGGGAGATGCATGTCTCTCCTAACTTTGATGATAACAAAACATGTCAGGAGCATGTTTCTTTGCAGGGGCTACAGAAAGTTCTCCCCTGATTCTCCAGCTGGGTGGGAGCAACCTGCATCACAGGGCTAGGCGAGATGAACTGACCCCCTGTACAAACCCTTTATCTCCTGACATGCTGTTGAGAAAGCCAAGTCAAAGCTTTCAGCTTTCAGTCAAGAGAATAAGGAAAATTACCAAACAGTGGGTTTTTCGTAATTCCTGTCTCTAGACAGTGAAGCACAGTATGTGATGCACAATTCTGGGCATCAGAGAGAGGCATGTTCCCTGGGCTGGTTTCAACAAGTCAGCACTTTGTGTCACCTGGGCTTCCCTGTCCTGCTTTCCTGCCTATGAACCTGTATCTCTAAGGAATCATTTGTTGGGGACTCTAAGTCCTTCTGTCCTTCTTTCCTGTGCCTCCTTTTCTCCTTTAAGGCCCACTGTGTCTGCCAGAAGCCCAGAGCCAGGGTAACGTGGGTCTTCATTTGGCTCAACTATATCAAAGTATCCAACTATTCTGACCCCCTGCTATTGACCAAGATACAACCTGCCACAGCTCAGTTCTCTGCATTCCCAACCATTCTGCACAAAAGTTTAAAAAGGTTGCAGTCCCTTTGTTACCTGATCGGGTATTTGCCTTCTTTTTAAAGACCTTTATGGTTGCTCCATTTGAAATCTGAAAGCAAAACCAAACATACCATGCTGAAACACAAGTGCTTAGAATTCATGAAAGCCTCAGTTTCATTTCCTTTGTCCCTCAGCCCATGGCAGTGCAGGACAGGCCACCCTGCTTCCTTCTCCCCACCGTGTGTACGGCTTCCAACAGGAAGCCAGGGCTGGGCTCTCAGGCATGGGCAGTAGCTGCAGTTTGGTAAGGTGGGAAGGCACCTCTTCCAATGTACCAGCCTTGAAGACCTTTCCCTTTCTTTGATTTTTCTAGTTCAGCCCATATGTGGACATTTTCACGTACTGCTTTGTGCTATTTCTTGCACCCATCTTTCTATAGATTGCTCAGGTTAAATTCTCTGGCTCCAGTGGAATAGGAGCTTGTGGGAAGGTGAGGCAGGGAGGTGAACACAAAGATGAATTCTCCCCTGGTCCTCTTTCTTTCAGCTCAGTCTGTTCTCCCCATGTCCTCTGGAGGGGCAATGTTGAGGGTCTAGCCTTGTGCTCCCAAGAACTATTTCCAAACTGAGCAAAATATTTGCTCATAAGATCAAGATCCATTATCTTACCTCCTCGGGATTTCTAGGAAAAATCTACCTCCTCCTTCCCTGATTTTATAGTGTTGCCAGAATGTTAAGCATTATCTTTAAAACAAACTGGCAAGCCATGCTTTTATTGTCAAAGAGTAACTAAAAAATGGCTCCCACTGAGAATTACACCACTGCTCTGCTATCAAATGTTGAGTCTTGCCAAGTGCTAGTGTACTTGCCTCTATAATTACAAAAACAACTGGCCAGTTCTAGGAAGGGATCTCTGCCAAAATAATTTAAGTGTTTTTTAAACCTTGGCAGTCAGCCTGGTGTGAGAAACCAGTTTAAACATTAAGATACTCTATCAAAAGCTGTGTCTTGTGCCAAAAAATCTGCACTTACATTTGCTCCTAGAAAGTAAATGCAATCTATTTTATAACTATGATTTTTTTGCAGAGATTTCATTTATCATACAGAGTTTCAGAACTCTTTAAGATAACACAGAACACTTGACAACCACACTACAAATGTGAATATGCTCTCAGCCTAGCTTGTGAGGTGATACAAACACCCAGACAGTCCTCCTACTTGGCCCTGAAGATAGATAAACAGGAACAGGGCTACCCAGCAGCTTACCCCCTCCCAGTGTGGCGTGGGCAGTATGCTGCCTCCATTCCCTGCCCAAGAAGTGGGAGGGCAGCTCAATGCTGAAATGTGTTGGCTTCTGTCCTGAGGGAGATGGGAAGAACTCAGAGGGAGAACTGTGCTTCTATCCAGGAATCAGAGGCATTGCTGCAGTGCAGCCATGACCAAAGCCCCCACTCTGTTTTAATTTTGGGACAAATGATGCTTCTAGCAGTGAGTAAACAATGCTTCCCCTTCTTTAACATTATTGCAGCAGCCATACTTGCTGTTTCTTTCAGTGTGATCCAATTAAAAAAAAGAATTTAAAAACCCCTTCTTTTTGAATCTTGCTGTCTAAATCACTTTTTGTGATGGGCTGCTCCCATGCACACTTCAAAAATTTTTGCTTAGCCAGATGCATTATTGAGGGGGACACACAGGGAGAAGGGAGATCTCTTCCAATCCACACAACACGGAATACAGCTACTTTGCAAAACAGAAGATTTAGTAGCGTAGCTTTGTGCCTCTTTTTCTCCAGGTCTTCTGTCCTTGTTATAAGCCAGTCAGTGAGGGCTTATAGCTAGGATCACACACTCAGATCCATTCTGTGGGGTTTTGCCTGCTCCTGGAATGTGTGAAACTGGTATTAGCTGAGAAATGACCTGTGATCTGTAACTGCACAGCAGATCTGAAACTGACTGTCTAGCTCTCTTCTTGTGTGGGGAATAGGATGTCAAGATAATTAGCAACTTTCTTGTCATGGCTTGTGGTTATTCTCATGGAAGTGATAGTACAGACATCATAAATAAACACATCAATAACCCTCCTAGGAGCCAAAAAATTAGAACAAAAGGAGCACAAAGGTCAGAGGCACATGAAAGTCTAACAGTACAGTGGATTCTTTTCTCTCCCCAAACACTACACAAAAACGCAAATGCACCCTTTTTGCATATTTTAAAAATCAGTGTAGAAACAAAGTCTGCTTTTTCAAGAATGACTGGTGACTCTGGGACCTTCATAACACAACCCTCATGCTCCAGTGTCTTAAAAAGATTTGATGGTACTTCCCAGTTTCAAACATCTGGTTATTTTCTAGCATTTAAGGCTGGCAAACAAAAAGAAAAATTCAGGCTTGCCACAAAACTCTAGGCAGTTGAAATATAAGTTGGAATTTCTCAGGCAATGTTACTGCCCTCACACTGTGTATGCAATGTTCCTTTTTCTTTCTCTCTAGACACGTTTACCTTCCTTTTTGCATCAATATGCATACAAGAAAATAACTAGATAGGCTAATGGCTAACACTTGCCACTAAGCCACTGCCTAAAATGCCATTGAGCTTCTGACTAAAATGCACATTATTTTGTCAGTGCCAGAAAAAGTGAACTAAAATATCTAAGAGACACCCAGCCCAAGTTCCATAAGGCAGCTGCTAAGCTATAATTAGTGTAGTTACAGCTTTGCAAAAACAACTGAGCCTCTTATCTAACTTGCATCTGCCTGCAGAAACCTCAGACAAAAACAAGGGCTGGGAAAAAATACCCAAGGATGACAGTGACCAATGGAGCATACTTATTTGCCATGAGGTCTGATACCCATGAGCCACGGCATGCCTTGAGCTTCAGAAGTGCAAAAAGGCTGCTGGGCAAAACCAGGGAGCACCTGCAGTATCTGCCTGTGGTAAGGAGGGAGGCTACTGCCACATTAGGCAGCAGTTCAAACATCTGCTCAGATTCAAATCTATGTTGACCTTTGCTGCATAGGCTCAAACTGCAACACTCCAATGTCCTAATTTGTACAAAATCTCTACAAATGGAGTGGAGGAGGTCACATGTTCATCTATAGACAAGATTTAAGACAAGCACAGCGAAAGTCAGTGGATGGGGACTCAGGATATCTGGGTTTGCTGCTGACTCCCTGTGAGATAAGGAGAGGAACAAATGCCTACAGGAATCTGTAAAGTGACTCCAAAAGAGCTTGCCTCAGATCTAAGCAGCCTTGTCCTCTGCCCAGGCTACAAAGCCCTGCTAGGAGTCCTTGTTTCTCTGTGGATAGCACTGTATTTGCTCATGCAGACAGCAACATGTTCTGTGCTGGCTCAGATTCCTCAGCACCATACTGCATTGCACGGTACAGACCTACAGCAGCAAAACTTCTAAATAAATAAAAATTTATGATCATGTTAAGAGCCAGACTCTCAAATTCAATGAGGCATGAAGAAAGCTGTCTAAAAGCACTCAGCATTTCCAAAATCTATCTGTAAGCATCACATGTGAGCTTCCATATCACCTGAGGCCAGTCACCTGCTGCACATTTTACTCCAGCCTCTCACTCTCTATTTTGACTGGTGTCACTGAAAACTCCTTAGAGAAGTAGTGCTGCTTGCTATATCGTCACAATGTGCTACACACAGAAAGGCTCTGCCACCAGTTGCAGTCTTGTGTGCTGTTGCAATGATGGACAGATTACTGCAGCATTGCAAACAACTGGTTTACAGGTGCAATTGGAAGCAGAGGGGAAGACTTAGGGTACAAGTGCTAACAGCAGATGGAAGATGAAAACAGAGAGAGAAAAACAGAAAGAGACTGACATAGGAGGTATCAAGAAAAGAGAAAAATCAGACATCAATTCTGACTTGCAATGAGATTTCAGAAGTATCAATACTGCCTGTTCAGATCATCAAAATATGAGGTGGTATAAGGTAAACTGTTGTTCATGGTGTAAAAAAACCAGCAGAGACTCCAAAAGACCCAAGGCAATGTTCATAGCTGGATCAGATTCTGTTTTAAGTGAAATGCTTGACAAAAGTAACAGTTTACGTGGTATGCTTGAACCAAGCAACCCTGCAACAAGGAAACCTCTGAACAGTAATAGAAAACATGACCCACTGGCAAGAACGTTGCTTTTCACACAATTCTTTCTTTCTTTCTGTTGATGATGCTCAGCTATGTCTTCAAGATTTTGATCAATCGAGATTCTGCTGTGCAGATCACATTTGAGGGTTGTGAAGAAACTGTTTCTGAACCCATTGGTAGGGCTTCTGTGCTTACCTCGTAATGACCGATGGTATTTAGCTTCCTTATCCCGTCCTCCATCACCTCTGAGGAACCATCAATATCTAACAACTCTCTTTGCTGCTCCTCAGACACAAGTTCTGCAGTATGACAGCAACAGAAAACAATTACATCCCAATGGCATTCTCACTGTACAGATGTTTGCAAAGAAAAACAACACCTAATTATTTTTGGACCAGTGACTCCCAACTGAGTTGTTTCTCTCTATCCTTGTGCTAGGTCACATGAAAGTGGTTTTACGCTCCCAAACTTCTGATTCTTTTTCTGGGTTAACAGCCTGGGTGCTTTCCCTTTCATCAGATTTTGGTGCTTCACTTTGTGTTGGTCAAGGCAGAGTTTTTGTAGGTGCTTTCACCTAATCTAATATTCTGCCGCACAAGTGTGCCCTGCTGTTAAGGTTACATTGGACTAGAAGAAAGTTTCCACAAGCCCCTTCTAAGAGATCACTAAAATGAGCTGTACAAGACTGACATAGTAACTGTGAAGGGTGGCCTATCTATAAAGGATATAGACATATCTATAAAGGATATAGACATCAGATATGAAAGTAAATTATGAACATTTGCCAACAGAGAGTCTGAGAAGGTGAGGAAGTATCAACATCCTAGGCTGATGCTTAGATCAACATCACCCAACAAGGAAAGGTGGTTTGACTCCTCTGCTGGAACGGCCTTATTTACATCCGTAGATATTGTAGGTAACTTTGTGAGTCACAGGCAAATGATTATACAAACCTAACCTGACTATAAATAAGCTTTATTTTAAGGCTTTTCCGATCAAGGGCAATGTAGGCCTGTAGGAAGGAAGGAATGGAGGTAGGAGGAACAGTAGATAGGGAGTGAAGCATTTGATAATCACAACATGTCATCTTGTCCACTGACAAAACGTAACAACTGTATTTGTGTGGACAGGCCAGCCACCTCACTTCACCCAGAAAAGGAATATAGAAATTATATATGTTTAATAAATAACGTGTTTGTTAACTGCAATGCTGAAGTCCTTGCAGAAGTGAAGCAGATTTAGCTCCAATGTTCTAACTGGTAACATAAATGATCTAGTATTTGCCTCGAAATTCCTCACAAAAGCTACATTCTCTATGAACTCTAAAGAGATTCAAAGATAAAGGTAGGAGTTCCTAACAAGAAAACTCCACAACAGATCAGCAAACTCCATGAAAATATAACACAGTGACATTCTCTTACCAAGACCAACTTCATCCAGCTGAAGACCATAGAGAAAGCCATTCTTATTAAAGAAAGCCTGCAGGCTCTTCTCCTTGGCTTGGCCTATGGTGTCGCAGTCCAGAACATTAACTTGAATAGTTTGACAAGCATCTCCACTCTCATTTTCTGGGACTTTTTCAAAGATAATGTTCACTGTCTGGGGAAAGAAACACATTAGTCTGACTTACAAGGAACAACTGGCACGGGAAACGTACAAACTCCTGAGAGATTTTGAGCACCCAAGAGATTTTCAGCATATTTATTATTAAAGCCACTTCAAATAAAGATAATTTGAAGGAATTACACAAAGAAACATTTACAATTCTTCCTGTTCGAAAATGGAAGAGTTATATATATATATAGCTATATATTTTCAAAAGGGTGTTTTGTCTTCTGCTTTTGTGCAAATGCATTTCAGTGAATTACCAAAAAACAACAAGAGACGGGGAAGAATTACAATGCATGTTCAAAAAAAAACCAGACCTGTTATGTAAAATGAATGCCTTAAGAGCAAAACTGTAAGCGACAAGAGATATGATAAGGTTGCTGAGTAAGTAGTCATGGTAAGTGTGATTGACTCTGAGTGGATAGGAAGCATTGTTAAAATGCATATTTACACCAGCAGATTATGCTGAGTGCCTTATATCGTACAAAAAGTACACCTCCCCTGGAGGTGTCAGCGTCTGTCTGCGTCTCTGGAGGCAGCACAGACAGGGTGGAAAGAGAGAGCATGTTGCAGCAGACAGAATCCACAGAGGCACAGATCTGCATAGAAGAGTGCATTGTGTTCTATTAGTTATTACTGCAGGTCAAACACCCACAGCCTGTCCAGTTACAGCACCCCTGCCCTTAAGCTCACAGCTGCTCTCAGCTGGGACACAACTCCTCTGCTGGGCTGCACACAAGCTGAGTACAGGCTGGAGGGAGGTGCCAATGAGTGAGTGACCATCTCCAGGGAATGCTTTTTTTTTGTCAGGTCATATTTCTGATCAGGTCAGGCAGATTAACTGGCAGAAGGCAGGGAAAAAGGAATGAGCACAGAACTACTAGTGACAAACAATAATAGCAAAAATTTCCAGTGCCACGGCCTGCTCCATGCAGTGAAATCACTGTCCAGCCATGTGGCTACCAATGTTCTGCTGGGGACATCTTTGAGCAGAATTAAAACCAGCGCTTTAGGTGCTGGCACTTGACTGCAGGTGGCACAGGAAAATGAATGTAATTGAACCATTCTGGCTGTTGGACAATTGTGGTATATCATTTATCTTCTGACTGAAGTGAGAGGACTGCAGGTGTGACTCAGTGAAGGAGTGATGATTAAAACAGGAAGCAAGTAAATATTTTTTTTTCCTCTGCTGTCATGTGAAGGAAGTAACTTCTGTCCAGGTTGTTGCAGGGACAGCTTTTCTCTCTTCTTAGAAAAAATGGTAGTTATTAACAGTTGTAGAATGGTATTTTCTGCTTATTACCCAGCAAGAGTGGAAATCACAACAAGCTGGTGGTGAAAAAATATTCCAAATGCAACATAAATTAACTTTACTGTTTCTACAAAAGCAAAGGGAGTATCAAAAACAGGTTTGCAAAACTATGAAGATCAGGATTTAAGAAAGACTAGGATGTAACTGAAGCAACAGAGAATAATTTAATCAGGACACCAAGATGTTTAATTGCAAGGAAAATGATACCATGGAAAGGACAGATGGAATGGAAGATGAGGATATGTGAGAATTGCAGAAGGAGAAGCAGACTGGACACCATGCCTCAGGTTGGGATTTCATGCAGAAAATTAGTAAAAAATATATTGGCACAGCAATGAGGGAGTCATGCTTGGTTAGGCCCACAGACCAACTGAACAGACAGCAGTCCTGTCCTTGACTTTGACTGCCCTGAGGTCATGGTCTTGTAGGATAAAAATGTGGACAGGGACTAACTGTATTTTGTCCTCGGACAACTTGTTTTAATCAGGCTTTGCCTCTTCTCGTCTCCAAAATGATCTTTCTGAAGTAGTTCCTTGCACTTTAACTGATGTTGATTTGGCTCTATGTCCTTGGAAGCATTCCTTCCTTTAGTCGATCCTTTCCTTCTAACATTATTCCTACACTGCAATATTCATGTTCCCGCTTCTGCTTCATTTTCTATTCCTTTCAGACTATCCAGAGAAGCTGTCTATGTCTCTGCTGCCCTTCCTTTTCAGCACATGCTCTCACACAGGTTGCACAGGAAAGTGCAGCCACTTCAGTCATTAGCACGTGAGAGTCCTCCCATTCCCACTCCACTGGCTGTAGGATGACAGCAGTGTAAAAAGAGAGTAGTCATCCTTTATGTAGGTGGCACACAAGTCATTTATGGACTCCTTAAGTGAAAGTATCACAATGTGAGGATAATAAGAACACTTTATAACTCAAAGAAGTGGTCAATGGGAAGCAATTGTCTCTAAACTGTGAGAGTCAGATGGTTTTGCTGATATGATTTCCTGCAGAAGTTAATCTTAAGTCATGAAGCAATTGATGGGGAGCTAGGAAAGCCAATTATTATTAGGTTGTCCCTGTGCAGCTGAAGTTTCCATAAATCAGATTTAGCCTGTCTGACAGCACAGTCCCTGGCTTTAGAAACCATTAATCAGAAGCTGACGGTCACAATCACTGCATTTAGACAGAAAGTATAGAACTAGAAAAAGAAATAGAAATTACTGTAAAATTATGAAAGCCCTTTTATGATCAGCTCTGAAGGTCAGAAAATATATAAGAGAAATCACAGGAGGATATGTGAAAGTCACAAGAAAATATAATCAATCCTTTTTCTAAGCTCTCTCACTTTGCAAAGGAAACAAATTACAATTAACTTAGGTAGAGATCCAGGAGAAAATTACAGGACCTGGTTCAAGACAGTAATATCTAGAGATGAGACTTCATGCACTAGAAATTAGAGATAGCAAGACAAAGTCACAGTGCTCTTCAGAAAAGCTTTAACATGAATTGCAAGAATTCTTAAAGGCTACTTAAGGAGAAAGTGGCACCTGCAACTCCTTGTATAGGAACTAACTTGGAACCCAGCTACAAGACAGGAACAAACTTAAAAAACATATTTTCACCCATGCAGTGACAGAAATAATGACATTTGAAGACAGTGTTTGCAGATGGCTTTTCAGATTTGTAGTTTCCTTGAAAATTAATTCCATACAATGAATTATTTAGTAAAGCTATTAATAACCATAGCAGATGATGAGATGTGGTTTAATACAAAAATGTGATAATATTTTCTTAGAAATAAAGAACAATAATCTGGGATATTCAAGGACTCTTATTCATTACCCTGTTATCTATTCAGCTATGTATCTGAACAAATCATATTTCCATTTATCAGACAGACTGAAAAACCACAAAAAGACCCTTTTGATTGGTAAGTTAGACAATTTATGTAAAGAGGCAGTACCATGATGTAACCATGCAACAAAACTGCCTTAAAACTACTCCTGTGTCCCAGACTATGAAATGCAATAAACAGGAAAAATCAGATTGATGGCATGATCCTTCTGCAGCTGCCAGAACAGTTACCCATGAAGAGGTTACAGAACAGTTCACCAACTGGCACAGAAAATGCTGCAGGAGTTAAATTTAGGCTAGATGGGCACTACAGAAAGGAAGGGTTGTGCTGTTGATGCTGCAGTATATGGCACTCAACCTGTCTCTAATCCAGAAGACTCTCTTGCAGCCAGCATCTGCACTGCTCACTTCCTAGTGAGGGTTGCTGTGTTCTTTTCTGCTGACAAAAATCCCCATATGTCACATGCTTTTAATAGCTTCCTTATCTCTCACAAAGTGTGACTAATAATACCACTACCATGACGTCTTATTAGGAAATTGGTTTCCTTGTCTCTCCTTTACTCCTTTACAGTGCTCCCACTTCTTTTAACACCCTTCTTTGAACTCATAAAGCAGTTGAACACATTAAACCACCTTCCACCACGTGGCTTTGCTTCACTTTTAACAAAAGACAGTTGGCTGAACAGGTGAATTAGATCATTTCTTCCCACCCGAAAACGCAACCACATTTCAGCAAGGAATTCAACAGCCCAAATGGCTTTTTTAAAATAAGCAGTGACTGTTCAAAGGAATACCGGAGCACCAAGTCTACCACACGAAGAAGTCTCCCCTGGTTTCCCACAGGAGATATACTACTGAGAACTTCTCCAATTCCAGGCTGGCATTGTGTAGCTTTTCTATTCAAAATGAAACACTTCAGTGAAATGCTAACACTCAGCTGTGTAGAGCACTTCTTCATCAGTCATTGAGCAAATTATCTGCCGAGGGATGCAGCTGCTTGTCTGCCTCTGAGAAAGCAGCCTTGCTCCCTCAGCCTGAGAAAAGGCTCCATGACACATCCAAGTCTCTTTCAAGGCAGCTTTATTTCTCAGTACTCAAATATAAGCACAACATGAAAGAGCACAGTTTCTCAGCTCATACTTGACCAATGCTTTTAGAAGCACCTTTCCTTCAATTCCTCCACTTGAGTAGGTACTTTAGCAGCCCATCTCTGTTCAATACCTCACCCTTTCCAGCAGAAAGGGCTAACAGCAGGGTGTTGAGTGATCCCAAAGTCTGTGGCCTTTTAAAAAAGGGCACGGGCCCCCTAACAAGGAACAGCTCTAATACAATTCAAACCCAACATGTTTCTTGGTTCTCTTTTTTTCCCGGGTTACAAACGGCCTGAATTTTAAAAAATCTCTCCTGATCTGTGGAACTCACTGTGAATTTTAGGAGCCTGTCTGTATCCTGCTTTTACTGGTTTGGAACTGAACTCCCAGTCCTGAAAGGAGAGATTCTCATGCAGAGCACCTACAGCCTTGTTTGTGCTCTGTCACTGATTTGAGAATTGAACTCCCTACCAGATGTATTCCTGCGTCTCCAAGTGCCTACACAGATTAAAAAATCTGGACACCAAGTGTCTGCAGTTTTGCATCACTATCTTTCTATCACTCTCTTTTTGACTGTGTTTTTATGCTTTGCTCTGGATGGGTAGGTTTTAATGTACTGCTGTTGTAGGGCTGGGGAAAGGGGCAGAACAAAATATCAACAAAATACTGCAAGACTCAGAATGCAACTGCAGTGAGTAAATGTGCAAATGCACTTGAAAACTCTGACCAGAATTTATTCCATTTAGAAAACAAAACCTGCAATCCTTTAGGCAGAAATGTTCTTCCACAGTAAGGAGAAAACACTTGGTTCCTTGTCTGTATGCTCACAGGTCCTGCATGTCATTGCAGTGCATGTGAAGTGGTGTTAGTGAGAGAAGTAAGCTGACTACTTTCTCTTTAGCCTCCTTTTAAATGCTGTTCTTGAAGAAAAAATGCACACAGCTGGCTTGCTTCCCCAGCCTAGAAAGCCTCACCATTCCACAGGAGTCTCTATCACAGCACAGTTTTAGATTCCAGCATAAATCTCAGATAAAACGCCAAAGTGTTTCTCTGTCCAGCCAGAGCT
Source organism: Climacteris rufus (assembly GCA_013398175.1). Classification (NCBI taxonomy): domain Eukaryota; kingdom Metazoa; phylum Chordata; class Aves; order Passeriformes; family Climacteridae; genus Climacteris; species Climacteris rufus. The sequence goes on along the minus strand of VZRZ01001864.1, from coordinate 725,395 downwards.
ACAGTCCTTGAACTTCATCTTTGCAATTGTATTGCAGGATTCCTGTCTCCTTTTCTGATAGTTTTTAAGGGAACATTCAGCCACTTCTCAACAAAGTCCAAGGAATGCTGCACCTTAACGAGGAAAGCTGACCTATATTAACCCTACAGCAGTATCATTACCTCCTATTCAAAAGCAGGAATACAAAGTACAAAGGCAGCAAAAAACGTTCGAGAAAGGCTGTGGGCTCTCACTTCCTCATCCATCTGTGGACAGACTTCCTCAGTGGCAGCAAGTCCTGCAGACCACTTACCTTTTCTCCACTGCAGTCTGAACCACAAGACCCTATCAGTGACTGCATGCATAGAAGAACTCTAGAAAAAGTATTTAAAGTTGTTCAGCAGTTTCAGAGTCAGCTATCCCCCCAAAGGGGCTCTCAATTTGAATGTGCACTGCAAATAAGAATAGTCAATCAATTCCACAGGACCAGATGTTCCTGTGCAGTGTACTAGTACAAGCACATTGAGCTTGCTTGAAAATTGTTGCTCTGCATCACTACTGTGTTTTGTATCCTATGGCTACATATAGCAATGTATTTAAATTTACTCTGAATCTCAAATGCATGCCAGAATGCAGCAGTAAACAAGGAAACCAAAGATCTTGGATTATACATTCAATTTTAAGTCACAAAGTTCCTTTCCAAATGCACTCTGGTAACTTAGCTTGAAGTACCTTCAAATGAAGTTTCTAACAACAGCTTTGTAAGAAGATTTGACTATAACTTTATCAGTTTGAAGCTCTCAGTAGAAAATGACGATTCAGAAACGATTCACAGAAATGCTGCCATTTCAGTGAGTTTCCTGTGTGGCCCAGTGAGATAAGTGCAATGGACTGATGACCAGCCAAATTTTCCAGGGTTGTGTATGCTACTCCAGTATATGCCATTTTAGCAACTCCAGGTTCTTGCTGCAAAAGAGAAGATGGGCAGACCTGGAAACTTCAGCCCTACCAGAGACTCAGTATATGGGCTCTGAAAAGGACTGAATTCTCCTCCAAAGCCACCAGCACCTACCCCGTCCCTGCCATGGCTGTTGCTGCCTGGCAGTTTCTGCTCCCAAGGAGAGAAGGCCCCTATTCAGTTGCACTTCTCATACTCCTAAATATGTCAGGTAACTCTGACTGGAAGCCAGGAGTTAAGAAGCAAGGAAGCTAAGAAAATGGCTGGAAATATGCATTTTAAAGTCCTCAGATACAAAATCATTTGGAAATTCTGAAGCAAAGGAGTGCTCCGGTTATTCTGAAAACCTTTTCAGACCTCCTACTCTAAAAGTCACAGTTTTTACATACTCCAAAGTGCAATAATCCTGCTATCCCGTCTCATCTCAGTGTCAGAATGACAATCAGTAAGGGAACTTGAGCTTTCAAAGACATTTGGGTGTGACTATAAAACAGGAAGCACTTCTTAGGTGCTTTGAGAAAGACAAAAAATCTATGATAAAGTTTAGAAACTTAACTATATTTCCCAGATACCTTGTTTTTAACCAAGCAACTAAGTAAAATCCACCATGCTGTAACCTTGCTAATTTGGAGCAAATTTGGTGCTAATAACAAGGAAAACCACAGCAAATTATTGCCTGAAGATTAGTCACAAATAAACACAACAGAAAAATAAAACCTCTGCATTCCATTCTTTCATTCATTGCTAAAGTGTAGTTCAGTTTAAATTCTAAGCATGTTTATATTTTTGTAGTACACTTTAAAATAAGAAAGATTTTTTAATACCATGAGACTTCATTAAACCTAATCTTTGGTGATTAATGCATGCTGTGAAGCAAGGAGTGAGTGCTATTTGTGAAATGTATATTGGTGGAATACCAACTAGTTAAACTCTATTGTGTTCTGAAACTTTGTCAGCAATAATAATTTTACTATCTGGGTACTTCACCACCACCTTAGTGTCCAAGAGCCTTATTTTAGCTTCTTAGAAACAGAGAAGACATTCTAGCTGTCCTTGCTGGGAGGGAAGACAAGCTGGCAAACATACCACTGTTTTGAATTCAGACACTTGCCACAGCAGCCAGTCTTCGTTCAGTGTGTACAGGGCTTTGCAAGTGATTGCGTCAACAGGTCCTTTGTTTATCCTCTGATTGAGGGTTGTCACCAGCAAATAGAAAGGCTCACCAATTGTCTCCTAGGACAGGAAACAAATGCAAGAAACATTCATTTTTGCAATCATTAAATGAGAATGAATAACTAGAAAAAAATCAAGTATAACAAATGATGTTATTTCCTTTTAATTAACTTATTATATTGCAATTAGAAAAGAAATACCTTCTGAGCAGATTTATCTAGTTATTTGTTTAACCTTCATCCTCTGCTTTTCAGTGTGAAAGTCTCATGCAAATAGCAAGGGACATCTGGAGTGAGTGGCAAGACAGCTCACAGCCCCTCGCTGCGCACAAGCACACTACAGACAAGCTGCTCCTACTCCACCTGGCAGACACTTCCTAGTTCCACTGAAGAGTGGGTGGGGGGTGAGACATGCACATGTTCACATGCATACTTCAGCTATTTCTTCCATTTTCAGTCTTGTGAGAAAACAAGCTAACAATTACTTTCCTTTTTAATTGGTGTCTTCCCTTTTTGTCTCTGAAAAATGTCTTGGGAGCAAGCTGGTGGGACTTAACCTGGTCTATCAGCAAAAGAAGAAATGAAAGTGGGGCCTTCCTCTCCTGCCCAAACCCCAGGGCTCAGAAAAACACCTGAGAAAGGAAGGACGTAGCTCTATTTCCACGTGACACCATTCCTGCAGCCTGGCTAAGGCACCTCACTAGCACAGCTGTGTAAAAATGCCTGGTGTATTGAGAACACATCTCTGACAGTTCCTTGGCACTCTCCTGGGTTCCAGGAAACCGGTGTGAGCTGCTGAGCATCAAACAATTCTGCTGCTGTATTAAGGCAAGGACTGATGAGAGTGATACCAACAGTCCAATAGCATCGCATTGATAAGAGAGACAGGAAGAGTAACCAAAGTTACTAAAATAAACAAATGTTAAAATAAAACTAAATGCTTCTTTTGTTTCCATTTGAAGTCATCTAGTTCTTGAAGTCTGCAATACTGTTTGGAGGTTTAAAAGTTTGGAAAGAAGTTTAGTTTTTCAAAGGATGGTATTCCTTAAATCTCTGTTTCATGGTAGCTTTCCAACAACCTGCATGAAAGGGTACAGCTGCATTTTAACAAGTGTGTCAGTCTTTTAGTACAATCACAATACATCTCACTGGGCTTAAACGTCTGATGTGAGAAAAAGATATGCTAGAAACACAAAATTACCCAAATCTTGGCCAAATAAATGACATGATCACTGCTTGGAGATGTGCTCTTTTCCTGCATTCCACTGATCACAGCCAGCTAAGTCACCTAAACTAGAAGAGTGCACACTCATAATGTTAAATGCTAGACTGAGTGCTTTAAACTGATCCCTCCAACAGTTCCTATAGAAAAAAAAACAACTAAAGAAATTTTCTGCATATCTTATCTAGTGAAAAGATGTACAGGTACCCGGAGAAATCCAGAAAGGCAGACAGACATCCAGTTTGTCAGCAATTTCTCTACCACAGATTCAGTTCGTCTGAGCAGGAGCTTAGGCTGTACATTGCTTGATTGTTCCATTAAGTCCCTTGTCAACACTTCCAAAATATGGGTCAGATAAACTAGCTTCGTTTGTAATGCAATAGTCAAGAAGGATGCAAACAAGCACCTGTAGGGAAAAAAAAAAGAAAAAAAGCTATAATTCCCAGTCATCTTTAATAAGTGAAACACACTTTATTGCAGTTCATATCCTAAGTTCTCCCTCCTCAGGCACATAAACTGTCCACTGCTCGCTACAAAAATATAAAAAATGCAAGTCCATCTGCTCTTGTGATTATTTTTTAAACACAGAATTTGTGTCTCTAAATTTAATTCTGCAGAACAACACCTGCTTCAGTGACAGAACATTTCTACACTGTAGAACTGTTGATCTAACTGCAGGAAGTGTTTACAATTTTGAACTGAGCTTTCCTGCTCCTTTGCCTCTTTGTTTATATGTACAAACATTCCAATTTCTCTTTAATTGCTTGTTTTAATGGCAATGTTTTTTCTTCCTCAGTGTGTGCAGATGGAGAAAAGGAAAAATGCTCCAGAGTACTGCAAGCTTGTTTTGCAAGAGTAGAAAATACATTTGTGTGCTACAATCCATGTTGTTATTTTCCTGCTAATTCTTTTTCTTGAAGATGATAAGCATAATCATACTATACCTGTCTTTCACAGAGAAATTTTTCTGCTTTTCAAGGGTGTGAATGAGAGTAACAAGAAAGTTCTTGTTACAAATTAAAGCATGCAACATGTTGAAGCTTTCATCCTTGCTCGTTTGGTCTCTGCTCTGGAATAGTTAAACAAAAATAAGGAAACTGTAGTTTGGCCATGATGGATTCTTAATGCTCAGAAAAAAATGGAAAGCAACATATGGGATAAAATCCTGGCCTCATTCAAATCAGTGGGAATTTTGCATTTATTTAACAGGTTTCAGGATTTTACCAAAGATGCATTTGAGTTTGTGTACAACACTGAATATACACATGCAGAGCATACATTTTCTGCCATATACACAAAGTAATGCCAAAAGTTAAGATTGCCCATCATTTCCCGTGATGAGATTCTGTTTATTTTATTTAAATAAGTCATAATACACATTGGATAACAGCATCTTACACTTCAAACTCTTTTTATATATAAACCTGTGTAACTCTCCTCATGGAGGAAACGGAACATACAGTGCAAGCCGATGTGTTCTAGGAAAACACTGAGAGAAGGGATACAAGCACTCTTGAGAAACAATTAATTAAGGCATATCACACTACATCAACTTACCTGTGGCATTTCTTCACTGAAGATGGATGCAAAGCCTCCTGACTAAAATATAAGGGGATATTTATCATTCGTAAGTACACCAAAAGTTTCTAACACATGTGCGTTTAACACACCAAGCATATTCCTGATACTACTTGAAATAAAACAAGGGAAATATTGGCTTCTAAAGTACATACAATATAAAAACTCTACACAGTAACTTCTGCAAAGGTGCTGCCAAAGTCCAGTGGAAAGTGAACTGTCACAAATGGCCTGGTATTGACTTCAGCGTTGTATTGACTTGATGCTGTTGAGCTGCACTAGCCTGGCAGTCAACCAGTGCTCCTGAGGAAGAGCTGTTTAACACCGTCATCTGCAAATGTGCTGGTGTGCAAGGGGTGCTGCAGGCTGCATCCTTCCTGGATGGCAGCAATAGCCTTTGGTATACAGGGATGCTGTAACAGTGACACTTGAGCTCATCTGCCTCCACTCATTTCAAGGCACTTTATGAATGTTCACTAATGAACTCTCCAGGAGGTCCATGCTGTTGTCTCCACAGAGGCACAGGTGCCACTATACATTCAGTCCTAGCAAAAGCTCTCACAATAAACAAAGCCCCCAGTTCTCAAACACTCTGTCAATGCCTCTTGAGCCCTACATTTACACTACTTACTGTCACCTGCTTTATCTGTGATGCTGGCAGCCCCGGTTTCCTTACAGAATCACAGAATGGTTTGTGTTAGAAGGGACCTTAACGTTCATCCTACCTACCATAACCCTACCATGGGCAGGGACATCTTTCACTGGACCAGGTTGCTTAAATTCCCAATCCAACCCGGCATTGAACACTTCCAGGGATGGAGCACCTACAACTGCTCTGGCCAACCTGTTCCAGTGCCTCATCACCCTCATAAAAAAAAAAATTTCTTCCTTACATTTGATTTAAATATATCCTCTTTCAGTTTAAAACCATTGCCCTTTGTCCTGTCAGTACAGGCCTTGATAAAAAGTCTGTCTCCATCTTTCTTATAAGCCCCATTTTAATTGAAAGGTTGCAAAGAGGTCTTCATTGAGCCTTCCTTTCTGAAGGCCGAACAACCCCAACTCAGACTTTCTTCATATGAGAGGTATCCCAACCTTCTGACCATTTTCATATCCCTCCTCTGGACCTGCTCTAACAGGTCCACGTCTTTCTTGTGCTGGGAACGCCACAGCTGGATACAGTGCTCCAGGTGGGGTCTCACAGGGACAAAGAGGGAGAATCACCTTTCTTGGCCTGCTGGCCACACTTCTTTTTGATGCAGCTCAGGGTATGACTGACTTTCTGAGCAAATATTGGCATCTCACATCTGATTTTTCATCTACATACCTGATTTTTCATCCCTTCCTTTCCTCATTCCCCCTGTTCTCTTCTCCCCTACCAAACTCTTCTTCCTCTTCCTCCACTGGCTACTCCCATTTTTCCAGAATTTCTTCAGCAACCCTAACACCAACTACCAATAAAAGACACATACACATGCAGAGTGAAAAACCAGAACTGTGTTAAAGGTTAGAAATGTTTGTGAACAGGGAACAGGCATGGTAGCACTGAACCAAACAATGTGTGAAATTAAGGGAAAACAGAAATAACACAAATTTAACAAGCAAATTAAAAATCAGGCTGAACATCATGAACAATTTAAGAATAGATTTAAATAGCCATTTAACACCTACAAACATTAAAAGCTATTAAGACAGATTAAGTATAGAAAATTGAAGCAGTGGGAAGTAAGACTCTCAAAACAACGATGGGGTCCACCACTCTCAATTTTAGATATCTGACTCCCTCTTTAAGCAACTCATCCCACCCTAAGGGAGATGTCTCAGGCAAGTGAGATGAAGCACTTTATTGAGCTGCCTATCTTTGCACTGACTACAGAAGATGCTCCGTGAATAGCTCCAATTTCCATGTTTAAATAGCTTAGATGAGACAAAGCCCATCAAACACACTGAAGGACATAAAGAGCACAATACAGACATCACTCAAACACATGAGGTTAGTGAAGGAAGCAGTGGTTTGTCACTTTGACCCTTCTGTCAGCCCTTCTGACACTCAGTTGCAATCTCTACCCCACTGGCTTTTCTGGTCATCTATAATATTTGTTTAGTGGAGCACTGCTTTTCTGCTACATTCATACAGCACAAGCCATGTTTGGAGACTCCTGCAATGTAAACAGTAAGTACTTAGCAGAAAAAATTGGTACACAGCACATTAAATAACTTGCCTGACACAGTATACTTGTAGAGAGCTAATAGTAGCAAGTGTACCTTTGTGGTGTCAGTATTTCAAACTGAGACAAAATCCAACTGGAATAATTTTCAGAATGTGCAGTGGTGTGAGACTTACTAAGGCAAAACACAACCCTTCCCATTTTGACCTTACAGAATGCAGCAGAGTGGCAGACTTTATGCTTTCTTCAAACTACTTGATAACCCCATAAAAATTAGACTGGGTGCATTACAGTAGTACCAGCAGAGATACTCCCAGTGTCCTTGGGCATGAGAACTGGACTCGAAGTATACAAGGATTTTGCATATGTAATTGCTAAATATTATTCTGCCTTAGTATTTGGTATTTGGTGGGGTACAAAAACCAAAGGCCCTGATTCTGCACTATCACTTGTTTATCACAGTGAGGTTTCACAAACAGCGATAAAGCGAAGCAGTGTGCACACAAGACTGCAGGACTTAGCCACAGCAGTGATGAGTAACACGTGCAATCTAGTAGATAATACACACACACACCAGTTATGCCCTAAACTAACCAAGTTTCTACTTATTGGCATTAGTCATACAGGAAAATATCACTAGCTGAGATCACAGCTTCTGCCAATTGGATAAATGCTGGTAAGCCCTGGTTAACATCATGATACAATATTACAAGCTGTGGCAAAGGCACTTATATCAGCATTGCATTGTGCCTCACATGCGAAAAAAAAAAAAAGTAAGAGAAGTAAAATATTCTAGAAAAGGTCTCTTTGGTCCTGTGAAGCAGTGGCACAACTGCTTCAACAAACACTGAAAATACCAACCTCTAAGCTTGACAACACTTAAGTAGTCTTGGAATTTCTAAGCACTTGACTTGCATCCCTTTGAATCAACCTCTTACCATTTCTGTCAGCACCTTGGTGTAGAAAGTCAGCATGATCTTAGAGCCATTTCTTCATCCCACAAGTCTAATTAGGAAGTGCCATGATGTTAGCTAGCATGTTAGCTGGCCTGACTGTTATTCTAATTAGCTAGAGCATGGGAAGTGAAGGCATGGGAACAAAAAAAGCAATGGATAAATTATAGCTTAGTTAGGATGGCCTGAAAGGCAAGGAGCTCAGTGAGGCTGAACAAAAAGAAATGGATACACACACAACCCTTGAAAATTCAAGAATGTTGCTTTATCCACAGCACAAAGGCTTGGCTAAATGTAGCGATGTACCGCTTTAAGTGTTCTTTGTTAATTCTTGATTTAAGAAAAGTTTCTTGTGAAAACATTGTGCAATTACTGTGTAATATTTTCTTTAGTTATTTGATCCTGACCTTCCTAGGTCAGGAGACAAAAAGGGGAGACACCAATTAATTTTAATATTAGTCAGGGCTGACGACTGAAATACTCATAAATATTTACCTCTGGAAAGAAAGTTCTAAGAGCAAAGTGTTTGTAGTCAAGGAAGGGAACAGTTCCAAAACTATCCACCACATCTAATTCATCCATCTGCAGTTCAGCAAATCCTGGAAAAGCACCCCCCATCCCCACCAAGAGAGTTAGTTTAGTTGACAAAAAACCACATTCACAATTATAATTTGGCCCCAGTAGATGCTAGTTAAAAAACAGTTTTCAGGGAAGAGGGGTTGTTTTTATAGCTGAAGCTCTTATGGGTCAGAAAGTAGAAATGTACTTTTTTGTTGATGGAAATACTACTTGCAATCCTATTAGCTCAGTTCTGCTACTGCAGTGCACACAATACCAAACAGGAACTCTGATACAACACAAAAATATTCTAACAACTACAAAAAGAAAATATTTATATACTGTGAGATTCTTGACAGTTTCAGCAAATATGCTTAGACCTACCCTCGCGTATTTCCTTACGGATCTCATATTCCAGCAGTTCAAGTTGCTGACTCTGTTTACGAGTTAACTCTTTGGATTTGTATCTGGTAACTATAAACGCCGCTAAAAAGGAAGAAAAAGAGACTCTGAGTAAAAAAATCACAGAACAGAAAACCCATATACAAGACATTTTATTATTATTTTAAGAAACAGAAACATTAATGTGCATCTGCATAATGCAAGAGATTAGTGTTTTACTGTTGTCAGTGTGCTAGTATCCATGAGCCACAGTTATCTGGATCTATACTCCAATGTTTAATAAAAATCATTCCTTTTAACAAGGTCTTAGAATTGTCAATCCAACTTTATTTGCAAGTGTAGCACATCCTGCTAAACACAGCCCACACAGTGAGACACAGACTCTAACAATCACTTCTACTAATAGCAACCTAGTTAAGGCAGCACTGATTAAACAGGAAAAACAGTTGTTTTGAACAGAAAATCCACTTCCAAACTATTAACTTTTTAAAAACTTACTTTGAGGGAATAAAGGCATGATGTATGGTTCCTTTTTAAAATGAACTTTAAAAAAAAATGAACAAACCAAATGAGCAAACGCCTAAACTTGTTAAAATATATGGAAATTTATCAAATATATAATGAGGTAAAAACATTCAGAAAAAAAGGGAGCTCCAAAAGAGGAGGGAATAACTATTTACCTCCCTCAGTTTAGTAATGACCCACAAGTTCATGAATGATCCAAATGAGACTGAGCAGAAACACCGCAAAGACTGCCTGAGGATAAGCAGTTTGTTAGGGAACATCTGCCCCAGGGACAGGAGGGTAGCTGAGCTCTGACAGCTGGAAGGGACCAAGTTGTGACACAAGGATGTCAGTCCTGTGGCTTGCTTCATGAAGTAATAGTGAGTAATCCCAGCAGAACAGACAGAAATGCTGTCTTGTAACGTGCTTGTGTTGCAGTCTGACAAGATGGACTTCACCAGCAGAACAGAGTTAACTTTGTCCACTAGTATTGGGAACAGGGTAAAATGTTTGTGACAGTTCCAGACATATAAGAGCGTACAGTGTTTGTGTCATGATTATACTCTTCACCAAATCAAAAGCTGAAAATACATTATTGTACTTACCTATTATGACACCCACCACAATAGGTAGCAAAATAAGAACATATAAATATATGTGTGATGATGTTGGTTTGACTTCATGCTCAAAATTTCCTAATTTGACCTGAAGAAAAGTAATGACTGTGTTAATAGGGAACAAGTATTAGTGCTTAAAATCACATTTAATGTAGTTAAAAAGAGTATTTAAGGCACACAAGGACGATGGCAGATTATTAGGAAGATAGCAGCAGTTCAGGAAAACGTATGTGAACCAGCATTAACTTAACTTTTACTGTATTTGAAGTTTAAGCAGGATAACAGAGCAGTGATGACAAAAATTTGAAGGTCCTTATGCAACATGCTCTTGCTGCAAACTACAGCCCTCAAATGAAAGGCAAGATTTGGCCTCCCCCTGGCCAAGTGGCTCCTGCAGTTCAGAGTCGCTGCTAAACATTCTGGCATTTTGAAGCAAGGAATGTGTTCACACTCAGTGTTACTCTGCTGAGCAGGAAAGTAAGATAAGACTCATGCTAAGAATGAGGGAAGTAGAATTTTTCATAGACACCTGGCCTACAGCCCTCTTCCCTATTTCTTTGCAGAAGTTTCAACCTCTTTATGTAGGATTTTGTTCCTGAATGTCCTTAAGAAAAAATGCAACATATGATACACGTACAACATGCACATGTTCCAATACATGTACAACATCCCCCAACACGGGCTTGTCAAAGGCAAGACAGGCATTAATTCTTAGGAATACATGAAAGTGCTGAAGTCTGCCAAATGCCAGACTGAGGCATTCACCACTGACAATTACGGCAGAAGAAATTCCACAAAGGAGGATCTCAAAGAGGACTGTGAAAGGACATAAATAAAGGGTAGCTAACACCATAAACAGGATAGACATAAAAATATGTTTTGACACATAAAAAGAATACCACCAAGTGCCAGGGATAGAAATGAGCTCGAGATAATTGAAAAGGAGGGTTGGGTTGAAATTATTTTGGGTTACAGCAGGGAAGGCAGAGATCTGGTGATTGCAATCAGTGGCTTGTCACAGGAGGTGAGCAGCCAGGGCAGCTGCAGACTGCCAACTGGGTAGTCACATCACAGTTACACAGACACAAGCAAGCAAAAAAGCCCCACAGCTGGAAGGACACAGACTTTGTATTTGTGGGGCTACAAAGAACAGAAGACAAAGTAGATCTATTTCCTTCAACAAATGTTAAGTTTTCCTCTGATATTTCTGTTTTCACAGTTCCTATGCAAAGTTCTTTTGGTCTGAACCTTCCTAGGATTCCATTAGCCTTTTCTAAGGCTCTAATACCTTGGTGGCTAAATACATTAACCATCCTGTGACTAATATACCTGCTTTTCTAGACTTGTCATGTCCAACTGAAGAATTCCTAAAGCAGAAATTTCTGTTACTCATCCTTGTTTATTGAAAACCTAGACTAAGCATTAATTTAATTTTCTGCTCATATTTAGATTATCTTTAATCTTTAGCATTCCTATTCAGTGGCCCCATCTTTCCTTATCTTTTATCTTGCTTATGAATCACAGACTAAATAAGGTACACCTGAATTAATCCAATTCCTATTCCTAAATTAATTTCATTTTTCCGCATGACATTATAAAACCTTCTGTGGACTGGTAATGCCTCTGAGCTTTATGTCACCAGCAAATGTTATTAGTGCATGTCTTATTTTTGTGTTCAAGTCACTAGTGATACTGAAGAATATCTGTATGAGCACCAGCATTGCCCAGAGTCAGCTCCCCACACACAGCATCTGGTTTTTCTAACCCCGGGCATATTCATAATCACCACGTTAAATAGTCTACTGAATGACTTTCAGGTACATGTGATCTGCTGCTTTTTTCTTGTTGAGGAAATCACTCATCTTATGAAATAAAGACATCTAACGTGATCTGCTTTCATTAAAAAGAAGTTGACAATTATCCCATTTTCCACTTACCTCCAGGTCTTTCATGAGTCATTCAAAATACATTTAAAAAGTTTTACATAGAGCTAGGATTAAAGCAGCAAGCCTCCATTTGCCCAGGGTTTGGGGTTTCTTTCAACTCAAAATACTGGTTTCATATTTTCTGCTCTCCCATCATACAGTACATCCCCTGACTGCAGTTTTATTTAAAATCTTTCCTACTAAGCCAACAGTATCATGTGTCAGTTCTCCCTCAGTGCTATGATGGGAATGATCCTGTTCCTGCTGTCTTGAGCCCTTTGATCTATCTGAATCTCGCTTCTGTCACAAGAATGGCATTTTCTACTCTGACACCTCCATTCAGACTGATCATTCTGTCTTTGAACCACACTCAATATCTTCTTTCTTCTGGAAAACTAAGGCAAGAAATACATTTATTCTTGAACCAAACTTATCTTTTATAGCTGTCTTACCCTTTTTTTTCAGTGGCCCTACATTTTCTGTGATGATGTGTTCATAAGATTTAAAGAAACGTGACAATTTACTACTTCTGTATTTTTCTTATGTTGGAAAAAATAATTTTTAAGGTATTAGAAGTGCAATGTTACATGATAATTTTTGCATTTGATTTGCCTTAGTGAAGAGGTGACCTTTTTATGACAGTCACTCCTATGAAGTTTGCAGGATGAGCATGTGATATAGCAAGGCAACATTGATATTTAAATGCAACAACAAACCCAGAAAGGCTTTTCCATGCCATAACTGGCTCAGACGACAGGATCCACAGATGGGGGATCAGTTAACAGTGATAAAAAATCAAGAATAGCTTTGTTACTCTTTACTATGAGCCATATGCCTTGAAGTCAATAGAGTTATTTCAGTTATATACCACCACACACTGCAATAAGAGTCTGGCAGAATTTTTCTCCCTTATAGATGGTTATAACATTTTTAAAAATTCGCATCTTCATCTTATTCATGGAGCAAATATCTTAAGCTGCAACTTAGCTTTGACATCCATGCTAATGTTCTTATATTTGGGTCTGGCTTTATGCCACATGCTCTAAGCATTTTAGCTTTCCCAGTGCACATTGAATTTCACCCCCTTTTTAAACCAGAAATGCCTTCTGTCTCAGTAGTGATCCCTGAGACTGATCCTTATCTACTTTAGGAGGAAAAAGTGACTCGAAGGACACAATCCTTTTCCTCATGGCCACAGTGCAGAATTAGACTGCTTACAGGTCTAAGATGAGGGGTTCTCCTGGAGACAGTGATGCTGTTCCAGTAATGTCTGTGCTGTAGATAGAGGTGTGACAAGCTACTGGTCTCTTGAAGCTTAGCAGCACTGAGTTCAGCTTGGACTGCAAAGCCTACCTCTGACAGCACCCCAGTAACCAGACAGAAAATGAACTCAGTTCTATCAGTGGTACCTAAGCCAGGCAGGCATACTTAGATATCAGGAAGCGAACTGTACTAGCAAGTACCATGGCAGAATTAATGATAGATTTTCCTACACTTGTATAAACATTTAAACACTGTGGAACTGCAACAAAAAGGAATTCTACTTACAAAAACTTTCACCGTGGAAAAGTCAATCTTGTCTGTTCCTTCCCTTTTGAATTTGCACAGTATGGTGCTACGGTCTGGCTTTTTGGTAATATTTTGGACACTGAACCATATCTTTTTCGTCTGTGCACCAGTCACGTATGACAGATAAACCTCTACCTCAGTTTTAGAAATATTCAAGTTATCATTTTCTTTCTAAAGGGAAAAATTGAAGACAATAAACAGTCACTAAATACAGTAAGGAAAAAAAAATCCCCAAGTACTATTTTAAATAAGGAATTGTAGTTTATTATTTGAAACTTACATATATTTTTAATTCCAGATCAGGATCCAGTTCAGTGTGCAGCTGGTAGTTAATGAACACTGGGTCAGGGTGATAGTGTAATTTGACACATGGTATAAAGGTAGTATCCACTTTTAACATCATATCAACAACTTTACCCTCTGTTGCATGGCTCAGGCTTGGTGTTAAATAATGATATTCAGATGCATTTCCAGGACACCTAGAGACCTAGAAATGCAATAGCAAAGCTCTAACAGTCATCAAGTACTCAACAGTGGGTACAATTACAAACAGAGGCACTCAAACTCATTTTAATGTCTTCCTGACTTCACACAGATACCTGCTAAACCTCTTCTCTGAGATCAGGGCTGCATGCAGAGAATCTGGAAAAATTTCTGTGTTAAGCCCATGTCTACCTTTAAGTGCATTTGTCACACACTCTGCACTCAGCTGCTTTAGGGCTGATTGTTCACGGCTAAGGTAACTATTTCCGGCAATGAGACAGGAATTGTGACACTGATTTTTTCCTTCTTTGCCGCCAATGCAGGCAACAAGAGAAGAGTAAGACAAGCTCTCCAGCACTCCTAGCCATTCACTCTTTCCAACTTAACTCCTGAGAGAGTGGGGTTGATACAGTCATTGTAGCATTGGGCCATTGTTTACTCCATTGGGTGATGCTGTCATGTTCTGGTCTCAGTGCTGCAAGGGTCAACAAGGTGCTTACCTCATCCCAACATCAGCTCCAGTCTGCTGCCCCTTGCTGAGGCACTGGCACCATTTGGGTTTTCAGCACAAAGCCAGAGGGAAGTATAGCACCCCCTCCTCCAACACACCCATATGTGGAGACTGAGGAGCCTCAAAAAAGACAGATTTGGAACACATCGCTAGACCATAAAAAAAACCCCTCAGGGAATTATGCAGGAGAGTAGCTTATGTGTATTTGTGGTTTTGTACTAAGAAAGTGTGCAACTGTAATCTTTTAAGTGGTCATATTTATTTCAGCAGGGTGACTGACATGTGCCTGCAAGTACTTGGAAATTACTGAGAACTCCTCAAACCTTAGGAAAAAACCTAATGCATTAAGAGACCTCTGTTTGGTACTATAAAGGAGATTCAGACTTACTGTGAGGTTTGATCTCTGGTCATCTGAAATAATCACACTGTCCACCACATTAAAATTTCTACCAGTTGTAGTAATTTTGCGACCACCACTGAAAAAAAAATAAACAAAACCAAAACCAAACAGGTGGAGGAAGGGAGGTTAATATTACTTGTTTTCCCACAGACATGTTCTGCATTAAGGTTTTAGCTGTGAAAAAACTACTCTGGTGCATTTTGCTTTGGTAGCAGACACTATAACAAAGTCAAACTTGCAGAACAAGATAATTTGAGCTATACTCTTTCCTCATAATGTAATGGTAAATACTTTTGCGAGCCCAAAACCACATGACTTGATGGCATACACACGTATACTCCTTTTCAGGGACTCTCCACCTTGTTTTCTGTTTATGCAGCCAAAGAACTAGATCATTATTCAATATTCTGTATTGCAGAAAAAGCAACATGGTATTTCACTGACTCCGTGCAGCCATGCCTGTGCTTAATTCTTGCCTTCTTCAGGACAAACCCATCGTGCCAGGCACCTCACAGGAGACATTCTCGGCAGTGTTCAGACCATCTGTCTCAGTGCACAATGCTGCTTGTGTCTGAGGGCTCTGGCTCACAATCTCTGCTGAACAGAGTTGGAGTGGTTTAAGGTATTATTAATTTCCAGCTGCCTGAACTGCCTCTCACCTGGAGATAAGGGCATGCATCCTAGCTGCTCAGCTGCTGCAGCTGCCAGCCCAAGTCATTACCTCAAATCCACACTTGACAAGATATCAGATTCAGAACGCGAAAGCAGGTTAAAACTGTGCAAGCAGAGGGACAGGTGGAAAGCTCTGCCTGAGAATATCTGAAAAAAACACCCTGTAAGTCTTTCACCGGATCTGTAAGTCTCCCATAGAACACAGGAAAGGCTTGAAAAGGGCCCTTTTGGCTTTAGGGAACCATGTTCTAAAGCAAGTCTGTGTATGTCACTGCAGTGATGATTACCTCTGCTTCATCTCCAATCCACTGACACTTTATACTGTTTCATAGATGAAGGCTATATTAATAGCAAGAAATCAAAGTTAATTTGAGTTAGAATTTATGTATGCTACCCATATTTTGGGTTTAGCTTTAGTAGGAATAGATTACTTTTGATTTATATAAAGGAGACCTGGGGTGGGCAGGAAGAAGTTTACAGAATCCATCTTGCAGCTACTATGACCCTATCTGTTAAATCACTTCACAGGCAACACAAAAGGTTACAGCAGTCTTCCAAGTTTGCATCAGCTGCAGTCTGGCCAAGGAAGAAGCTCATACTGGCTTAGTGCAACCAAATTTGAATGAATATGTAGAAAGTATAGAAAGACACATTTACCTGATCCAGGAGGTATTTGGTGTGATTCTAGAACATGATGGCAGTGAAACATAATGCAGGGTCATTGGTGGTGAACACTTTTTCCCATTAGCCTGGATACATATACGTTTGGCCTCTTTACGTGTTGGTGGGAGAGCAAATGTCATTTGTGTATCATTTAGCACATTTCTAACTTTGATGCTAGAGAAGAAAGAAAACAGACAAATGCTGAAACACAGATGCACTCATTGGTTTTACTACATGAAGCCTATAACCTACAGCAAGTGATAAGGAGAAAAGAGAATTGAATCTCTGTCTGAGTTGCCAGATGGAGGTGGAAAGAGAGAGCAGGGAGTTGAAGAGACAAAGCAGGGCATCTTTTGAATGAAGTTGCTATGTGACAGAATAATCACAAAAGACAGTATAGATATCAGCCTTGGGATGTAGATGAGGCTGTGTAATGCAATGTGTGTTTTGCTGTTTACTGTGTACTTTTCTATGCTACCAATACAGCAAGAGAGGAATGAGAATCTTCATTTTCCTTTTCTTTCTTCTTTTTCTTTCTTTCTTTCCTCCTGTCTTTTGACTCCCTTGTCTCTCTCTCTCTACTTCCTGTCTTTCCCTCCTTCTCTCTTTTTTTTTTCCTATGGTCCCCTGAAAATTCATGGTTGAAGCAAAAATGCAACACTACTTTTACAAGTGCTAGCTATGTAAAATGGGCTTCATAATCACAGGCAGACATTGCAGCTGCACCTGAAAATAATTGATTCAGAATAAGATTGTCTAATTATCTAGGGGGTTACACTGTGTGATCATCAACAGAGAAAAATAGAAGCTGTTGCACAAGACATTTCCTTCCCTGGCATGGTGTCTGCTTTCACAAGCAGAATCCCAGAATATATGAGGAATATTTTGAAGCAGAGCAGATTCAAACAAAAGCTGAGGCTTTCGTGTGACTTAACTTCTTGGTGCCTGCTAGAAGGCACAGAGAGACACAGGTACAGAAGTGTCCTACTACTGCCGAGAGAACTGATCACCCATTCATCCCTTGTATTGTGCTCAAACACCAAATTCATTTCCAGCCTTTGGGAATTTAAAGTGGAAGTAAAACTAAAGGAGTGCAGAGCTTCCCCCGCTCTTCTGAGGAGAGGTACATGACAACTGTTCACACAACCATATTTCTAGAGCAAAATGGGCATAATTTTTCACCATGGAAAGTAAATAGTATTATTTCTCAGTTTAACTCACATGTCTGGTTTACAGCCAGTGATTCCAGTCAGTATCAGTTTTATGCCTGATGCACGTGTGAAGTTTTCTCCTTTGACTGTTATTTCACTTTTGCCTAATGTAGAAATCCACAAAGGTTCAATGGACTGAATGCTGATATGCTATTAGGGAACAAAGGAAAACAAGACCTGGTTACAAAAAGGCTGGGTAGATAAGCAACAGCTGTAAAAACAACCACCACTCAGGAATGCAGATTTTATGCCACTGGGATACATTTTTATTAATAATTTCAAATCCTGTTAAACTTAATCCTGGGAAGTACTGTCAATCACAACCTCTTTACAAGGCAACTACTTTTACCTACATATTTTATATTTCAATTTATCTCATAACAAAGTTGCCCAAATGAATCCCAGTCTGACATGCTGGAAGGTAGATATCATAAAAACCCAGCTTGAAATGATACATTTCATGTGACCC
This sequence comes from Climacteris rufus, assembly GCA_013398175.1. Lineage (NCBI taxonomy): Eukaryota > Metazoa > Chordata > Aves > Passeriformes > Climacteridae > Climacteris > Climacteris rufus. Next base: position 707,381 of record VZRZ01001864.1, on the reverse strand, counting down.
CTGAGGAATTAAGAAACAAGGCAAGACAAAATCCATGGTGCTGTCACTGTGAGAGATCAGACGAACAAATGAAGGCATCTTTTGTGACCTGAAAAGGTGAAGCAGGGTCAAATCCTCGAATGAAAATTTGAGAAAGAGCCCCAGAATTAGGTTTACTAGAAAGTCTTTTCAAGTCATGCACAGAACTAAAGGTACAAAACAGCTGAAGGGGAATTTTTTGGTATCCCATTTTGATGCTAAAAAGTCCTCCAGCATGTAAAAAAACCCCTAGTTTGCTCTGATGTCACAGTCTTGCAGAAACGTGGCCAATTTTTAAATGTGCTTTTTTTTGTCTATATTTACTTATTCTAACTTACTAACACTACTGAGCAAGAAGAGATATTTTTTCCCCACTGTATTCACTTGATAGATTTGACAGCATCTCATGTTTAATCAGTTTTGCTGCTTCTCCTGTTTTATAATCACACAGACAGTTTCCTCTGTCTATCTTTCAGACAACAAACTGAAACATTCAAAAAAACAGGAAAATACACATGTGAAACCACAAACTGTTTGGGACTGTCTCAAACACATGATTTCTAACTTAATTTTAGACTGCCTATACTACTAGTTTAAATTGAGTTTTTACAGCATTGTGATTATCTTGATTTTTGCTGTGCACCTGTGGACACATCCACTGGGCACTTCAGTCTTCCCGACCCTGTGAAGGGTGCTGGTGCAAAGCCTCTAGGAAAGCCCATCTGCCAGGTTTTTCTCACCACTAATATTTTCATGTATCCAAAACAGTGCTAAGACTTCAGGCTGGTAGTCTGAGGGGACCATCAGGATCACACCACCATCCTCTGCAAACACCCCCTTTGACCATTTCAGAAAGGTCCCCAGCACATTGTCCCCACATTCTACCACGGTTCACTGAATGCCAGAGCGCACCACAGCAAACGAGGGACCTGTCACCGCTGATTGAAAGCTGCGACTCGTGCTTTATGAAAAGGCAAGAGAGTGCAAAGGCTGGGGCCAGAGGGCCTGCAAAAGGGCCTCCAAGATGACCTCTCATATGGATAATGGAGGATGGCAAAGGAAATCTCTCATAAACAGCCTGAGGGGGAAAATTCACTCTCACAATGATCTGGGAACCAGCTTAATCCTTGGGACAGGACAACTGAAGCAAAAATCTAAGAGATTAAACCCAGCAAACCACTAGTGTTTTTTTTCACCTGCATCCTGTCCTTCTTCTCGTGCCCAACCTCCAGTGCACTAAGGACAGTAAACATCCTCACACACATCCAGAAGCCAAATATCACAGAAAGCAGCAAAACTGCTTTGGGGTTCTCACTGGTAACCACCAGGGAGCCCTGAGGCACCAGAATACCACAGTGTCACACAAACACACAGAGATCCCCCTGCATTAGGGGAGACTGCATTAGGACCCCAGGGAGGGCAATGCCAGGCATCCCTCGCTCAGAGGTGCAGTGGGATGCTGTGGTGCTTCAGGGCTCCCACTGGCCTCTCTGGCAGGCACCACATACCACAGGGGGCCTCAGATTACCTTGCCTTGCATATTTTCTTACACCATGAAGAAATCATGAAAGAATTGTTCACTCTGGGAGTTTCAGTCCCCTCTGAAATCATGCCTCCTCTGAGGCTACACAGCACAAACTCCCTCACTGCATCCTGCCTTGGCCTCATGGAGTCAGTGCAGTCACAGCACTGAGGTAAACTGGCCTCAGCTAATCAAGAGTCCAATTCCTGCTCAGCTTGACCACCATAATTTGGAACACTTTCCTCAGCAGCAAAAGAAACAATGAATGTCCTCACTGAAAGCAGAAGAGACCTAATGTCCTCACTGGAGTCTGCAGTGCTCGTTTCCCCAGCGTCAGAGAGCCACTGACCTTCCATTTGCAACATGGCAGGGGCAGCAATGCCCAGTGGCAAGAGGGGACACAGCAGAGAGGCAGAAGGATATTTATAAAAATCACTAGTTGTGAGGCATGTGATGAAAGCATAAACACGCAAGGAGACACACAGAAAGCATGCACCAGGTCCTCAGGTAATGTAAATAAGCACAGCCCTGTCAGCTTCAATAGAGCTCCGTACTTCTGAGCTGCAGCCCCCTCCCCCCTCCCCTGGACAGCCTAATGCTTCCCCGGGGCTGTGTGAACTGTGGCAGCCACATCCTCAGAGGCGTGCTTAGCATGGCTGCAGGTCTGAGAGAGATACCTGGCAGCAGCCCAGGTTAAGCAGTGTCTGCCACCCTGGGGAGTCCCTCTCTGGCACAGCCTCTCCTGCATTGCTAACACAGGGCCCCAAAAGACTGGATCAGAGAACCAGCCCAGATGAAAAATAACCTGCTGAAAGATAATGGTTATTTCCAGCCAAATCAGTTCCCTAGCCAAGCGTACTCAATCCAACCACTCCAACTGCAGCTCTGGAGCAGGGAGGGGGAAGGTGCGTGTATGGAAACCAGCAGCTGGAGTCAGGAGGAGGGCTGGGACTGGCACTGAAAAAAAAGTATATTAATCTAAATGCTCGGTTGGGGTTGTGGGAAAACACAAATCCTCTTTCTCCACTCTCCAGTATGTTCTCCTTAAAGCACCAGCAGTCAAAAGAGAGCAGGATTTCAAATGCAATTTCAAGCTCTCTGAATGGATCAATCACTTCTAAATAAACATCTGCCTTTGCACTGCCTCTGGTGCTTTCACTGCCTTGTCCATCACTGTCTTTCCAAGATAAGGCATGTGGAAGAAAGCCATCTCCCAGGCAATTCCAACTATTTACCAATGTCAAATTAATGCACTTGGAAGCAGAGCAAAGAAGAATTTCCTCTGTTCTTTCACCAGACATAATGCTTTAAATGCAGATCAAATCCAGAATATTAATGCTCAGAAACACGAGTATTACAATCCCACTCGTCTCTGTGAAAAATAAAATGTATTTTGTGATTTTGTTTAAGAAACATCAGCTGAACAGCTGAATTTAAGAGGTAATTCCTGTCTTCAGGGGTAAAAGTTCGGATAGTTCTAATGAAACACTTTGAGATAAGAATACAGTCGCTATTTATAACAACTGTGCATCACTCACAGAAAAGCAGAAACCAAAAAGTGTAGGCAGCAAAGCTCTATGTACTTACTCATCAGTCAAATTTCTCTCCACTACTCATTTCTTTCCTAACACCTGCACATCATAAGCAACCACTGACAAAAAGATCACTCAGTATTATGAGAAAACAAAAACATTTTGGTTCCATAAAGAATGAAGGGATAACCTCGTGGTTAAAGGGCTAACCTACAGAGCAGTAGGTTAAAGGGCTGCCTTATGAGACAAATAATTTAGATAGTATGTACACATACAGTCTATATGAATTCTATAGGGAACCCAGCAACCAGATTCAGCAGGTACTTTGGCACTAGTGACACTTCTTCCTTCCCAGTGATCCAGCCTGTGTGGGATGGATGGAGAATAGCTCATCTCCAGTTTTGTCTACAGCCCGGAAAAAAGGAAAATTTTTCTAAAAGTGTGAACTAGAGATTTACTAACACCCAGAGATTTCAGTTCCTGGACTCTTCCTCTAGCCACTTCTCTGTTATGCAGAAACTGGGTGGCACATCCTCCCCTTCCTTCTGCTCCCCTGGCAGCTATGTTTCAGAAGCTGTGATCTGGCTGCATAAAATGAGGAAGAGGTTTGAGACTCTGAAGGTTAGTTTCTCAGGGTTGTCTGTGACAGCAGAACTCAAACATGCTTCTAAATCTAGGTAAGATACTAAGTCTGAAATGTTCTCCTTTGCATTTTTCTTTTGTTGTTCGTCAACTTACATGTTCCAGCCTTCAGCATGCTGGCTCCTGTGGAGTGACTAAATACAGCCTACAGGGATTCTGGCATTTAAAGCAATGTTGTAAATACTGCATCTAGAGGTAGGCACATGACAATTGAGGTGTTCACTGTCTTGGTGCCTGCATCTGAAACATGAGTTTCTGCTGGTACCTTTTAACAGCAACAAAGCACTAAGAAAAAACAGTATCAATCCAAGTTCTGCACTACCTTCCTAGGTAACTGTCTGCTTCTTCATCCATATCTCTATTCTTTCTGCAGAGTCCTCTCATTTTAAATAAACTTCTCCCCCAACCCAGAGAATCTTAATAATGCTGATCTTAAAATACTAACTAACCTCTGTTTTCTGCGCAGTGGTGATCCGCTTGGAAGCAGCTGAATTGCAATCATCCTGAAAAAAAAAATCAGCATTTCTCCAAGTCACGATAAAAAAGAGATGGATTGATGCTCAGATGTAAAAAATACAAGGAAAAGGCATCACAGGGGATTCCAGTTTTCCCCAACAAACTTCACCTGACAGGTGGTGGCAGGAGAGACACGTATCCATTCACAGCTGGCACACTCACCCTTGTGTATACACCGTGAGCAGCTGGTAACACAGAAACAGAGTTTTTGTAAGACACAGGAACTCAATCTAGACTCAGTCATGAATGTGAAATTTCAAGTGACATAAAAAAGGCATAAACCCAAGAGAACAACCAGGCAAACATGTAATGAAATGGATAAAACTCCATTTACTCTCCAAGCCTATTGTTCTGTTTTACTTACTCTGAGGAGAAATTTAGTATGAAATACAATCTGTATTGAGATGCTAAGAGTCATTAATTTCAAAAAAAGCAGGAAGCAGAGGAAACACTGCATGACATTTTCCTGTGATGTATTCCAGTATATAAGTGGCCAGGTAGTACTTTTTAACCATAAAGGGGCAGAAAGCCATCACTAATTTTTCCCCAGCTTGTCTGAACTTCTGTTCTATGTGTGTAGTGCTAGCGAGTATTGCCAGCTTGCAATTGCCTTCCTCTACCCAAAAATATGCCTGTTGGGAAACTAGTTTGTCCCTATCTTGCTTTTCAATGCCTCTATCAGTATGGAAGAGAGCCAAGAGCAGCACAGTCCCTCTCCAAACATGCTGACAAATGCTCTGATTTAGAGAAAGACAGCTCCTTCCCTGTTTTCTTCCAGGAACAGGGAAGTGATGTGCCATTTCCCAAAAAGCAAGAGTTCAATTTCATCCCAGCTGCTTATGGATTAGCCTTTTTGTATAGGGGAGGAGCATTCTGAATGGGAACACTGCAGTTACCCGCAGCACATATTATCCAGATCTTTCTAAATATTGACAACCACCTATCACAAAGTGTTAGGCCACGTACTGGGCATGAATGCTTCCTCTGCCAGCTCTCAACAAAGAGTGTGGCTCTGAAAAATAATATGTACAGAAGAACAAGTATTCATTATTCCTATTAGCAGATTAGATGTTACTTTCTGGTTTAATTATATTCATGTTACCTATGGACCATACTTAAATTGCATCTGGGTCTAATTTAAAACAGCTTCACCAAGTGATTTTGAAGAATCTCTTGACTCCTCTAATCTAGGCCTTATACTGAGTACCAGGGGCCCACATCTTACCCAAGGACAAAAAGGATTTTAATGTCATTGTGACATCCTTTATTATCTCTTCAGGCACTTGTCATAAATTCAGTCATTGTAATGACTCTCCTACAGTTAGTTGCCAGGGTCCCATTAAATAAAAAAGTCAGAAGAAGAAGTAGCTTTCTAAGAGGGAAAAAAGAAAAAGAGGAGGAGGAAGTGGGCCAAGAAAAATGATCTATCTTTAGTGAAAAGTAGTTCCTTGATAAATAAAAAAAAAAAAAAGAACAATGAATGACTTTAGTCACTCTCCCCCACACATACATCAACCCCTCAATGAACTTTAACAAGAATCAGGCTCTTACTTTTTCAACTGAAATGTTTGTGTGATGTTCCAAGAGCTTGAGGACAGTGATGCTTCGAGAACCAGACAATCTGAAAAATGTGCATGTTAGGTATATGCTGGATATTACAAGAAATAACCATTTAAAAATAATTCGAGTTGAAAACTCAAACTAGCTGTTCTCTACTTGGTATGCACCTTCTCTCATACACCCACTCACACTTTTGGCTGATAAAAATAGCTAGATTTTGATCTTGCACAGCACTCTTCAGCTGAGTTATGCCAAGGTTTTATACACATTCATTAATTAAGCTTGATGCCACCACTGCATGACAAACAAAAGTAATGTCATTGTCAGGATACAGATAAGGAAATGCTACCATGAAGCAGGGATATAAAATCATGTCTTGAAAAGCACACAGTGATACCGTGCATAGCAGACCCCGAATTCAAGTCTTCCAACACAACAGACTGTTCTAATGCAAGAGACCCCAACAAACCATACTTCTCTCTCTTTCTGCCTCAGAGACTTGGTTGCAGAGTCTCCTTTTGTAATCTATGCAGTAGCAATTTTCATCCTATTTAAATCTTTTATGATTGTATGAGTCAATTTGCCATTATTTCAGCTAGCAATTACTATACCAACAATTCACTGGCAGCTGTGGTATGAAAGAGTATCTTCTCTTATGAGCAGAATACCACATCGAACAGTAGAGCTAGATATATACCACTTAAGCCATGGTCTCTTTCATCTGTGTGCCTGCAGATGTGTAGTCTGTGAAATGAATGGCTGCCTGAGATCAAATGAAACCCATGTTTGCAGACTTTTCTGACTTCTCTAAGATAGAAAGTAGCTAGCTTTTTAATCCAGAACAGTTACACAGATTTTAAGTATATCCATCTTGCAAAGGTAGAGAAACCTTTGTCTTTATCCCAGGCTGGCTTGTTCAGATGGAAGCCAGCTTTGGCTACATGTGCATTGTTAAATCAGAAGTATCCTCTACCTGCACATGTCAGCACGGCACTTAGGTGCTCACTGCAAAGGTTACCTGAACTGCTTGTTAGAAACAGCCCTTGGCACCATTCACATGGTTAAATAACTTAGTAAATGGATAGCAAAGAGTCTCATTTTGATGGTATTTTAATGCTTAAAGATGTGGATGAGTACCCACAGACATTATGAAACCCTTCATCAAGCCCCTATTTGCATCTCCAGAAATCTACTTATCTGCAGAAATCCGGCGTGTTGGCAGACAATTGCCTAAATCACTTGCCTACATCAATATATGAGAAAGGTCTCAAGCCATGAGCTACTGAAAAAGTAAGATACTCCTAGTATTTTGCTAAGAGTAGTAAGTAAGGAATTTATCTCCTTCTGGCAGAGCTTGTCTTTTCTTTTAAGCTTGTATAAATGCTTGAAAAACAACACTGTCAAATACGCTTTCCCAATTCTTTCTGTGTCAAAATTAATGCAACCTATTATCTTCTACACGGTCTGGGCTGACCTTTTAAAATACATTAGACTGCACTGAGTAGTAGGCATTTTCAAAATGTTTTTTTCCAAGAAATGATACTAAAGGAGTATTGCAAGTGCATCTTCTTGTGAAACTGAGATGACTTTACAGGAGGTACCACAAACAGTCAACATAACTTCACACTTGAATTATCCACTAATACACCTCAGCTCATAGGAGCACACAAGTGGCAGTAATACTGGCAGGCACAAGTTAACCTCACAGCCTTCTGGTTAACAGTGTCAAAGGGCTCATTTTTGGCACAAAGCACAGGCAAGGTGAGCTGGCTGTTCTCTGAAAACCTGCTAATGGAGTTAAGAGAAAGCTTTCGTCCATGAAGACAGAGAACCAAACAATATACTCCACAATTACAAGAAAACATGGCTTTTGGGACTGGGACAATAAAGGACATTTTCTTCTTCTCTAAAGCATATTTCCCTCTTAAAAATCCACAGATAGGGTTTACTAAAAACAGCTTAATAGATCAAAATACTCATGGATATCACTCCAGCTATCACCTCCTAGTGACAGTCTTTCCTTCTCAATTCCCAAATCAGTGCTGGACAGGAACTTGACACAACACTTTTATGGTGCTGGAGGAGTTTTTCCCATATGGAGGCCAAAGGCTCCTGAGATCCAAATATTCCAAGGAACTTCCTTCAGATGCAAGGATGCCTGAGAGAGTTCTTTGTAGCACTGAGCTCTTGAGAACAACAGGTCCTTGTAAATTCTAGGTAACATTTCATTCCTCTTCCTACACAAAGGTTTTATAAGAGAATCAGATTCATGCATAATATTCCATGTTTTTTGGGCTGTACTATGGAGGAAGACATAGAGGCAAGGCATTTAACTGATTTTTCTGTCATTTAAGAACATCTGTTCCTTAGTTCAGATTAAAACTCTCTTTTTCATTCTAACATAAGTAACTTTAAAAAGTTGTAAGGTCAATCTCTATTAAAAAAGTTTTGTGCTTCTATACAGACTCTTGAAGACATGCAAGGGGGACATTTCCCTACTATTAGTCAAGTAATACTCCACTGTGAAGGATTATCATCTGATCTTTGAGACCAAAGCCTAAAGAATAGCTCAAAAGTCTAGACATTCAGTAATTTACCACCTCATTCCAAAACTTGCAAATGTCCATTAGATACACAAACCAGATCACAAGCATCACACATCCAACACAAACTGCTCAGGTCTCTAACTGTGAGAACGACTGGCGAACAAAGTAGTATAAGAATTATTGCAGAATGATTCAACCAATAGTTCAGAAGGATGAATGAATTCAAGTCAAAAAGATGTACCCACCAAATTGTCCCTGTATTTTTCTGCTAATCCTCTACACTGGACAATCACTTTCTCACAGTGTCTAAGTTAGGTTGAAACAGTTAATTAAATGTTAAGATTATTTTTTGTACAGACATTCGTGATTAGATTCTCCTCTTATTTATGCTAGCACAGTTTCTTGCAAAAACAAATTCTGTTTTCAGATGAGAGAAGAGTTAAGATGGGTCAATTTGTCAAGGCAGAGCAACTAGACCAACACTCCTTCCATTGCTCCAGCCAGCTTGATTGTCATTGAATTTATCTTCAGTTTCCTTAGACAGCTATTAATGGCATCATGTAAAGAAATACTCTGCTAATGCTAAAGCACTGCACTGCTACAGGGTCAACTGAAGAAGCTGCTTCCAGCCATAGGGTAATGTCTGTTGCTACTTCTAGAAAGGATTCCATATTAACAAAACTTTATCCACCAATAATACTGCGAGTATACTCAAATCACTTGGCAAAATACAAATTCTTCTTCTTCAATGACATTTAATAAAAAGCATTATGTACTTCACATTCATTATATCTGTATTTATGCAGTACTTCCCAGTATTAAAAGACAGTGAATAATCATTAAACACAAGTAATAGTAAAACATACCATTATCAGTTATCATCGGAGTGGTTAGATTGCACAAACAGGATGAGTTTTTCAGCACTACGTTTTCATAAAATATTTCAACAGCTGTTACAATTTTTATCATACAGAACGTAAGGATTTTGCTTACACTTGCAGTCACAACAACCTATAAAACAATAAAAACAAGAATACAATAGGGTTTTTTTTTGTTATACTTGCTAAGTCATCAGCTTGTCTTTACAGAAAATGACAAACTATGAAATGCACAAAATGAAAATTTTTGTGGTGGAAGCAGACAATTCACTAGGTAAAGTCTCAAAGGAGAGTGACTTGCCCAACTGAAGAAGCAATACAGAGAGAGTTCTGAAAGGAATAACATTGCTTACTTCCAGAAATTAAATGGATCTGTATGGTATGTTAGGGAAGTAATCTTAAATAATTTTGGATTTTAAAACTAGAATTTTGCTAAAACAGTGTTATATGCTCTTATACTCCTTTGAAAATATTTAAGAATGTACAAATCCTCACAGAGAGAGATTGTTTGCATCCATAACCAAAGTGCACTTAATCATGAAACATAACTTATATTGTAATAAATTATCCTTTGTTTCTGGCTCAGAGTGCTTTACAAATACGATTACATTCGTGTATTCAATCAGAAAATCAGAAACAATAGTGTGCAGATTAAGTGGCCAGTCACAATAGTTGATAATCAAATATTCAAGACTGTGTGTGCTGTGAGCAGATACAGAGTAAAGACTAATATTAAGCACTTTAAGATTTGTGTTAGCATATGTGTCCCAGTGACTGTTTTTTAACTTGTTACAAAGCTCAGAACTTACATACTGCACTTGATATACAGTTAAAAGTGTTGATACAGTGATAGAATGGAAACATCGCCTTTACCAGCACAGTGAATATTTGAATTTTTGACTTAATATCATGAAGTATGGCTTCAGGATAGGTTTCACAGGAGAGAAAGAGAACATTTATCTAATTCACACATTCAGCTTACTGAGATTTCCAATATACTTGCCAATTGTTGGGATAAGAGGAACTAATATATGGAACATGGTGACAAAAGAAGACAGGCTGCAATAAGCAACAAAATTACACATTTTAAGTCACAATAAACAAACACACATAAAACTGGGTTTACATACCTGATATTTGGCAGGGAAACTTAGCAGGATTTTCAGATCTTTATCAGGTGCATGTGAAATGTTATACCAACCATTTATGCTGTTTGAATGTGTACAATTTTCTTTTAATGTGCACCTAAAAGTATACATAAAATTATACTAGCCTCCTTATCGTGCCTTTGACTTCAGACACTGTACTTCAATTTATTTAAAGGTATTGATTTTTTACAGGAACACTATTGATTTTGTTTACAGGAATATGGTTATAGCTGCAAAAACCTTCAGGAAAACAATCAGTAAAATCTTCTGCTTATCAAAATAAATTACAATCCATTGATATATGCTCCAGGGTCTTGACTAAGTCAATGGGACTCAAGCAAGTATTAGATGCTTGGCCAGTAACAGTGGAATTGGTAGCCTGGGATGGAACTCATCATCCCCAACTTGACTGCTTCATTGTACAGCTCTGGATCTGATCCCCCCACTGCCCTCCAACCCACCTTTACACTCTGCGGGGAGAAAAATGTTCTTTTAGGGTGCAGTTCACCTAACTTGTTTTAGACATTCATACCAAAATGAAATGAACCACACTATAGAAACTGCTTGTTCTCTCCAGAGGGTATAAGAAGAGATGGAAGTGAAGCTCAGATGTAAAGCTATACTGTGAATGTGTATAGTTTATTAAATGCATCCTCTTTCCTATTCTCCTTTGTCATCCACTCATACGAATGGTAATCCTTCCCTTTTATGTCAGTGCACTTGATTAAAAACACCAGATTTGAAAAGGTAGTTCAAAATAGATTTCTCTGTCTTCAAGCATAAAATCCATTTCAGAAGTAGGATGGCTCAAAGTAAATACAAATGTTAGAGATGCCAAATTGTAGGAAACAAGCTATGCAACAAAAAATTAAGGAAGAATGAAGAAACACTGGGATACATAAGTGCTACAAAGACTACACATTAAAAACTATGCTATAAGAAAAAGAGAACATTGGCATACAAAGTAGATGGGCAATCACTGAGTTTGAAAGGTGAGTCCTTATAATGTTGTCTGCTGCCAATAGTTAATGAACAATTAATAGATTAATTCCAAGCAATTTCATATAGTTAGCATTAAAAACAGGTTAAGTGCTAACTGATATGTCTTAATATTAATATTGAATATTTATAAATAAATGTAATATGTAATAGTTTTAAACCTACTTTTCTACCAAACATAGAAGCATGTATAGCTTCAATCATATGAACAGTGACACCTGCCTTAATGAACCATTCCTTCACTAAAAACTAGAAATGAGTAAACAGTTGCAAGCATGGGCCATTTTCATGAAGAACTCACTCTAAAAACATATTTCACAAACAATATGTTTTCTCTCCAGAAGGAATAACATGTGAGTGACTTTCAACAAAAATATCTACCATGTTCCAAAATACCCAAAATAACCCCACAAACCATAGAAACCATAAAGTCATCTTCTCTGCAGATCAAGATGTTGGCAAGTTGAAAGTAGTTAAGCACAAGGTCACTTCCTCTGTGGTCTAACTCAGGAAACTGAGTTCCTGCTGCACAAGAATCATAAAGATACTGTAATAAATTGGGACTATATGCCTGATGTATTTCAAACTGCCTGAGCTAGGACAAATTTCAGTCTCATTTATATCTCTCTCCAGCTTACTGAGATCACAAAGGTTCAATAGCACTACAGTTTTAGAGCCACATAAGATGGGATGTGTCATCAACAGATGTGCATAAACCAAATTCTCAGATACGTACAGGTAGGTAACTCGCACTGGCAACAAAGAAACACAGAAGAAAGACATTCTGCAGTTTCTGACAAGCTGAGGATCATAAGGACAAAGTTGCAAGGCAACACACAGTACTTGGAACTAAATAAGTGCATGCATTTCAGTGACACTAATATTGAAATGTTAAAAAACTGTTTATCAAGCTGAATATTTACATCTATCCCAGGATGAAGTGATTTGTTTTCTTAGATTGTCTGAGGAACACAAGCAGTGAACCTGTTTCCCTCATTCACAATGAAGAATCTCTGAGTTTAATAGCAAAGCCAGTAATGCCACCCAGCACCCAGGGTCGTGTTTGTCTTTATGTGAGGCAAAAATGCATCTTTTGTTGCTTTAAAAGCTGACGTTTAACACTCAAACAAGTGTGCTATGAGGAACAGCCATTTTCATAGGAAGCAGTCACATCTGATGCCCCTCAGCATAAATTCTCAAAATTGCCCTGCACAGGCCAAAATGAAAATAATTCTACTCACCTAAAGATGAAATTATTCTGCAATATCCCATATTTTTATATTTATTCATATTTTTAGAAAATTGATATTGATTGCAAGCACTTTGAATTAATATAAAAGATAAATACTATTTGTGAACAACATGGTTCTGAAAATTAACATACAGACTCTGACAATCAAGTCTGGCTTTCTTGGAAAGGTGAACTGGACCCTGTACAAGTATGAAGGTATAGGGTATGAAACCCTTGGATCAGATTTCAGACATGCATAGAGATGTGTACAGAGGAAAGCAGGGTCAAGATTAAAAAAAAAAAATTCCACAGCAGGTTAGTTCTTTATACTGCTTAAGAGTCCTCTACACAATTGGAGTTGAGTTCCTCTTCTTTCACTATGATAATACTTATGCATACTGGTTCATTCATATTTACTTCAGCCTCTGCTTCACTAATCTTGTATTAACTACAGATCCAACATGTTTGCCTTCTCTGTCCTGCTAAAGCACCCTGATTTCCTCATGGAACGAGAACATGCCTTCAGAGAAAGTTTTAGGTTCTTCTTTCTCCAAGGTACAAAACCCTGAATGAAATCCACAGATGACCCACACACTGCCCAAATTCAAAAGTAAGTCTGGTCATGTTAGATAACATTTGTGTCATTTCCATGTGGAAAATACATGTAAAACATCAGTTCCTTGTACTGGAATTGTATTTCAGCATAATTCAGGTAAATCTGATTCACCTACAGAAAATCTCTAAACATTAGGAGAAATCACACAATGCTATGACTTTGAATGATTGTAAGTGAAAAGAAGAATTTATATATTTGTTCCTATGGAATAAAGAGTAGAAATAGGAATAGTTTTGTTTCATTTTGTTTTCACTTGCAATGAGATGTACAGATTTTTCCATTAAAGTACCAGATTTGAGTTCATACTGCCTTTAAAATGAAGCAGTAGCATTGCTGATAAATTTTACTTGAAACTGGAGTGTGTATTTTATAGAAAATTTATTTCCCTAGAAAAGTATAAAACTTATCATTGATCTCAAAATTATTATGCAATGTATTGCTTTACTGGACACATACGGACTTTGACTAAAATAATGGCTAAAAACATCTTCCTCTTTTCCTGAAATTTCCCTCAGAGGTCTCTCTTCACAAAATCAAATATTTAAAGATGTTCAGTATTTAACAGAAAAAAAATTACGTGGGTGTTGAACAGAACTTATATTATAGTAATTCGTTTTTTCTCCAAAAGTGTAAACTGTTTCTGTTTCAATCAGACAGAAACTTTTGGTGATTCCCCTTACAAGCAGGGGATTTACTGAGTAATAAGAGTTATTCAAAATCTCTTTATAAGGTAACTAAAAGCCTGAAAAGCTTAGCACTGTAACATACATGGTTTCTAACAAGGTAGCAAAAGAGAGTTTGAAGAAAAGGCATTACAGAATAATTACCTTTGCAAATACAAAGTAGCAAATCTTCAGCAACCTCACATTAACATCGCAACAAACCAAAATGGGTAGTATTAGCCTTCTAAAAGAAGGCTACTAGTGGAATTCCTCAAAAAAACATCTTACAGCAACTTTTGATTAAGGTTTTAATCACTGGAAAACTGGCATAAAAGAAGATTTACACTGTCGACATCTGCTGATGATACAAAGTTGGGAACATTAACATGTAAAGGAAGATAAGAATATCACACACAAAACTTGGATTACCTTGAAATGGGATGACATTTCAAAGCATAAAGTACAAGAACATGTACCTACAGCAATAAAAATCTCACAGCCCATATGTGTTATAGACTGGAAACTCATCATTTGGAAAGAAAACAAAGAAAGAGAAAAAACCTGGGGGCATTCTTTGATCATGGATGATTGTGACCCATGAGTGTGAAGCTGTCATGAAAAAGACGTTTGTGATCCCAGAACACACTAAGGTGCTTCCTGGACAGACTGATAAAACAACATTAAGGGAGACACAGATGAAAACTCTTCTGGAACACTATGAGAGTCCTGGCTATCCTTATTTTACAAGGATGCACACATTTCACAGAGGGGTTACTGGAGTGGAGGTAAGAAAGGAGTGTCTCCTGAGAGGATCTTAGTGGAGTTGACCATTTTAGCACATCAAAATGAAAGCAAAGAGGGAGTCTGCTTTCACAAAAACATTGAAGAGGTGAGTGTGAGGGAGTGGGGTCAAAACCTGTTTAGGCAAAAGTGATGTGAACACCAGAACAAGTACAACCTGTCCATAAACATACACGTGATGAAAATGAGCAGACTTATTTTAATCAGCAAAAAATGAGACTGTCAGGAACTCACCCAAGCAGGGCAGGAAGGACAAAATGCCTATCTAAATTTAGATAATGGTCCTTGCTAAGTTTTTTAGTTTTACACGATCTGGTTGCTTGCAATTGCCAAGACTAGGGCTGATGACACAGGAATTTCGCCAGTCCAGGCCCCAGATATAAAATAGCTCTCAAACCTGCTTCAAAGTAAGCGTCCAAGTTAATGATTCAAATGTGAGAATGAAGTATTTAGAAAGAAATTCTCCTCAGACCTAAACCAAAGCCAGCAGCACCAAAGAAAGGAACTATCAATACCAAAGACAACTGGGCACTCTTTTCTTGTTCTCACATATAAGATGCTCCCAGCTATTACGATGCTTCAAGCACAAGAATACAATTTTCAAACAATCTGGAAAGCAAAAATATCTCTTCTAAAAGTAAAATCATTCATTATTCTTAGCCCAACATATATTTTATGGGTAGACCTCAAAAATCTGAGGGTTACCTAGTCTTTAAAAGGTGCTGAGTTCCCTTTCACGTGACAAGAAAGTGTCTCACATTTATTGCTATGACCTATTTCATAAAAATTCAGTAGATACAATCTTGATGCTGAATAGCCCCAAGCCACTCAAAATGTACACTGACTGATAATGCTCTGCTTTTATACGACAGTCTAAAATACTAAAAGATACCTTTGATTCAAAGAACACCACCCACAGTAGGGATCCTTTGCAGATAAGCATTCCTCCTCAGAAGCATATCTACCACAATTTGCAACTGGTATTCTTCTCACCTGAAACCAAAGAATGCAATAACACACTGGATTAAAACAGCCTCCAGAAACAGGGAAGTTGAAGGCTACCATTAAAAATCTGACAGCAACCAAGCACAATCCCTTTGGGGAAGTCTCCTTATGGATTCCCCTCTGCCAGAAGACCTTTGGATAGAAATATGCAGCCTATTTTGCACACGCTGTATTTTGCCATCAGATAATGAAACACCTCTGACAAAAACAATTTGGTTCTACTACTCAAAGGCCAGCATGGGCAGATTAATGCAAGAAAGACTGATCAGCATAGTGAATTATAGATAATAACAGAAAGGAGGTGTATTTTACAAATAATGCTCTGCTCAGCAGAACACCATTTTCTTCTCCTTAGAACTGAGATATTTAAATGATTGATGAAGGTGCATCCAAAAATGCATGCGCATAACAAAATGCATCTGTGTTTGCATCACCATGTCAGGTTCCTGCATGTGCACACTAGAACAAACGCATGCAACTGCTTAGCATGCATGAAAATGCCATTTCAATAAGTAAATGTAGATAATTGTGGCTATATTGTATGTATCTATACTTGTACATTCAGCTTGAATATCCTAGCCAGCCATTTTCAGAAAAGGAAAGGAAAAAGAAAAAGAGAAAGCTGATTACAAATACTGAATACAGATACAAATAATGTTATTAATAACAATGTGAATTAAAAATTGCAGTAAGAAAAACTAATTCAAACCATTTCCTTACAAATTTACAAGAATTAGTTCCTATATTTTATCAACAGAAATAAGGATACATCCCTTCCTGCAAAATTATATTTACTGTTTATTCCATCCATATATTGCAAAATTCAATTTATCTGAAGGTGTGTGAGATAATCAGGTCAGAAGCCAGTCATAATCCTAGATTACTATCAAGTTAAAAAAAAATAATGTAGAAGCCTTATTTCAGCTCACAGAGTTGATCAGAGAAACAGATTTATTCCTAAAAGCTGTTGTTCCTCTGTAACAACTTGGTCTTTTACCAAAGGTAAAGAAAATTCAAGTCTTACTTTGAATATCTACGTATACTTTTGACTGAGATTTTGCTTCCTTCTGTATTTGTGATAGATGGTTTATATCAGTCAGGGGTTCTCCTACCCACTTACCCCTGCTCTAAGACAGCAGGCTAAAATGCTATATTCACTGCTGGAAAAGTGATTTTATTGTAATTAAGCGCTAGGTGAAATTCTGTCCAGCTAAGATGGACAGCAAGTTTTCAATGCCATCTTCCCCGTGGTTGGTGAGACAAAGGGATTTTCTGAGTTGCTGCTCAGTAGCCTTGCTGCAGGATGTGCTGCAACAATGCACTGGCTCCCGGGAGTCACTCACTGCTTGACATGCAGCTCCCACACCTTTGCTCACGTGCAGCAGCTCTCAGTGACTGCTGAACTCCTTGGCCTCGCTATGCACACACATTGCTCACTTCTCATTGTGCTTTTGTTTTGGTTTGTTCTTTGGAAGTCTACGCCTAAATGAAGACAATGGGAATTTTATCACTGATTACAACTTTATCACTGATTTCATCAGAACTAAGACTTCAAAGCCATCTCTCAAATGAAGAGATTTCTTCACTTCAGAAACTCCTTAATTGACTGGCAAACCCTGACCTACCAAAGTCTGGATTGCTTTGTCTCCAAAGAGTCTACAAGTTTTTTACTATCTCCAAGCTTAATTCTGCATTATCTGCACTTTTCTGACTCCAGGAAAAACAGAAACAAACACTCTCCTGGCAGAATGGAATAAAATAAGCGTGGGATTAAGGGTATTGCAGGATCATAGCAACACTAGGCAGCACTATGACAGCAGATGCTCTTCCAAGCTCTGCAGAAGTGCAGCCCAAACTTAGACAACATAATCAGATATTAGATGTAAAGTTGGTAACTGCAGTTCAGATATTAAAGACCCAACTCATGCTAACTCAGACCTGAACTGATGCTTCACTTATAAAGTGGTAGAAGTTCTTCAAGCAGTAGTTTACATTAATTTATCATTTTATTAAATATTGTACTTACCTTATTGGCAGAGGACAGATAGATGTAGTTATTATTCACTGGATCAAGTCGAAGTTTGGGGAAAATGGAGGTTTCTTCCTCAATTTCGTATAAAACCTCTGGGCAACTAGATTTCATATCCTCATTAAGAATAGCCTAAAACACGTGTAATGAAATTATTCACAAGTTCTTTTATTGATCAGTCAACATTTTAAACAAAAGCCTAATTTCAGTTGCATCAAAGCTTCTGAGATGAATTACTGTGCTATGATTCATTTCACCTACTGCACTTGTTCTCACACAGGAGAAAGATGAAAGAAAAGACCACCAGAACAAAATTTCAAGAAAATCC
This sequence comes from Climacteris rufus, assembly GCA_013398175.1. Lineage (NCBI taxonomy): Eukaryota > Metazoa > Chordata > Aves > Passeriformes > Climacteridae > Climacteris > Climacteris rufus. The sequence continues at coordinate 689,348 of VZRZ01001864.1, read as the reverse complement.
ATGCCAGACACATTTAGCACTGAATTGGGCACTGGTTTAGCATATGAAACATGCCTTCCACCAAGCATGTTCCTGATTGATTCAGAAACTGAACGTGGAAGAGATGCCTATATCCCAAAGTCATAACGTGTTACTCCTATAAATGGAGAAGAAAGTATTTGCCTTCAGAAAACAAATTAACATTCACACCCATAACACAAAAAAAAGAAGCTTACACAAGTTTCTTTGTGGTCTCTGTAAGTATACACCTCTGATGGTATTTCTTTGCCTTACCTTGCCCAACTCTACTCTTTTGCACCACCCTTTCCACAGAATTCAAGGGAATCAGAGACCACAGAAACTTTCTTTTTCAAGTTATTAAGCACACCAACATTGCTTTTTCATGACTAAACAAGGGAGATATGTTCACGGTCTCCACTGTGTTAAGGAGACACGAAAGACTTCAATTTCATTTTTCATTATCAAAAGCACAATGAAATCAAATGGACAAAAGCTTTTCAAGGTCTCTACTATATTCCTCTCCAAATGCCTGCTTAATAAAGATGAAGAATGAGAGTCATCCTTTGCAGGGTAGACAGGAAATGCACATTCTCGCAAAACCCAGAAAAAAAATGAAAGCATAAAAGATATTTGACTGGATAGTTGAAACGTTTGATAATGAGATAAGATGACTTTCACTTTCAAGAGATTGATTTAAGTTAGCGTAGGTCAACTATGCAGAAGCTAAGGCAAAATGAATCTTGACTTTTCTCTCTAATGGACAGCTATTCACATCACACAGATAGACCAACAAACAAATAAAAATGCTTCCAAAATCTAACAATATTTAATATTTCTCCTGAGAAATCAAAGCAAGGAGGGAAACAAGACAAAATACTCCACAGTCTGTAAATTAAAACCATGGGCATCAGCAGTTTAATGAAATGTTTGCTTCGATTTTAGGCAGCGTACATAATTGCTCTGGAAAGTTACCCTGCTCTCCAAATGACAGTACAGCAGTTATTTCACAAACAAAAAAGAAACAGAGATTCAGGGAATCGTATCTGTTTATAATACAGTGACTAAACCAGGACACATTTACCCACTTGAACACAGTAGAAGCTTGTGGAGAAGGGAAGAACTGCCACACTGAGCTTACCTTCAGTAACTGTCCATCATCTGTTCCCAAAAAGAGAACTATTTGATTCAAAACAACTGTGCCATACACAGCCACTAATCCAGAGTGAATCAAGGTAGGTAATTTCTTGATTGATCGTGCCTCCTGAAAATCAGATATAAGAGAAAGGTATTAAAAAATCATTCATCTATACTGCAAAATGTTAAGAAAAAGAAGAATCATTGGAAAGATTCTCAGAGAACCCAACTGTAGACAATACTTTGGGTAACATTCTAATTCTGACACAATTTCAGAGCAACACATTATTAGAAATTACAAACAAAACTAGGTTTTTTATACATGACAACTGGTCACATCTATGACAAAGATTACATTTACTGCAGCTAAATCACTGACTTCAGCGGGATACAGACATGGCCTAGCAGCAGCGAGTTACTTTGCAACAGAATTTCTCTTTTTTAGGACATAATGTACTGAGCTTATTCAGAATTGCCAGTTCTTGTCAATGAAACCATGCTTTGCCATCACCTGAAGGCTACATATACACTCAGCATTTACTTTGAAAGGCATGCAAATATTCTGGAGAAAGGAGACACTTCAAACAGACTTTGTGTGTGTGTGTAAAAATGCAAAGCTTCATCCTCCTTGACACTAGAGGAAGCTGAGACTTGCGTATTACATAAACATAAAAATGAGATAAAGCAATAAATATAAAGTTCCTGTCATGAAGAACATGAATGTAGCTGTGTGAGCTTTCAAATCAACATGTCACCCTCAATTCTTCATCTCACCTGGAGGAAGTTAAGTGGCAAACACATGTAAGTAGCTCATGAAAAAAAAACATCATGCAGGAAATCTCTGCATATTGTGGAATGAAAAACCAAACCAAGTAACTCTGATTTCAAGTGCTGAAAGGAAATCTGCACGTGTAATAGGATCATTTAACAACTGAACTCCCTAGAAGCCCGGATGTTTCCTAAGCAAGCAGTAACTTGGTTTTAAAGTCCTCTAATAGCTTTAAGTCAATCTCTGTGGCAGATACTACAAAAGGGGTGATCCCACCTGCTCTCAAAACGGGTCCAATCCCAGCCAAGCTTTACCTCCCCTTCCCCTCTATTAGTATAATGTTTCCCAGTGAGCTTAGTTAAGGAAATAACGTGCCTAGAAAATGGTCTGTAAATCTACCTACCTACCTACCTACCTACCTATCTACCTAAATCTTCATTTGAATCATTCTCTTTGTTGCCTAAAACAAGGGAAAGAAAACTTTGCAACAGTACTAGAACAGTAAGATAAAAAAGCAGGTCCTTTATTGAAAGCTTTCAAGGTGCATAATGTGGCTAATATGCACAACTGGCATTGGGTTTCTACAGTTTTTATAAGTTTAACAAATTAGCGTATCAATCGAATATTGTCCAATTAAAAGAGAAGTCCATTAGGTCATCTAGCCCCTGGGTTTGGCCCCCTACTGAGACTCCCCCTAACTTCTGGCCCTACTTTTGTTTATACTTTATGAGACATGGGACAGCAAAATGTCCTTGATTCCCAGGCAAGAGCATGATCTTATGACTGTGTTTTGTCTAACTAACAGAAATAGGAAGAATACTAGCTGGATATATAGGGCTGGGGTTATACAATAAAGGGCTACAGGACTACAAATATATGAAAAATATAAAAGCTAAAATCCTAAGGCATCATCCTCATCACATGAACATGTGGCTGCACAGACACCACAGCTGGCACAAAGGAGTGCCAGGCATGGAGAGGTAGGGGAGACAAGTTCAAGGTCCTTGCAAACAAGCCCTGTAGGTCAGCTTACGAAGTCCAGAATTTCAGCCTCAAGGATGGATTCCTAAACCTACAGGAACCCTCTGAGTGCAAGAGCCTATTTCACTTTAATGCACAAAACAAAGTGTGAGAATGGACCATCAAAACTGACATTTAGAGGAAAAGTGAAGGCATTTCCCAAGTTATGAAGCGAATCCATAACATGGTAACAGCTGAATTCAACTCTCTTGCATGCTATGATGCTGCCTTAACCCCAAGAAACCTTTCCACTAGAAATATTTTTTTTTCTGAACTGCAATCCTAAGTCAATTACAATGTTTTTCAGTAATCTGAATTATTTTAATTAGCTTGAAAGAAGAGCCACTTGGATTAAAAGAAGACTTGATTAACTTTCATATTTAAAGTTCCTATTTTTTTCTCATGCAGCAGGAAGATGACACAGGAACTGTCATGCACTGGCACAAAACTTCAGTAAAACTCACTTGGTCATGAGAATCCAGCACCATGGAGGTTTGTGTTAAATAGCAGGGTGGGGCAGGGTGTGATTGCAAGCATTTTAAGGTGGAAAAAGTTAACTCACTTTACTAATAGATCAGAAGGTAACAAAACTCCAGGATTAGTACACACAACGAGTCTTCACTCCGGCTAAGGACCGAGGAAGTGAAGCTTCCAGGCTTTCATTTCCACCAAAATTAGGAATGTTTTTCCTGCAGTGCACCATGTTTTAGTGCAAGGAAGACAAACTACCCTAGGTTCCTTGCAGACTCTGTACAAAAAGATCACAGAAAAGAGTACTCACCCAGTTTCTGAAAAGCTTTGCTGCCAGATTTTATTTTGACCCACATACTAATAAAATAACCAGTGTCATATCAGTGCATCCTCCTCATCTGACTGAAGTACCAATACTGACAAGTGTGGAAGTCTCCTCCCCTCCCTCTGCTTGCTAGAGGGACGGTCAACATGACATTGAGCTAATACGGATAAGAAGAGGGGGAATTCAGACAGTGGGCAGTCACAACAAAAATTGCCTTCTCTCTTTTGCAACCTATTTCTCCAGTTGCCCATTTCCTTCAGGGTGCAGCTGCTGCTTTCACCCTTCTGTCACCCCTTTTCCAAGTGCATTTATTTTTTTAACAAGCCCTTTTACCTCTTCCACTGTGACTAATGGGGTTACAGCACTGCAGGGCCTTCCCAAGCTGCTTCTTTCACAGCTAAATCCATACTTAAAAATGCACTTATGGTCTAAACTTCCTTTATACTTGAAGAGTCACTCATCTTCATGGTCATCTGTTTGTCTATCCTGTAACATTTTCAGATCCATACAAAACTAAGAAAAGCAAAAGACAAGACAATACCACTCTGTAAGTCCTGTCTTTTTTTAATTCTTCAGCTCCATCCTCTGTTCTAGTCTACAATCCCTCTACAGTGTATAGTTGTTTGGTTATTGGCATGGAAGGTATTTATACTCATTTTCTGTTTTGAATTTCATTTTCAGATTTATCTCCATATGTCTCCAGCTGCAGCAACCATACTCATACTTCTATTTTCTGTCTTGATTTCCTTCTGATTATTTTACATTGCGTGCCTCAGAGAAAAGGGCAGCTTAGCACACACAGCACTCATCATATTGCAGCTGTCCAAAAAGTAAAAATAAAGGGTTTGAGCATCAGAGTGAAATAACAGATGCAGCTATACAAAAGGACATTTGAGCTGTAAGTAGCATATAGCAATAGTCAACACAGAAACAACGGAGAGATATTATTCCTAGGGAGAAAAAATTTTTGGCACCTCATTCTTCCTTGTTAACTTTACCATCCTTTAACCACTTCCATCAACTTTTACTATATCAGAGGGTAACAAATATTGGGGCGTGCAGTGAGTCTTTATTAGGACTAAAGAATGAGGAGATAAACTGTTCAAAAATTTTATTTACAGGAAGTTTTTAATTTGTGCATTGCCCAGCAGTGTTAGGTGGACAAGCCTGTCCAGGTGAGCAGACTGCAAAAAATCAAGGATGACCAGAAAATCAGAGGGTCTTCAGAGACACCTTGCAGAGGCAAATCCTGAAGCTCATGATGCAAGGCAGGAGGGACAGTCAGAGGCTATGCTTGAGCGAGATGCTGCTGGAGATTCCTGAGATGGAGAAGCTAGAAACTTGTGACTGCTTACAGCAGCAGAAATGGTCCTTTTCTGCCTTCAGATCTAAGTTCATGGAAGTGGTAAAGTGTCCTAATAACCAACGAGGGAGAACAAGCTCCATTAAGGAAGGCTTTGAAAACAACTCAGCTTGCACAGTGTTAGCAGAGAGCAACAGGAAGTGGTGGGTGACTGTTAGGGATGAAGGCACACGCTTGCTTAACAGTCATGCTGTTACAACAGGTTGTTGTGTTTTTTGAGGGGACCCTACCCATTACATTGCAGACAGACTGCCAATAATTCTCCATTCCTTGGACCCCTACTCACTGTTGCACGTCCACATGGACAACAAAGACATTGCCTAGTGCTGATCAGGACTACAAGGCTCTAGGGGCAAATTGAATGAGATGGGACCCTAGGCTTTGTTAACCTGTGGGGTCAGTCAAGAGTAATGCTTTTCTGGATTTGCTACTCACAAACAAGGAAGAACTGACTGGAGATGTGATAATCAGAGTAGAGAGCTGGAGACCAGGCTTCAGCATGTTCAGGGAAATGATCTGTGAGATCCCCTGAAAGTCAGCTTTGAAGGGAAACAGAGCTCAAGTAAGCTAGCAGGTCCTTCAGGTCAATCTCCTCCAAGCACAAAACTCAGGAAAACAAGCAGACATAACACAAGATGGCCCCTAGCTAAGCAGGCAAGCAATGATTGAACTACACAGCAGAACAACAATATAAAGGAGGTGGAAGCAGGAACAAGTGACCAAGCAGGAACCGCCTGGACACACAGGGATGGTGCTTGGAAAACCAAGGCTCACCTGGTTTTGAAACTGACAAGGTTATGGGCAACAAGAAGAGCTTCCACTACCACATGAGCAACAGAAGAATAAACAATGAAAATGCACACAACCTGCTGAATAGCTCAGGAAATTTACTGACAGTGGATGCAGACATGGCTCTGGACTTCACCAGGAACATCTTGCAGTCCTTTGTACATACAGAGTTCAAGGAGAGAACGTACCAGTAGTGGAAGAGGATTAAGCCAGGAATCTCTTAAGAAATCTCAGCTTTTAGAAGTTTTAGGGAAGACAGATGGGATCTGTAGGAAGATGCTGAGAGACTGCCTGATGAGGCTGAAAGGTTATTCTCTCACATTTCAAAAATTTGTGGAGATCAGGTGAATAAACACTGCACCTATCTTCAAAAACCCCAAGAATTACTCAGGGAATTACACATTGGTCAGTCTCACTTTTTCCCTGGGAAAATAGTGGAGAAAATCCTCTTTGAAACCCCTTCTGGATACAAGAAGAAGAAGAAGAACAAAGTGACTGGGAGAAGCCAGCATAAATTCACCAAGGATAAATCATGCCTGACCAATCTGAAGTATTTATAAGACTTGTAGATGTGGCGCTTAGTGACTTGGTTTAGTGGTAGACTTGGCAGCACTGGGTTAACAGTTTCATTTGCTGATCTTAAAGGTCTTTTCCAAAACTGGGCTGGTTCAGCCTACAGAAGAGACAATTTCAGAGGGACCAAAGAAACAGAGCCAGACTCTTGACTGAGGTGTATATGAGATAGTAAGAAATAATGACACAAACTGAAACAGTGGAGGTTTCTAGTGGACAGGAGATTAAGAAGCGTCACTGTGAGGGCAATCAAGCAGAACAGGTTGTCCAGAGATGTTGTGCAATCCCCACCCCTGGAGTGTGAGAGTTGACAAGTCTCCCATAGCTTACTTCCCACACTAAACAGGGATGAACTGAAAACTCAGTGTAACCAGACAGAAATACTCACTTCACAAACATTAACTCTAGAAAACCGTTAAACATCAGATGCAATACTAGCAGTCTGTAATACACAGGAGACTGACTTTACTACTAGAAAATTAATTACAAGAGCAATTTTGATACAAAATTATATTTAGAAGTTTGTAATTCTTTCCTTAAATAAAAGACCATTAATCTCTCTGGAATGAGTTACCACACAAATTCAAATGTCGTTCCTGCAAATTAAAGCCTGTGATTAAAATGATGTGACTGTTGACTTCAAAATCTCATTTTGGCAGAGCTTACACCAGCTAAGATTTGTCCTAGGATTCCAAACTGTGTTTGATAAATTAATGGGCATATACAAACCTTTATATTTACCAATCACTGAAAAATGAAAAAGTTCAAAGAACAGACTGTTATATATCTTTACTTGCATTAAATAGTAGATGAAACTCCAATCAAGATAGCTTATCTTTTAGTAACTATCACAACTACTTAGCCTTTGCACATCATAAATAAACACCTTAATATAAACTACAGCAACTTCTCTCTTACAGGTATACGCCTAACACTTTTTTTAATTTTCTACCTGAAAAATTGTGAATCCTTGAATCTCCCTGAATCTTTTTCTTCTCATGCAACTGTTTTAATGGCAAAACCAATTTCCAGATTTGTAATTATTGTGGTTAGGTAACACTCTGAATCTTTCTCCTGTTGATGTTCTGCAATTTGGGCACTCTTCCTACTCATCCACTTGGCTGTGATCCACAACATCCTGGCTTATTTGTGAAAGATCTGAGATCCTTATAGCTCCTGTTCAGTCACAGAACAACAGAAGAAAAGCCTTTTTTTACAGTTCTCTAGCTCCTGCAGCAAGTTTGTGACAAATTCCAGCATTCCTCCTATACTTGTTAGTACTCAGGCTTCTGAAAAGAAATTGAGAATGAGATTCAGCAAATTCCCATTTATTAACTATGGAAATCGTGAAGAAGATTCACTCACATACACGTAGACTATGCTAGAGAGTCCAGTAACTCTTACACCTTGACAGTGCATATAAGTAGATATATTCAAAACTAAGAGATGTGTGGATCAAAGACAAAAATCTGAATATAAAACTGCAAAATATTGTCAGAGTAGTTTCATCTAAAACACCACCTGCCTCTTGCTAGATAGGGATGCTGTCACTGGGAATCCAGTACAGCATATGTCCTGAATAAGCACATCCAACTAGGACAAACTTCTTTGTGCACACTACTGCACAAAACCAAAATGGACCGAGCTAGTGCTCATAAGGAGCAATTCCAGAGAATTGGTAGCAGTCATCTACTTTGCAATAAAGTTGCTAGGCAAGGATCTTAAAAATTACTACTTTTCAACAGACTCTAATCCAGAATTAAATCTTAATGCAAATGTGAACTTTGGCCTAAGAGGCAAAGCAAGGCGAAAAAGATTACAAACCTACAGTGAGTTCCTACAGGATGCAGAGCAATTTGGTTCCAATCCAGTGAAGTACTCAAGCACATGCTTAACTTTAAATGCATGGGCATGAGGATGATGGAAATACTTGTATATGCCTGATGTTAAGTATGTCATTAAGTGCTTTACTGGGCTAGGGCCAGAAAGCTCAGTACCTTACAGGAATGAGTTCAGAGTAGACCATGTAGCAATGGCACAGCAGGAAATTCAGAATCATAAATACCCTGGGCTAAGTTCTTCTTGCAGTGTCCTGTTGAGAACCGCGGTGTCAACGCAGTACAAATAAACACAGCTGTGTGAGTGTAGAGGGTTAAGAGGATGTCTTGCCTTAAGGTAATCAGACTAATAACTGAAATCTGAAGGATGACAAAATCGGAAGGAAAACAAACTGCTACTACTCCCTAATGTATACACAAACTATAAATTGTAATCCTGCAGTGGAAAAAAAACGGTACTTTCAATTCCTACATAAACTGACAGTCCGTGTCTGGGATCCACGTACCTCATCACATCACTCCTGAGCTCCAGCATTCAAATGTACCCAGCAGAGAAGACAAGACCCACAGCACCCTACAACACATGGTATCTGCAATGTGAAAGCTAGACTGATATTCAGCACGGTCCATTCACAACAGACACCAGAGAGGTCTTGCACTCCAAGCGCTCATAATGCCGCAACACATTCCTTTGCTCAAGATCAACGCTGTCTTTAAAAGACTGGACTTCAAAGCACACGTTAAGTACTGTTGCTTGCTGCCACTGCTACACATGGTAGTACACTGTACTCCTGACAGCTCCGTGAGGCACTCCTTGCACTCCTTTCTGGCCAGAGCCACTGCTAGCTATTGCACACATTGCTACAAGCTGCTGATGGATGTGCCACACTCCATCTTTCTGTCAGCTCTGAAGCCCGTGTGTTTCTGAGTCCAAGAACAGCATATTTCATCATTGCAGGGACTCCCATACTTTGGTGAGAGACAGTAGAAGGATCTGGTCTAAAACAACCCAGAAGCCGCAGCATATGGGCCTGTCATCTCTAAACTTACTCTGCAATAGCCTAGACTAACCTTCTGTAGTATAAAAGAATATTAAAGCCAAACTACATGCATTTATTTCTATGTTTATACACCATAAGCACATATAATTACTTCAAAAAGGAAAGCTAATTAGCCATATAACGTTATAGGTCATATTACTTCACAGGACTCAGATGTCCTACTATGTCACAAAATATTAAAGTACCACTTTTCTCTCAGTGGTAAACTGCATTTCTTGTGCCAAAATATCATGACCAATAACATCATCATAATTAGGAACATAAGATTAAGTATGTAATCCTTTTAATGATTGTTAAAGTTGAGATTCTTCAGCACTGAACCCAAATATAATCTAAATTTCCAGGCGTGATGAGCCTTTTGGGACTTGAAAGTAACTCTGGAGTCACAGGAGTCTGATCTGAATCAGATCAACCCTGAAACAAGTGGATCATTGCTTTTTCATATTCAGGCCCTGAGAGCAATGGGGACAGGGAATTGCCCTGTGCACAGAAATACGTGCCTCACCTTACCTGCGTTATGTTACTCTATGAAATCCATGAGAGTCTCCTGAAATTTCTTGCCTGAGGTTTTGCAAAGAATCTACTGCCCAGGGCGGTTTCTTTTTTTTTTGTTTTCTTTAGCAGACCCAGAAAGCACTTTGCTAGGAAACTTCACGAGTAATTAAGAACAAACAATACAAACTAAAATTCCAACAAGCAAATAGGTACTTCGGAATCAGGATGAGACTTCAAATTCATTCAGGAAGTTTGCCTTATGGGAGCACAGAAATCATGCAGTAAGCTAGCACTGGAAATCAAAGGATTGGCTCTGGCTCCGTAGTAAGTTTCACTATTTACTTCAGCACATTTGTCTCACCCACATATGGGGTTCTCATTCACAACCACGTCCTCTAACACTGGCAATAGTCTCACAACTCAGTAGGGAGATGAGCAGACTGAATCACACGTGCCCTCTGGTAGTCTGTATTTGGAAAAATCTCAGCACTGCACTCTGCTATGAGTTAGATTTGGGAAGGTAAGGAGTGACAGTAAATAAACTGCAATTCTTGCAAGGAATTTCCAAGAAACTCCTATCTTAGCACATCAAGGATTCACTTTAGCTGCAAACTCCCTGGAAGGTGTGGGATCTGCAAAAATCTTAGGGCTTGCTTTATGATACCTTGCTTGATACCTTATGGTTCTTGATATTTTCAGTGGTCCTTTTGCCACAGCTCTGGAAATTCTTCTGAGTGCAACTTTAAAGCAGGGACTGGCCTTGCAAATGCACCTTCTTCATCTGAATTACATCTTTACCTTCTTGAACATAATTTTTGGGTAATTTCTTTACTATTGAGGCCACAGCAAAGCCAGTAGCTTTGCCCATCCTGCCCTCCATGTGCCCAAAATGAGGAAGGAGCTGAAGAGAGTGTTACTGAAGAAGGTGACTGGGGGACCTCCATGGGATACCACCATCTGTGAAAATGTAACCACTGCAGCAACAAAGAGATATCACCTATTGTTGTCTGCTGCACACAAGTTTGGGGAGCCCGCCCAAGCAAGGCCAGTCCTGGGAGGCTTGGGAAACACCCAACCCTGAACAAGCAACCATAGATAACTAGTGAGTGATAGGGATAACAGTGCACACAGCTGAGTGCCCAGGAGTCAATTTGACAGGCTTTTTTCCATTTCTGATGTAGCTGCAATGACATGAGATGTGAATGCACAGAATACGGTAGGAAATGCTTTATCTAGGCTGTATGGAAAATACAATGAAATACGACTAATCCTAGGCAGAAATGGACACACTGAGTGAGGAGCCTAAGACTCAGGCCTGACCCAGGATGCCCTCAAGTGTTCCCTCCGACGCGTCTTTCCCAACAGGTAGGTGGGAAGTATACTCCAGAATCTGGTAAGGGACCAGCTTTTTAGAAACAGAAAGAGCTGGAGAAATCACAAGGGCTGACAGAGCCAGGGCTGAGGTGCAAAGCCTGGTGTGGCTCTGAAGTTCCCCGCAAACTTCATGTGCCTCCAGGTCAGGGACACCCCATGAGTCATGCACAGACACCAGCCACAACAATAACAGTGTCAACAGGGGCGTGCAGGATGAAAGCTTAGTAAAACGATGCCCAGACTTACACAGCCCTTCCCGTTCGTATTGAAGTGCGTGGATGCACAGGCTTGCGCCTTCATCTCCTCCATCCCGAAGATGCAGACAGCGGTCGTGTTCCAGGCCTTGGCGTTGTGGCTGTGGCGGAAGACACCCACCCACCAGCCCCGCTCACCCTGGCGGACAAGGCTGGAGGAAATAATGAGGCTTCTGCACTCACAGTCCAAATAGACGTGGCCTTGCAAAGTAAGGCCACCCTCTGAAGGGTGCAGCTGGCGCAGGACAGCCATGCTGGGTGGCTCCGTGTTATTGCCCAACCTGGCCTTCAACGTGTAGTAGGGAAAGAAAAGGTGATCCCCCCACTGGAGCGCGTCAACAAAGTGCAAAGGCTCCTCCCTGCGCTTGATGATGCCCAGCTCCTCCTTGGACTTCAGGTTGACCATGCTGCGCACCGTGATGACGGTCTCCTTGTCCGACTTCGAGGGCTCGCAGTGCAGGTGGTTCGTGTCAGCGCTGGTTGAGTAGGTGGCCGCCACGGCCAGGTACCAGGCGCCGGCCTGCTGGAAGACGACGCCGGCAGTGGAGCCGTCGGGCAGGCAACTGACCACCTCGCTTTGGTTCAAGCGCTGCCGGTAGGACGGCTGCTCCCACACCTGGCAGGCGCCGCCATCCTGGGTCCAGCCGGTCAGCAGGACGCCCACTCCGCCGGCCTCCTCGTAGTACAGCAGCAGGTTGCTGCGCATGCCGGGGGGCTCCCCGCAGCCCTGCC